>JARQOC010000002.1:604096857-604659233 GCA_033576535.1 Allobates femoralis
GGCACAACACTACAGAGTGGGCACAACACTACAGAGTGGGCACAACTCCATAGAGAGGGCACAACACCACACAGAGGGGGCACAACACCACAGAATGGGCACAACACCACAGAGTGGGCACAACACCACAGAGTGGGCACAACACCACACAGAGTGGGCACAACACCACAGAGTGGGCACAACACCACAGAGTGGGCACAACACTACAGAGTGGGCACAACACCACAGAATGGGCACAACTCCATAGAGAGGGCACAACACCACAGAGTGGGCACAACACTACAGAGTGGGCACAACTCCATAGAGAGGGCACAACACCACAGAGTGGGCACAACACCACAGAATGGGCACAACACCACAGAGTGGGCACAACACCACAGAGTGGGCACAACACCACACAGAGTGGGCACAACACCACAGAGTGGGCACAACACCACAGAGTGGGCACAACACTACAGAGTGGGCACAACACCACAGAATGGGCACAACTCCATAGAGAGGGCACAACACTACAGAGTGGGCACAACTCCATAGAGAGGGCACAACACCACAGAATGGGCACAACACCACAGAGTGGGCACAACACCACAGAGTGGGCACAACACCACAGAATGGGCACAACAAAACACAGTGGGGGCACAGCACCATAGAGTGGGGGCACAAAACCACACAGAGGGGGCACAACACCACACAGGGGGCACAAAACCACACAGAGGGGACACAGCACCATAGAGTGGGGGCATAACACCACAGAAGGGGCACAACACCACACAGAGGGGACACAGCACCATAGAGTGGGGGCATAACACCACAGAAGGGGCACAACACCACACAGAGGGGACACAGCACCATAGAGTGGGGGCATAACACCACAGAAGGGGCACAACACCACACAGAGGGGGCACAACATAACAGATGGGTACAGAAGGAGCACAACATCACAGATGAGTACAGATGTGGCACAACACCACTGGGTACAGAGGGGACACAACACCACAGAGGGGGCATAACACTAAAGAGGGTGGGCACAGAGGAGGCACAACACCACAGAGGGGGTACCATATGAAAAAAACACAGGTGGCACAACACCACAAAGAATGGGTAAGAGAGGGGCACAACACCACAGGAGGTGATGGGCACAGGGGAGGTACAATATGAGACACACACAGGTGGCACAAAAACACCACAGAGGATAGGCACAGAGTGGGGACAAGAGCAGATGGATACATAAGGGGCACAACACCAGGAAGGATGGGCACAGAGGTGGCACAACACCAATGGGGATGGGCACAGAGGCGGCACAACTTCAGAGATGTGTACACAGGGGGCACAACAGCAGATGGATGAATAGTGGCACAAAACCATACAGGATGGGGGCACAATACCAGAGAGGATGGGCACAATATGAGATACAGGTGGCAGGATACCAGAGAGGATGGGCACAATATGAGATACAGGTGGCAGGATACCAGAGAGGATGGGCACAATATGAGATACAGGTGGCAGGATACCAGAGATGATGGGCACAGAGCGGGCATACAGACAGGTGGCAGATGGGATGCTGACCGCACACTTGCACTGGGTAGAGATCAGCTGATGTGACATGTGGGCACAGGGCAGCTGCACAGGTGAGGTGGCATCACTGTATCTGCAGGGGCCGCTATGTGGGGACACTGCACGGGGCATATGGTGCAGTAGGGGGTGTTCTGTTGGTGTATATAGGGGGCACAGTAAATAGTACGTGTGTGTGTGGGGGCACCAGGGTGTACAGGGCACATAGCAGCTGCCACCTGTGGGTGACATTACACGTGCCCCCTGTACTCACCACAGTCTCGATCTCCACATCGGGCTCAGTCTCATTGTTCTCCTCCTCCTCGGCGTCCGCCCGGATCAGTGCAGAGGAGGAGAAGAGGAGCAGCAGAGGAGAGGAGCCCGGAACATGGTGCACGGGATGGAGGGAAGGAAGGTGACAGCTGCCGGGAGAAGAAGAGGACCGAGAGCGCGGAGAGCGGAGCTAAGAGAGGGGGAGGGGAGGAGCCACCAGGCAGCCCACCCTTCTCTGTCTGCTGGGCCCCGCCCAGGACACCTTCACTCTCTGATGCTCCACCTGGAGGGTGTCTGTCGCTGTCAGTGTGAGTGTCCACCTCAGCATTAGTTTCGCCAGCGCTGCTGCTTTCCTACCCATCCTACCATCATACTGAGCTGTTAATACTGACCTATCACTATTAGCTGCTCTGTTCTTTATATCCACAATCTGAGATTCTCTGCAGATCTGAAGTTTGCATGTGGGAAGATAACTGTGGGGCTCTTGTCTGCAGGGCTGCCACTAGGAATTTCGGGGCCCCTTAAACCCAAAATTTTGGGGGCCCCCTGAGACGCCGCCCAGCATCCACCCATGCTCCGCCTCCACCCATGCTCCGCCTCCACCCCAACATATATTATATTTATAGTGAAAAATTAGAACCGCACCAAAAATTATCTCAATTTATATGCAAAGCTTTCCCAACCAGTAATCCAGATGGCTCCTTACAACAGAGGAAAAACAGCACAAAAAAATAGAAAAAAGTGGACTTTGTTGCCCAATGCGTGGCCACGCCATTGGGCAATAAAGTCTACTTTATTCTATATTTTTGTGCTGTTTTTCCTGTTTTGCACACTCTCTATTTTGTATTACACCCACACACATTTGAGACTGCTGTGGGCTGAATACACAATAGCTGTATAAACAATAGAGAATACACAGTAGAAACGGCTGCTAGCTGTATGCACAATAGAGATGGCTGTGGGCCGTATACACAATGGAGACCGCTGCTGGCTATACGCAATAGAGAATACAAAATAGAGACTGCTGCTGGTCGTACAAAATAGAGAATACACAATAGTGATGGCTGTGGGCCGTATAGACATTAGAGAAGGCTGCGGGCTGTACACACAATAGAGAATACACAATAGAGACTGCTGCTGACAGTATACATAATGGAGATGGCTGCGGGATAAATGCACAATGGAGACGGCTGCTGGCTTTACACAACACAATAGACACTTCGGCTGGCCTGGCCACATACACAATGGGGATGGCTGCGGGACAAATTGTGCGGAGTTGGACGCGGCTTCCATAGGGTGACTGCAGGGAGAAGCCACCCCGCCGAACATGGTGAGCACTGTGCGACTGCTGGCAGCGCCGGAGGTAACAAATCACTACATCTCTATGAAAGCCTAGGTCCCCATCATAAGACCCTTCAGGTACTCAATGCCAGTGGGGTCAGGGCAGCATGGACTGCACTAGACTTGTCCCCCATGACATAGGCCTCAGTGGGTGCAGGACAGCCTTACCTGAGTGGGTACCCCAGTTGCAGGAGGTGGAGGAGGGTGAGGCATGAAGGCTGGAGAATGAACCTGGAGGTACAGAAACGCAGAAGCTGGTCCTCGCTGCTGGCAGCACTGGGTCCACAGGGGCACACAAGAGCTGGATCATTGGGCTGTGCTGGAGTGTCTCTGCCAGCCATAGAAGCTGGCTCAGGGGGCTGTGCTGGAGTGTCTCTGCCAGCCATAGAAGCTGGCTCAGGGGGCTGTGCTGGAGTGGCTCTGCCAGTCATAGGAGCTGGCTCAGGGGGTTGTACTGGAGTGTCTCTGCCATTCAAAGGAGCTGGATCAGGGGTTGTTGAGCCCACAACTCCGGGGTCTCCATCTCTGATATGGCAGGCACACTCCCAGTGTACGCTGCCAGTCCTGCAGACATACAGCTGACCATTGCCCGTCTTGCAGGCTGCTGGCATACCAGTCCGGGACTGCGCACGTGACTTCTGGTTTGGGGCTACAGCAGTGGTGATGGATTGGGTGCATGGATGAGGTGCTGGGTTAAGGTGCAGGGATGAGATGCAGGGATGGGGTGCAGGGATGAGGTGCAGAGATGGGGTGCAGAGATGGGGTGCAGGAATGGGGGCAGAGAAGGGGAGCAGGCATGGGGAGCAGGCATGGGGGGCAGGGATGAGGTGCTGTGGATGAGGTGCAGGGATGAGGGGCAGGGAGGAGGTGCAGGGATGGGGTGCAGGGATGAGGTGCTGGGTTAAGGTGCAGGGATGAGGTGCAGGGATGAGGTGCAGAGATGGGGTGCAGTGATGGGGTACAGGGATAGGGTGCAAGGATGGGGGGCAGGGATGGGGTGCAGGGATGAAGTGCAAACATGGGGGGCAGGGATGAGGTGCTTTGGATGCTGAGATGCTCTGGCTTCCCTGTATATAGATCTATCCAGTGCTGTATGTGCAGCAGTGATTTGTGGCTGATACACAGTGAATTTCAGCCTGGAGTCTCCTGCTCGGTGCAGATGCTCCACGGGGTTCAAATGCTGCTTAATATAAAACAATTCTCTAGCAGCAAACAAGAATCAAAAAGCCGCACTCACCGACAGTAAATCATATTCTTTATTCATAGTCCATATCCAGGATGTACGACCATGTAAAGCAGGGAGGGGAGTGCGAGGGAGGCGGACGACGGTTCACCGTTTCGCGGTCGTATACCGCTTCTATGGGTCCTCCGTCGTCCGCCTCCCTCGCACTCCCCTCCCTGCTTTACATGGTCGTACATCCTGGATATGGACTATGAATAAAGAATATGATCTACTGTCGGTGAGTGCGGCTTTTTGATTCTTGTTTGCTGCTATTGAATAATCTCTATATTGCCAGCACCACACGACTAACCCGCAGGCTCTGGTCATATTAATGACAGCGGCTGTTTTGCTAGTTAGTGCCCAGCATTTTCTCATGTTATAAAACAATTCTCTGTATCACAAGGATCCCTGTGCTGTGTCCCTCCATGTTTAACCCTTCCCTGCCTGGTGTCTGCACTGTACACTGAGGACCTGGTGCAGAGGCGGCAATGGGGCTTCACTGATGGCTCAGGAGGGAGGGAGGCTGCAGAGGATAAAGAAGTGGGCCTTTGTGGTGGTTGAGGGGTGAGTTGGTAATGGCGTCTGCCTTCCTGGTCCCTCTCAGCCTTTGTCCTGGTGGGATGGACAGGATGGGCAGGCCGGGCCCTGGCTGTGGTGGGTGGGCCTGGGTGGCCCCCTGTGCAGTACCAGTGAGGTCTGGGGACTGGGATGGGCGGGGATGGGCGGTCCGGGCCCCACACATTAATATATACTGACTGACTCACTCTACACTACACAGAGGTAGAGTGGGAGTGGGCGGGGCCTGAGGCTGCTGTGTGTGTGACGTCACACACACTGAATCCGCGCTGTGTCGGGTGCGGCGCCCTCAAGGCAGAGAGAGAGAGAGTAAGTCAGCGGACTCAGCGCTCACTACAGGTTGTGCTTCTGCAGCTGCAGCCAGCCCGTCTAGTGAGTCTGACTGCCCTCTCTGACCGCTGCTGCTGCTGCTCGGCCACTCTGGCAAAGAGCGTGCTTGGCTGGGGGGCGGGCCTCCTTGCTCCTAACGTCCACGCCCCCTGCTACCATGCCCGGGTCCCCCTGCTCTGTTGAAATAGCCACGCCCCCTCCAATGATTGGCGGGCCCCCTTAATCAGTAAGAGCTGTAAGCCCCTAATGGCGGCCATGCTTGTCTGTACAGTGTATAGTAATGCCTTGTCCCTTTAGTCAGAGATTTACTATCTTTAAGGGTACCTTTACACGCTGCAACCGTGGCGAGAAATCTGACCGGCAATCTGTAGCCCCGTCACAATCGCCGTGAAATTGCCTCAAAATTGCGGCGTGTAATTGGGCAATTTGGCGGCGATCAAAAAGGTTGCACCTGGTTCCGATTTCACAGCACTGCTCCAAAATCAGAGGCAATCATGAAGGCGAAATTCCCGGCTTTTGGCGTGTGAAAGAGCGATAGGGATGGAATCTGCGTCGCGTACTGGTTTCCCATAGGCGTGCCAAAGCGTGCTGGAGACCGAGCCCCGTCAGCGATTATTGGTGGTGGCTACTGTGTTTCCATTGATTGTCCCTTCACAGGGAGCCATATTTGAACAGCTGTCGTACAGATCCTCCGCGGACGATCATCTGGACTCCGTGCAGTCTGCAACAACGGCGTCGACTCAAGCCGCATCCTATGACCAGTCCCCGGGTTGCGTCCCAAGCCCTCCGCCTCGCCTCAGGAGACCACCTAGATACAGCGGAGACCCCAAGATGTGCCGCGGCTTCCTCAACCAGTGTCACTTACACTTTGAACTACTGCCACAGCAGTACCCCACCGATCGGGCCAAGGTGGCTTTTGGGGTGTCCCACCTGGAGGGCGAGGCTCTGAAGTGGGTTAACCTTCTATGGGAGTGTGATGGCCCAGCGGTCTTCCACTTGTCAACCTTTCTGGATACATTCCGGAGGGTGTTCAAGGAACCCGGTCGGGTCGCATCTGCTACGGAGTCACTCTTCAACTTCCGTCAAGGGGCACTCACCATTGGGCAATATGCCATTCGTTTCCTCATCCTCTCCTCCAAGGTGAGATGGAATAACGAAGCGCTGACCAGAGCTTTCTGACGTGGCCAGTCCGGCAGGATAAAGGACAAACTCGCAGGTCAGAATATCCCAGACGAGCTGGAGGACTTGATCTCACTAGCCACTCGCATCGACTTCCGTTTCCAAGAGTGCTCCCGTGAAACCAGCAGGGAAAGGAGATCCGTCCGGTGCCGATATTGTCATGAAAGACCAGGAGAAGTCCTCGGCCTAGGTCACGTAAGAGAGAATGTCTTAGGCGAGAGCGATGCCTCTCAACCCCTCTCCCTGCCAGTGCAGATGATACGTCCGCAGAGACGCTTTTCTCAGCTAGCCTACGTGGATTCTGGGGCAGCAGGAAATTTCATTCGGCAAGAGGCGGTGACTCGACTCGGAATCTCTGTAATACCTCTGGTGATGCCTTGTGTGATTGCATCGGTGGATGGCAGACCACTGCAGGAGATCATCACCAAAGTGACAGAGGAGGTGGAGGTGCAGATCGGGGCTCTACACCGTGAAAAGATTGCGTTCTATGTCATGCGTGGTCTCTCCCATGCCCTGCTCCTCGGGCTTCCCTGGCTTCGGGTTCATGAACCTGTCCTGGACTGGCGCTCAGGGAACCTGCTGCGGTGGGGTCCTCTCTGCCATGAGAGATGCCTGTAGTCTGTTCTGCCACCCGGTTCCCTGCAACCGGCTTCTGTTCTTCCTGGTTTTTCAACTGCCTATTGGCAGTACGTGGATGTCTTCAACAAAACGGAGGCAGAGGTCTTACCGCCTCATCGGCCGTATGATTGCCCTGTTGATCTGGTTCCTGGTGCTACTCCACCCAAGGGACAAATCTACCCGTTGTCTCCAGCCGAGTCACAAGCCATGTCTGAGTACATCACGGACAGCTTGGCTTGGGGCTTCATTCGAAAATCCACGTCCCCTGCTGGCGCTGGGTTTTTCTTTGTAAAGAAGAATGAGGGCACCCTTCGACCCTGCTTAGATTACAGAGGCTTGAATGCCATCACCGTCAAGAACATATACCCCCTGCTGCTGATTCTAGAGCTCTTTGACAGGCTCAAAGGGGCTCGCATCTTCACGAAATTAGAACTCCTAGGAGCATACAACCTGGTTCGCATACGTGTCGGAGACGAATGGAAGATGGCTTTCAACACCAGGGACGGCCATTATGAGTATTTGGTCATGCCGTACGGGTTGTGTAACGCTCCTGCAGTGTTTCAGGAGTTTGTCAATGACATCTTTCATGATCTGTTGTACACGTGTGTAGTGGTATATCTGGACGATATCCTCATCTTCTCTCCGGATTCGTCCTCTCATAGACAGGACATGCGGCAAGTCCTCCTGCAAATGAGGAGGAATCGGTTGTATGCCAATATGGAGAAATGTGACTTTGAGGAGACCTCTTTGCCCTTTCTCGGATACATCATCTCTGACTCCGGATTATGGATGGATCCTTAGAAGCTCTCTGCCGTGCTGAAGTGGCCCCGTCCTGTGGGGACTAAGGCTATTCAGCGGTTCCTTGGTTTTGCAACTTATTACAGGCAATTAATTCCCCATTTCTCGTCCTTGATCAAGCCCATCACGGATCTCATCTGTAAGGGAGCAAAAGCCTGCGACTGGACCCCAGAGGCCGAGAACGCCTTTTCCGCCTTAAAGCGCTCCTTCTCCGAGGCTCCTGCCTTGACCGACAAGAGGTAAGTGGACAGTTAATTGTGGAGGTAGGCGCCTCCTCCATAGGAGCGGGGGCGGTCCTCTTTCAGAAATCCTCTTCAGGTTGGTTAGTCACCTGCGGGTTTTTCTCCAAAGCATTTACCTCATTGGAGCGCACCTACTCTATTGGGGATCGTGAATTGCTGGCCATCAAATTGGCATTGGAGGAGTGGCGACACCTCCTCAAGGGTGCCGTTCATCCGTTCCCCCGGCAGTTCCGGTGGTGTTTGGCCGTTTCAACTTTGAACTGCACTTCCGGCCTGGAAGTAAAAACGTCAAGGCTGATGCTCAGTTAAGGTCCTTCCAGCAGTCGGATGTGGAAGAGGAGACCTTCCATATCGTCGATCCTACTAAGATAATCACCGTGGCTCCCTTACGTGTACTTGGACTTCCGCCGGGAAAGACCTTCGTAGCACAGGATCAGAAGAGGGCGGTTCTGGCATGGGGACACTTGTCGAGAATTGCCGGTCATGTAGGAGTTAAGAAGTCTCTCTCTTTGATCTCTCGTCACTATTGGTAGCCTACTATCCGTCAATACGTCCACGACTTCGTTGCTTCATGTCCATCCTGTGCTAGAAATAAGGTGTCCAGAGAGTTATGGGCTGGACGTCTACTGCCTCTCTCGGTCCCATCGGCTTCTTGGCAACACATAGCTATGGATTTCCTTACGGATCTACCCTGCTCCTCCGGCTGTACGGTCATATGGGTAGTCGTGGATCTTTTCTATAAAATGGCTCACTTCGTTCCTTTGCCTGGTCTACCATCCGCTCCTGAGTTAGCCCAGATATTCATCGAACAGATCTTCCGGCTCCACGGATTTCCTCGTCATATCGTGTCCGATAAGGGAGTCCAGTTCACTTCCCGGTTCTGGAGGGCGCTGTGCAAGTATATGGACATCACGTTGGACTTCTCCTCGGCTTATCATCCGCAGTCCAAGGGGCAAGTGGAGCGCATTAACCAAGTCATCACCACCTACCTCTGGCACTTCGCCAATGCTCATCACGATAACTGGACCAGTCTCCTTCCTTGGGCGGAATTCGCTTACAACAATCACTCTAGTGAGTCGTCAGCTAAATTTCCCTTTGTCGTGGTATTTGGGCAACATCCTGGTTTACCTTTTCCGTTCTACTCAGCGTCCGGCAACCCGGCGGCCGATGCATTGTATGCAGACTTTACCAAGATCTGGAGTGAGACCAGAGATGCCCTTACACAAGCCTCCGGCAGGATGAAGAGACATGACAATAAGATACGCTTAGATGCACCGTCTTATCTCCCGGGCTATAAAGTGTGGCTTTCTTCCAGATACGTCAGGCTGAAGGTGCCGTCCTACAAGTTAGAGCCGCGTTATATCGGTCCTTTCGAAGTCCTTGGACGCATCAACAACGTTGCTTACAAATTGAGACTGCTTGCCTCACTTTGTATCCCCAATTCCTTTCATGTCTCGTTGTTGAAACTGGTGGTGCTTAATCGTTTCCATCCATCCTCCGGCACCATGCCATGGCCTCTCAGCTCCGAGAATGTCTATGAGGTCAGGGACATCCTTGCCATGAAGAAGAGTAGAGGCAACACCCTCTTCTTGATTGACTGGGTTGTCTTCAGTCATGAGGAGAGGACCTGGGAGAACATTGATGTGCCACACATTCTGGTGAGGTTCTTAGCGGGCCTTCGGAGGTGGGGGCGTGAGGGAGGGGGTACTGTTAGGTCCCCTGGCACTGCTCCCCAGCTCACCTCTCCCGGGTTGGCATCCTCTGCTCCTCTGCCGACCGGGCATCCAGCATCCAGGGGTACTGTGTCTCGGAGCCGTCACCAGGTAGCCTTCCTGTCAGCTGACCACAAGGCTCACACATGAGCACATTACAATGGTCGTATTCATGTAACCAATCAGCGGTGCACTAGGTGCACTCCTCCCCTGTGACTCTAGGGGCCGGCATGGTCCAACCTGACATTCCCCTTGACCAATAGCTGCTCTTCCTGTAGTATATCAGTCCACCTCCACTGATGGGAGGTGCCTGATCATTAAGTTAGTTTGGGAAGCGGTGCCATGGGGCCTAACACATAGTACTGGCGTGTCAGTATTATTTACTTCTAGTGCAGTGCTGTACTTTCAACTAGTCTGCGAGTAGATGTACGTGTTTCTGGAATGTTGTAGTATTCTCTCAGGCCTTCTATGGGGCTGGCAAATGCACCGATTGCAGTATCCTCTAGTTCTGCTACAATAGGTAATTCTTCCCAATTCTGGACTGGTTCTTCTGGTTTAGAGAAATGTATTATTGGTACTATTACTGATTGTTCACATTGAGGCCAGTCTTCTGGAAAGTCTCCTAGTACCGTATGAATTACCTTTTCTTTCTTTTCTTCCTCAGGAAATTCAAAAGATATTTCTCTTCCTTGAGATTTTAATTGCTGTGGGCATATTTTGAGATGGTCTATTGAGATAGTTGCAGTGGTTTTACCTCCATCTTTGCTGATGATGCAAGTTTTACTATTGTCAAATTTGGACTGTAACACAGTATAGGTTTCTTGTTCCCACTGATCATCCAATTTATGGGTTCTCCTTTTTCTTTTTAATACCATATTTCCAGGTGTTAAAGGGTCTGCTTGAGCATTCTTATTGTAATCTCTTTCCTGTTTTTCTCTGATTTGTTCCAATCTGTTGGCTACATAAGCTTGTACCTTTTTGTATTGTTCTTGGCGTTGAGTATTCCAGTCTGTTTTAAATGAATCAGCCTCTGGTACGACAGTTCCCTTTTCAAGATCCACAGGTTATCTTCATGGTCTTGCTCTCAGGAGGTATGCTGGTGACTCACCGCGGCCGGCGGACTCCGGTTGATACAGGCGATTCTTCTCCTTCCTTGTCACGGGTGGACCGCGCCTGCCGGTAGTGGGGCCCGGTGTAGTGCAGATCAAAATTGAAGACGTCATAGTGGGAACAGATTAAAGGGGTTTTAATTTGTTTTTCTTCGTGACGCCACCTATGAGTAGATTCGGTAAGGGCTACCGACGCTGCGGAACCTCCGGGGTGATGGACAGCAGCAAGATGTTACGCTCCCCACAGGCTGAGCGGTGATCCCCGGGGGCTGGAGCTGCTCAAGATGTTGTGCGGCAGCTGCGGTTACCTTTAGTTAATGACGGACAGTTCATAAGGAGACACGGACACAGATAGTCTCTGCAACGGGTCTTTACTGTCACCAGCAGGCAGTACATGGCTTACAGTGGTTGAGTAGAAGACCGGGTGGACTCAGCAGTGATAGTGCTCCTCAGAGATCCGCAGTGTTCCTCCATTCTACCTACTTAGCTTCCCTCTTCTTGTGCCAGCGTCGCCCAGGAATACCAGATCGGGTACGGGGAGGCTGCTTCAATGCCCTATCCATGATGTACGTTCTGGATGCTTTGGGGAGCCTTGGATCCCTCAGTGGGTACACCGCTGGTTAGACGACTGGAAACTGGCTGGTGGTGGGGTGCTCCTGTAAAGCTGATCCTCCACGGGGCTGGTTCGCGTGGCAGAGGTGAACTGCTGCCAGCTTCGGTACCAGTGAACCGGCTGTGAGTTGTGGGCACGGGAGTCTTTTAGGAACCCGTGTAGATATGCCCATTCCCGGTAGTTAAGGCCTCAGGTGCGGACACCCGACCGGTGACGGCCCAGGGGCCCGCACGAGGTGCGGAGCCCCCGCTCCTCTCCAAGTTCTGTGTTCTAGGTTCTGCTCTAGATTCCAGACTGTCTAGATTATTCTGTGTTCTCTTACACTACCCTAACACTCCACCCACCAGGACCTATGATTGGTCCTCTGTTCTAGGTGTTGTATGTTGGGTTGGATCTCAGAGTTAACTATTGCACTGCTTTGTCAGAGAATATTGCGGCTGCAATACTCCCTTGTGACGCACTCGTTGCGGGGCGCCACACTCCCCCTTGGTTAAATCAGCTTGTCCCCAAGCGTCAAACTACTCACATTACAGAGGTTTTTGCATTTTTTTATACACATATATGACACACTTTTATTAAAATAGAAAACAGGTAAAGGTATGCTTTGATGATATAAGCAAAGAAAAAGGTAATCACTTTGTGCGGACCCGGCGGGCGGTCGGCTGTACTTTAACTAGAGTCCAGGCTGTAGCCGCGAGATCACACGGTCAGTGATTAACGGGAACAGAGTCATTGATGAAGTTCAAGTTTTAAAGTCACTGGCTCCGAGAACGATGGCGCACCCGGATAGCAAACCACCCATCTGCACAAGCATAGCGCTCGTAGGTGATTATATCGCCCCGGTATAGGTCGCGATCGGGATGTCCTCTTGGCAAGTTTGACTCAACGTCCCGGCGCACCACAACACCTCCTCATTCAAACCCACCTCCCAAGCGAACCCCCACCCGGTATTTAAATTAAAGGTGGAAATTCTACCTTCACGGCGGAGTTCATCAGGCAGCGGCGGCTGGCGGCGAGCCTCGGCACGGGCCTGCATGTTGGCGCGTTCTCGGCTTGCCACTCCTCTCGTCGTCTCTGGCGTACATCTCCGTCGTTACGGCTCGGGGTGTAAAGATGAGTAACGGAGCTGGTGGTTTGGCGGGAAGCTTGAACTTGGCGGGCTGTCTGTATCGGAACCCGGTGGAACGGCACAGGGGAAGGTGTCGGCGTTGCACCCAACCAGTGTACCCGAGCTGTGTGTCCGGAAGGAAGTTCCTTGTTGTCTCCCCAAGCGAACCCGGTGTCGAAATCCTCAGCGGTGCTGTGGGTCTCGTCGTCATCCTCTCCGACCTCTTCCTCGATGACCACATCAGGCTGCTCGATGATGAGAGATATTGAAGCTAGTTCCGTTGTACAACAGGGCGGTGGTGCTGCGGATCCTTCCGTAGGGACGTCCTGCAGGGCTTCCAGGCTGCCTGCTTCTTCATCTGTTTCCGCAGGTAAAGGTGTTTCAATCCCGGTTACCAGGTAGGCCTCGGCAATGGCAAGGGAAGCCTCCGGTACGGGGATAAAACAGGCGACTGTCTCTGTAGTGGTGAAACATGTCGCGGGTTCCTCAGTGGGAACCTGGTAGAGATCGAGTTCTTCAATGGAGCGTGTTATGAGCTCCGGCTCAAGAACGGAATCGGTTACGATGTTGGTCGCTGGAACGGGTCGAGTTGCGGCCTCCACCGGAATGACACAGTCTATTGGCTCAGGTGACGGAGCAGGACAGGTGGCAGGCGACAATGAGGCGGTCGAGAAGCTGGTGACGTCGTCTGGGCTCGGAGAAGCTGTACCCGGTCGGCTCTGCTGCATCGCATGGTGTAGTCGTCTGCCTAGGGTCGCGCTCCAGCTACGGATCGTCCATTCCACTGTCTCTAGTAACCGCACCCGGAGGTCTTGTAGAGCCTCTAGCCAGAAGTCGGGGCTGCCATCTATAGTAAGGGCAGGATCTGGACCCGGTTGGCTGACGGCTGCTCTGGCCTCCGCCTCGACCTCCCGCATCAGGTCTTGGAGTCTCATGCTGGCCATTCTTCTTGGAGGGGAACCACACCCGTAGAACCGGTAAGACGTCCTGGTAGAGCTGGTGAAGAAGTCTTCTCTTTCTGTCGGTGTGTCTATGACACTCCCATTTCCTTTGGGCTTTTGTAGTCCAATCGTGGGAAAAGTCTTTGGGGTCCGCCCCCATGGTTGATTCGAGCAATCAGGGCGGACAAAGAGTTTGGCGCCTTTTTTCTTTAGCCCTCCCACAGTGAGGGGGGGTTGACTCACTCCTGGGCTTCACGTGGCGGCTTCTTGTGGCGGGAACGCCATCTTGGGCGCCATCTTGACCCAATGGTGTAAAGGCGGGAAAGTTCTTTTTTTAGGACGAACAAAGTCCAATTGTAGACAATAAAGTCCAGTTTAAGCACAATATACCCGTTGGATAACGGGCCTGCTCGTATCCTGTTCGTGACGCCAAATTCTGACTCACCGCGGCCGGCGGACTCCGGTTGATACAGGCGATTCTTCTCCTTCCTTGTCACGGGTGGACCGCGCCTGCCGGTAGTGGGGCCCGGTGTAGTGCAGATCAAAATTGAAGACGTCATAGTGGGAACAGATTAAAGGGGTTTTAATTTGTTTTTCTTCGTGACGCCACCTATGAGTAGATTCGGTAAGGGCTACCGACGCTGCGGAACCTCCGGGGTGATGGACAGCAGCAAGATGTTACGCTCCCCACAGGCTGAGCGGTGATCCCCGGGGGCTGGAGCTGCTCAAGATGTTGTGCGGCAGCTGCGGTTACCTTTAGTTAATGACGGACAGTTCATAAGGAGACACGGACACAGATAGTCTCTGCAACGGGTCTTTACTGTCACCAGCAGGCAGTACATGGCTTACAGTGGTTGAGTAGAAGACCGGGTGGACTCAGCAGTGATAGTGCTCCTCAGAGATCCGCAGTGTTCCTCCATTCTACCTACTTAGCTTCCCTCTTCTTGTGCCAGCGTCGCCCAGGAATACCAGATCGGGTACGGGGAGGCTGCTTCAATGCCCTATCCATGATGTACGTTCTGGATGCTTTGGGGAGCCTTGGATCCCTCAGTGGGTACACCGCTGGTTAGACGACTGGAAACTGGCTGGTGGTGGGGTGCTCCTGTAAAGCTGATCCTCCACGGGGCTGGTTCGCGTGGCAGAGGTGAACTGCTGCCAGCTTCGGTACCAGTGAACCGGCTGTGAGTTGTGGGCACGGGAGTCTTTTAGGAACCCGTGTAGATATGCCCATTCCCGGTAGTTAAGGCCTCAGGTGCGGACACCCGACCGGTGACGGCCCAGGGGCCCGCACGAGGTGCGGAGCCCCCGCTCCTCTCCAAGTTCTGTGTTCTAGGTTCTGCTCTAGATTCCAGACTGTCTAGATTATTCTGTGTTCTCTTACACTACCCTAACACTCCACCCACCAGGACCTATGATTGGTCCTCTGTTCTAGGTGTTGTATGTTGGGTTGGATCTCAGAGTTAACTATTGCACTGCTTTGTCAGAGAATATTGCGGCTGCAATACTCCCTTGTGACGCACTCGTTGCGGGGCGCCACACTGGTGTAGAGTTGGTGGAACTTACAGGTGTATTGTTATACATGTCCACTAAGTCAGGCAACTTCTCTGGCCATTGATTTCTGTCTTCTAAAGGCAAAGTCTTCAGCATATCTATGACCATGTTGTTCATTTCATTTTCTCACACATACCGTTGGTTTGGGGATGGTAAAGTGTGGTTCTGATTTTTTACCTCTGTATAGGTTACAAAACTCTTGAAAGATTTCAGCTTCGAATGAAGAGCCTTTGTGGAACCCCTATGTCAAGGCACCACAGGGAGGTACTGCACCCCAAACAGCAGGTGTAGTGCCTCCGTAGACATGGATATGGAGGACCCTACAGAGTCTGCACCCTGCATTCAAACAGTAGCCCACTTTAACACAGGGGACTGGTATTCAGTAGGTCCCAGGGGGTGGAGCCTAGAGAGAGGGAGACAGGGAGTGACAATAGTGTCAGGCAGACAGTGTGAGGAGAGCAGCAAAGGCAGGGGACCCTGCGACAGGAGGGCACCTCTTAGGAGAGGGGTGACCCAGACTCTGAAGGGGGTTACTCCAGGAATGGTTTGAGCTAGCTGGAGGCCCAGGTCACCACCGGCATACCTGAGCCGAGGCAGCTAGTAAAAGGTCTATCCCTAACTGCAGACCAGCAAGCTGAGGGCCCAACATAAGGGAGCCACAGCACCCCTAAAGAAGTCCAACATCAGTCGCACAGCTGGGTCCACGACACCGACAAGCAAGAGACTTTAGGTAACAGACACCGAGGACTAGAGACTTGGCTCAAGAGGGACAAATACAGACATAGACAGAGGGACAGGACCAGGAACGCCATATTGAAGGCACCACTGGCAGACTCTGGAAAGTCCTGCAAGATCTGCAGCTACCAACCCTGTTCAACAGACTGTACTGTGTGCCTTAACCAGGGGTGGATTAAGGGTAGCCAGGGCCCAGGGCTGTTCAGACTCTATGGGCCCCCCCCAGTCATGTGACGGGGGTCATGTGACGGGGTCACAGGGGTCATGTGACGGGGGTCATCATATACCTGAAATGGATTATTCCAGAAAAATAGTTGCTGAGTGAAATTCTAATCTGTCAAACATCCATTGATCTAGTCAATTTACCCTTCAGTTAGGCAGAAAAAAAACAAACACTTTAAGCCATAGTATTGAACAGTCCATTAGAAGGAGGCTATTATGCCCTGACTGCCACTGTACTCAGAATAAATAACTTATAAAAATTTCGAACAGTGTGCCCCCTGTATGATAATCACCTGTTACCAGTCCAATGGACTTGCTTGCAGATCGGTCCGTCCCGCCTCCTTGCGGTCCGACAGCGTCTTCTTATGAATGATGTAGATAATGCCTCCTGCCACCTGTGTTATCCAAGGGACCACGTCCAATTTTCCCATTGCCTATGCTACGCCCATACCTCTCCGGCTTGTGCAGTTGCAATGTGCTCCATCATGGGGTTATCCTACAAGTTTGAACTCTCAGTGATGTCACCATTACGACTGGGAGCCTGGAACCATGTGCAGAGACCCCTGCGGTTTGCGCATGTGTAGATGAGTTTTACATTGTAGCTGCAGTAGGGCAGAGCACAGT
This sequence comes from Allobates femoralis, assembly GCA_033576535.1. Lineage (NCBI taxonomy): Eukaryota > Metazoa > Chordata > Amphibia > Anura > Aromobatidae > Allobates > Allobates femoralis. The sequence continues at coordinate 604,113,603 of JARQOC010000002.1, forward strand.
GTGTTTGAGCAAACTGGAGAGGCATCTGCACAGACGTGAGATGGGAAAGCGGGACGTGGATAATGCAGGAGGCTTTATCCATATCATTCAGAAGAAGAGGCTGTCGGACGGCGAGGAGAGGCTGAATGGACCAATCTGCAAGCAAGAATTTCGGACTTGTAACAGGTTAGAATACAGGGTGCTAGATTTTTATCAGTTATTCTGTGTTCAGGGGCATTCAGGGCATAATAGCCTGTGTCTTATAATGCAGCATCAGCGTGTGCACAAGGCCTTACAAATACTGAGTTAATAAATCACCAAATACTCAGCGTGTGCACGAGGCCTTACAAATACTGAGGTAAAAACTGACCAAATACTCAGCGTGTGCACAAGGCCTTACAGATACTGAGGTAAAATTACTCACCAAATACTCAGCATGTGCACGACGCCTTACAGATACTGAGGTAAAAACTGACCAAATACTCAGCGTGTGCACAAGGCCTTACAGATACTGAGGTAAAATTACTCACCAAATACTCAGCGTGTGAACGACGCCTTACAGATACTGAGATAAAAACGCCAAATACTCAGCGTGTGCACAAGGCCTAATGGTACCTTTACACACCGCTACAGAAGGTTAGAAACAACCGGGTGTCTCACGTGCACGAGCACGTTCCAACGGTTGCTAACATTACCCGATACCGCCTTTACACGCCGCTACAAGGTGCTCTACAGAAGGTTTTTTCTATCCCTGGAGGCACCGACAGGTGCCAAAGATTACCTTCTGTAGAGCACCTTCCCTCATTTACACGCCGCTACAGAAGGTAATATGGGAGGTCCTGGGGCAGCAGGGACAACACATAGGCGTGCCAGAGTTGTGGATTACGAGACGCTCATACGGTCATTGGACAAAGCAATAGCATCATGATTGACCAGCCAGCGCAGGAAGGCTGGCTAACACATGATGTTATTGCAATTGTGTAGTGTGAATGGTCAGCTCTTTAAAAATGCCGCCCTATGCAGGGACAACCTATCGTAACGCAGGAGCTTCCACCAATTATCGCTGAAGGGGGGCGGTATCCCGGAGGCTGTGTCACGCCCCAGGGAGTTAACTAGGTGTCGCAAAAACCTTCCTGTTCCTCATTTAGACGCCTCTACCATCGGGTTGAAACCAACCTGTTTTTGAGCACTGCTCAAAAACAGGTGTCGACAGTGACGGGTGGCAACAACCTGATTTACACGCCGCTACCTCGCGGTGTTTTGACGGTGCAAGATACATTTGTCTCCGACACCCGGTTGTTTCTAACCTTCTGTAGTGGCGTGTAAAGGTACCATTACAGATACTGAGGTAATAAATCACCAAATACTCAGCGTGTGCAGAAGGCCTTACAGAAAAGGGTGCCTGAGTTGGGTGTTGGCATAGATTGATTGAATAGGTTTAAAAAATTATCCTTTCAGACAAAATATGCATATTCCCCACTGATCAATCACTTCTTCCCTCTCTACCTTCTAAATTAATTCAAAAACTGCTAAGATTTGTCTTTTATTAAGACAAAACTGAGGATCAAATTACAGTTCCCTATTTAAATCTGTTGAGAGAGAGGAAGGGAAGGAGGTGGAACAGAGTGAGAAAGGCAGATAGACACAGGTACTGTGCCTGTGTCTATCTGCCTTTCTCACTCTGTTCCACCTCCTTCCCTTCCTCTCTCTCTATAGATTTACAAATCTTGCAAATCTTAAATAACATTATTATTTTTCAATAGGCCCCTTAAGGTACATTTACATGGCACGATGTTCCTTGCAACATCGCTTCTACTATACACTAAAGGGGGGAGAAATAGCGCAAAATAGGGTCTTAACTGTGTGATTAATGGTCATATAGGTGTGTGTTGTGCTCACCTTTTTAGGTTGTGCCCAGGGGCATAACTAGAACTGGCAGGGCCCCATAGCAAACTTTTGAACGGGGCCCCCTCCAAGACACACCCCCAATGACACGCCCCTCCAAGACACACCCTCAATGACACGCCCCTTCAAGACACACCCCCTTACAGGCCCCAGCAGTATATACAGCAGCCCCAGTGGTATACAGCAGCCTCCCCAGTGGTATATACAGGCCCCAGCAGTATTACAGCAGCCCCAGTGGTATACAGCAGCCTCCCCAGTGGTATATACAGGCCCCAGCAGTATTACAGCAGCCTCCCCAGTGGTATATACAGGCCCCAGCAGTATTACAGCAGCCTCCCCAGTGGTATATACAGGCCCCAGCAGTATTACAGCAGCCTCCCCAGTGGTATATACAGGCCCCAGCAGTATTACAGCAGCCTCCCCAGTGGTATATACAGGCCCCAGCAGTATTACAGCAGCCTCCCCAGTGGTATATACAGGCCCCAGCAGTATTACAGCAGCCTCCCCAGTGGTATATACAGGCCCCAGCAGTATTACAGCAGCCTCCCCAGTGGTATATACAGGCCCAAGCAGTATTACAGCAGCCTCCCCAGTGGTATATACAGGCCCCAGCAGTATTACAGCAGCCCCAGTGGTATACAGCAGCCTCCCCAGTGGTATATACAGGCCCCAGCAGTATTACAGCAGCCCCAGTGGTATATACAGGCCCCTGGTGGTGGTATATAATGGCCCCTGGTGGTGGTATATACAGGGCCCCTGGTGGTAGTATACAGGGCCCCTGGTGGTGGTATACAGGGCCCCTGGTGGTGGTATACAGGGCCCCTGGTGGTGGTATATACAGGCCCCTGGTGGTTTATACAGGCCCCTGGTGGTGGTATATACAGGCCCCTGGTGGTGGTATACAGGGCCCCTGGTGGTGGTATATACAGGCCCCTGGTGGTGGTATACAGGGCCCCTGGTGGCGGTATATACAGGCCCAGTGGCGTAACAAGTGTCCCTCGTGCCCCGGTGCAAGAATCACTTAGGGGCCCCCTTGGTGAGAAGCGGTGGGGGGGGTGCTACTGGTGCCGGCCGGGTGATAAGCGGGGAGGGGGGTGCTAGTGGTGCCGGCCGGGTGGGAAGCGAAGGGGGGGGATGTGTTCTAGTGGTGCCAGCTGGGTGAGAAGCGGTTGGGGGGGGGTATGGGGCTAGTGGTGCCAGCCGGGTGAGGAGCGGGGTGGGGGTGCTAGTGCTGCCGGTCGGTTGGGAAGTGCGGGAAGCGCACAGTTACCTGCTCTGCCTCTCCCCGTCTCCCGGCTTTTGGTGGGGCGGCACTGCTGCGCAGTGATCACTTCCTGCAGTCCCTCTTCCGGCTCCTCTTCCAGGATAGCGGTCGCGGCGGGCGGCTGGGGCACAGGCAGCACAATGCAACTGCGATAAATCGATGGTTAAAAGTTGCCAGGTTTTTCAACATGTTCAAAAACCTGGCGATCTTGCACCAGCGATTAGGCTGGATCATGTGTGTGACACCGCAATAGCGATGTTGCCGGCGATCCAGCCTATTCGCTGCATTGCAGCGGATCACTCGCTGGGTTAATCCCAGCCCAGTGAGCGATCGCTGCGGCAACATAGCAGCGGCGTCATCGGCAACATGTTGCCGTGTGACAGCTAGGCTGCAATGTTGGAAGCGAGAGCGCACCCGCAGCATCGCAGGCAATGTAGTACCGTGTAACGGTACCTTTAGGCTCCAGGGACCGGGTGCAAGTGCAACCACTGTAACTGTTGTAGTTACACCCTTGGCTGTCACCCTGCTGAGGACCCTATGGGGGGGCTCTGAACCTAATGCGGGTATTACAGGCACTGCCACTGCCCTGCAAACATGGAGAATGGAGAAATGAGAGGATCACACAATCAGCAGATACAATCAAAGCAAATCCTAAGGGTGCGTGCACACGATCAGTGTACGCAGCGTTTTGGACGCAACGTCTTGCCGCTGCATCCAAAACGCTGCGTAGTATAGTAATAGCATAGTGGATGAGATTTCAAGAAATCCCATACTCATTATGCTTAACCCGCCTGCAGCGTGTTTGGAGCTGCGGTGCGAGTTGCCGGCAGTCCGCTCCTCCGCAGCATGTTTATTTCATGCTGCGGAGTCGGAAGCGCTGCCATCGGGTGACTGCAGAGAGAAGCCGCCCTGCACCTGCTGCACATGGTGAGTACAGGGCGGCTGCAGTCTCCCTGCGTCCACCCGCGGCTTCACTCAGGTCTGGAGGAGCTGCGTCTAATACGTAGCTCCTCCGGACCGTGTGCACGCACCGTTATACAAACCTAGTACACTGCCTGTGAATAATGAACAATCTCTATGGGTACCTTTACACGCCGCTACAACAGGATGGATACAATCCGCTACTTCACGTGCACGAGCACGCACAAACGGTTACAAACGGTCAACGCACCCTCTTCACACGCCGCCACAAGGTGCGCTACGCTACGCTACATCTATAGCTAGATACATCGCCGGGTGTCTCAAGTAGCCATCCGTAGCTCATCGTAGCTCATTTCCACACCGCTACAACCAGCTACTATGGGCGTACCTGTTGAAGCAGGGACAGCACATAGGCGTGCCACAATTGTGGATTACGAGAATTCCGTACGCTGATAGGACACAGCAATAATACCATGATTGGGCAGGCATCGCAGGAGGCTGATTAATACATGACGCTCGAGCAATTGTGTAGTGTGACTCGTCAGCTCCTTAAATATGCCGCCCTGTGCGGCGACAACCAATCGCAACGCAGGAGCTTCCTCCAATGATCGCTGAAGGGGCGCGGAAACCCGGAGCCTGTGTCACGCCCCAGCTACATAGCATGGTGTAGAAACAACCCTTCTGTTCCTTCTTTACACGCCGATACAGCTCGCTACAATCGGCTTTGTAGCCATCTGTTTTCCAGCAGTGCTGGGAAACAGATGTATCTGTAGCCGGCTGTGTCGTCCCGTCTTCACACGCCGCTACTACGGGCTATATTGACGCTACAAGCTACATTTGTAGCCTGTAGCGGGTTGTATCCATCCTGTCGTAGCGGCGTGTAAAGGTACCTTATGACTGACATACAGATACAATATCACACAGCTGCATTTCTACCATGCATTGCAGTGTGCCTGTGAGATCACTATTTTGGAATGTTTTAGCTCATGTTGTACATTGCAGTCTGTCAGCTGCTGCCAGCCTGCCCAGTGTGCCTGATCATATAGCACTGTTGCCCTTCTATACACAAAGCAGTAATATGCCCAGCACTGAAAGTCCTCAGTGAGGATACACAGTAGTGATCTGAGAATGTCCCACACTGAGGACCCAAGGATACAATTTTAGAAGATCCTGTGTGAGGGTTACCTGCCCCAGTCCATACTGCCCACAGCTCATTATCTATAGATCTCCAGCAGATCCTGGCAGGAGGGAGACACAATCATAGAGCAAATCAAAACTGAAAGCAAAACTTCACCTCAAATCATCAGCTCCCGTCAGCTCCAGCAGACCAGGCACATGGAGCCTGTGTACAATGCCCGCTGCCTCCTCAGACTGCAGTGAATGTGACCATCCCTGAAGAAGAGCAGCCGGGCTGGAGCAGGTCAGAAGGGCACATAATGAAGGAGGCTCTGCTGAGCAGGCTGGCCAGCAGAATGAGCAGCTCCTCCATGGCAGTGAGATGGGTGGGCCGCGTGTGTATCTCCTTCAACACTGGCGGTCTTTTTGCTACATCCCTCCTGCATCGCACGTCATGACGTGTGAGAGGAAGGAGGGGGGCGGGAGCGCAGTGGTGGCCTCTCTGCAAATTTGACATCTGTGGCACCAGTGCCGCTGCCAGCAGAGTGCAGACAGTGGCGGATTTTATAATGAGTGCAATGTACCCTGGGCTACTGGGCCCTTCCAGAGCCTTGGGCCCGGGGCTACTGCCCATAATGACCTCATTATAATCCGCCACTGACCTTAACATCTTCCCAGTACCACTAAAGAACTGTTCGAGATAATCTGCACTCTGTCTCAGTTATTCGCAGCCCGGAGTGCTTCTACAACATCACAGGAGGTGAGGACTACTACTCCCATCTTCCACCCTGCTGCCCTGAGGTAAAGCGCCACCTGTGGGGAGCTGTACTACCAAAGCTGCCTTTCTATCACCTCAGCGGCCAGCCGCAGCACTGGTAACCCTATTACCAGGTATCACAGGTGTCGTCACGTTAATATTCCCCCATCATCATCACCCCCACCCCGCCATTGAGGATCCAGGGCACGGAACCGGGAATCGACCATCCATGAACCCCCACCGAAGTAACCACCTGTCCCGGTATCCGAGTACCCCTACCCTGTTGACCGACTCACCTTGGTCATTCAATACTCGTTCTGGACAACCGTGCGGTCTACAGAAGTAGGTTTGGAAAGCTTTTGCTGCTGTCTCGGCAGTTAAATCTTTTACTGGAGCTACTACGAGAAAACTTGAGTACTGGTCCACCATAGTTAGGGCATAGGCGTAATCTGACCTGCTGGGCTTTAGCTTCACATGGTCCAATGCTACTATCTCCAGTGGCTGTGTAGTTACAATTGGTTGTAATGGAGCTGTCTGGCTTTCCCGATCCTTCCTTCTCAAGTTGCATGGTCCACAGTGTTTACACCATCTCTTTATGGTTCCTCTCATGTCAACCCAGTATAATCGATCTCTCAGTAACATTTCAAGCTTTTTCCATCCAATGTGTCCTGCTTGATTGTGGTAAGCATCTAACACCATTTTGACATCTTTCTTTGGAATTCTGCCAGACCATATCATGAGTTCTGGGATTGATGCACCTTCTGCACAACTTGTACTGGTAGAAAAACAATCTACTTCTCTCGTTCCACAGGTGTCTTGCTTCTGATAGAGCATCTGAATTGAGACAAGAACATTCTTGGGTAATCGGCCCTTTGACTAAGCTGACTGCCGGGGTCACTGTCCTGTGTCTCTTTCCATCCATGTTGAGGCAAGCCTTAATGTTCAACTCTCCACGTTTTCTGCTTGTTTGATGACACTGTGGCGGTGGAAAGCAGGTAACTCTACCTCTTCCAATTCATCTATGTCTTCTCCCGCATCTGGTAGGTGAAGCATTCGGGACAAGGCATCTGCATTAGCGTTCTTACCTGCATCCAGCGTTGCTCCATGGCACCCAGTTTGGCAGTTCCTAGGTGTGTCAGAGGGTTATTGTCTGTGAAGGCGGTGAACTTGGCAGACACTAGGTAATGTTTAAACCTTTCTGTGATGGCCCAGACCAAGACCAAGAATTCAAGCTTGAAGGAACTGTAATTTTCAGGATTTCTTTCCGTGGGATGGAGTCTTCTGCTAGCATAGGCAATCACCTTCTCTTTGCCTTGCTGTCTCTGGAACAAGACAGCTCCTAACCCTACATTGCATCCATATACAACAGGAATGGTAGGTTGTAGTCAGGATAGGCTAAGATCTCTTCTCCGGTTAAGGCCTCTTTCTTTGTTTGAAGGACTCTTCTTGTTTCTTATCCCATTAAAATGGAGGACCTTTAGGTTTGCCTTTCTTGGTCTGGCCTACCAGGAGATCTTGCAAGGGTGCTGCCATCTTAGGGTACCTTTATATGCCGCAACCGCGGCGAGAATTATTGACGGCGATATGTCGTCCTGGAACTATCACCGTCAAATTCCCTCCCAATTGCACCGTGTAATTGGGGAATTTGGCGGTGATTTTTCGCCTCGCCACGGTCGCCTGATTTCAGAGCAGTGACGGTAACCATCAATGAGTTTCTTACAATGCTCTGCTGGAATTTTAGACCATTCTTCTTTGGCAAACTGCTCCGGGTCCCTGATATTTGAAGGATGCCTTCTCCAAACTACCATTTTTAGATCTCTCCACAGGTGTTCTATGGGATTCAGGTCTGGACTCATTGCTGGCCACCTTAGAAGTCTCCAGTGCTTTCTCTCAAACCATTTTCTAGTGCTTTTTGAAGTGTGTTTTGGGTCATTGTCCTGCTGGAAGACTCATGACCTCTGAGGGAGACCCAGCTTTCTCACACTGGGTCCTACATTATGCTGCAAAATTTGTTGCTAGTCTTCAGACTTCATAATGCCATGCACACGGTCAAGCAGTCCAGTGTCAGAGGCAGCAAAGCAACCCCGAAACATCAGGGAACCTCTGCCAACGTTTTATGCTTTCTCAGGTAAGTTTTGGCAAACTACAGCCTGCCTTTTCTATGTCTCGGGGTAAGAAGTGGGGTATTCCTGGGTATCCTACCATACAGTCCCTTTTCATTCACATGCCGACGGATAGTACGGGTTGACACTGTTGGACCCTCGAACTGCAGGGCAGCTTGAACTTGTTAGGATGTTAGTCGAGGCTCTTTATCCACCATCCGCACAATCTTGCGTTGAGATCTCTCATCAATTTTTCTTTTCTGTCCACATCTAGGGAGGTTAGCCACAGTGCCATGGACTTTAAACTTCTTGATGACACTGCGCACGGAAGACACAAGAACATTCAGGTCTTTGGAGATGGACTTGTAGCCTTGAGATTGCTCATGCTTCCTCACAATTTGGTTTCTCAAGTCCTCAGACAGTTCTTTGGTCTTCTTTCTTTTCTCCATGCTCAATGTGGTACACACAAGGACACAGGACAGAGGTTGAGTCAACTTTAATCCATGTCAACTGGCTGCAAGTGTGATTTAGTTATTGCCAACACCTGTTAGGTGCCACAGGTAAGTTACAGGTGCTGTTAATTACACAAATTAGAGACGTATGATTTTTCTAACAGTGTCAATACTTTTGTCCACCCCCTTTTTTATGTTTGGTGTGGAATTATATCCAATTTGGCTTTATGACAATTATTTTTGTGTTTTTTCATTGAAGTCAAATTAAATGAAGATAATAATACCAAAGAATTTGTGATTGCAATCATTTTCAGGAAGAATCTTAGTATTATCTGACAGAATTGCAGGGGTGTCAATACTTTTGGCCACAACTGTACGTAGGGGGGGCACCACGTACCAGGGCACTATCAGATGAACGGAGGAGGTTCAACACAGGAACATCATATGGGTGTGTGGTGAATGGATGAATATGTAGTTTGCCACTAGATCTTATCCATGGATGTGGAGTCTATTATGTATTGTTAAGACACCTGTGATATTGATTCCAACTGCTATGCCTGTGGTCTGACTACCTGTAGTGGTCATTACTGGGATCTCTTATCTGTATTTCATTGTGTAACTGTGTAATTGTTTGTGCTTTTATACTTAATAAAGGTGTAACTTTTTATAAGACATTAACTCCTTAGGCTAGGGTCACTCTTGCGTTTTTTTTTATAAAACCTGATCCGGTTTTGAGCTTTTAAAAAGCTCAAAATCGGAGCAGGAAACGCTCCTCATAGGAGCCTATTTTAAAAACCGGATTACAATCCAGTTACCGGCTCCGGCTCTGCATCCTGCATGAAAAATCATGCAGGCTGCAGTTTTCGGAGCGGTTCTGTGCCGATGTGTAATCCTGAGCAATCCAGTTACCGTATACTTTGCTTATCCCGGCTGTCGCCAGGATAAGCAAGGTGCTAAAACTGTGAAAAAAGCTATAATTATTGTGAGAAGTGAACCGGGCACTAACCTGCTGCAGATTCCTTGCGGAAAACGGCGGTGTCTGGAATCCGGTGCTCTGCTGGAGAAAAACTCTTGATATATGTAGCAAGTAGCGGCACACGGATTGGATCCCAAAATTTCCGGCTTTTATTGGTGCATCAAGTTACAGATGGTGCAGGGAGGGGGGGTGCTGAAGGGCCCGTGGAAGAGGAGTACCTCGAAACGGTCCGTTGCACCTTCAGCACCCCCCCTCCCTGCACCATCTTAACTTGATGCACCAATAAAATGAAAATTTTGGATCCAATCCGTGTGCCGCTACTTTCTACAAATAAAAAAGCTATAATGTTAATAATAATTTTGCCCATCATGTCTCTAGGGGTGCCCACCCCCCCTAGAGACATGCTACCTACTGAGGTGGGCATGTAAGGGGTTAATATTCCCTGTACAGTATAGCCGACTCCTGTGGGCTCTGTACATTTTTATCAATGAAGCCTGTGGCTCCCCTGACAGTTGCGCATAGTATACATCATGTACGTATATTATGTGCCGCTGTCCAAGGTCCTGCAGGCTTTTACAGTAGATCTATGGGCAGCGCAGTGCCATAGATCTTACCTAACAGGTGTTGGCAATAACTAAATCACACTTGCAGCCAGTTGACATGGATTAAAGTTGACTCAACCTCTGTCCTGTGTCCTTACGCATCCTGAGCAATCTCGTTATCGCAATGCGGTTCCCTTTATGAAAAATGTGTGGGACCGCAATTACGTTAACGCAATTCAAGTTTAAAGTGTGACCCCAGCCTTAGTGTTTGCCATTTATTAAAATTAATATCATAGTGTTTCTGATATAGTCTGTACACACCATAATGGTAGACTATATGTGACCATGAAAATAAGCACTAAATGGTGGTGTGTCATGTCTTTTAACTATTTTGTATAAATAGGTAAATAGTAGTAATATATGTAAATAACATAGGGTGATTGGTTAACACTATTTCTCTTTTGGGTTTTGTATGTGAAATGGCTATGTTGTGAAGGCGCTCTAACACACATATACTGTACCAACTTTTGCTCTGGCTCATTTTTTGGTGTTTTCTATATTTTTTTGTACTTAGTACAAAAATAAGAGTGTGGTCACTGTTTGTGTGCTAGGCATTTAATTTTTATAGTTTTCCATATACATGTTATTTACATATACTGTTACTATTTATTTACTAGCTGTACTACCCGGCTACGCCCGGGTTAATAAAGAAATGCTGTTAGCTATTACAAAATAGAATTTGAATTTGTCATATTAATGACCTGTAGGAAAATGGAAGCTGAGCTGTGATTGGTTGCTATAGGCAGCCTAATAAATCTCCAGCCAACAGTAAACCCTCCCCCCGGCAGGATAGTATATATTACCTCACACATACACATGTGGGTGTGTATGTGTGTATGTCCCTGTGGTGTGTGTGTCCCTGTGGGGTGAGTGCATGTGTCCCTATAGAATGTGTATGTGGGTGTGTCCCTGTGGGGGGGGGGTCTGTGTGGTGTGTGTGTGTGTGTGTATACATGTCCCCGTGTGTGGTGAATATTCCATGTCAGGGCCCCACCTTAGTGACTATATGCTGGTATATGCTGTTAGTCTTTGATGCTGTCATTAAGCCCCTCTCATTCACAACTGTCAACTGGTAACTGTCACTTTCTCTCCATTATGTAGATAGGGCCAAAATTGGTGAATTGAAACGCGTAGGGTTAAAAGGTCACCTCACAACATAGCCTATGACGCTCTCGGGGTCCAGATGTGTGACTGTACAAAATTTTGTGGCTGTAGTTGCGATGGTGTAGATGCCAATCCTGGACATACACACACACATACACACATTCAGCTTTATATATTAGACTAGCTGTACTACCCGGTTATGCCCGGGTTAATAAATAACTGCTGTTAGGGTGCTTTCACATCTGCGTTTTTCGTAATTCGCGGCAGATGCGGTGAAAAAACCGCATCTGCCGCGTTTACCGCATAACCGTTCCACTTGCGGCGCGGTTGCGGTTTTTTCTATGCAAAGTATAGGCATACTTGCGGCAGGTGCGGCAAGTGCGGTTTTGCACTTGCGGCAGGTGCGGCCGCGAAAAAAAACCGCGGCTTACTGCGGTTTTTTTTGCGGCCGCACCTGCCGCAAGTGCAAAACCGCACTTGCCGCACCTGCCGCAAGTATGCCTATACTTTGCATAGAAAAAACCGCAACCGCGCCGCAAGTGGAACGGTTATGCAGTAAACGCGGCAGATGCGGTTTTTTCACCGCATCTGCCGCGAATTACGAAAAACGCAGATGTGAAAGCACCCTTAGCTATAACAAAATAGAATTTGAATATGTCATATTAATGACCTGTAGGAAAATAGAAGCTGAGCTGTGATTAGTTGCTATAGGCAGCCTGATAAATCTCCTGCCAACAGTAAACCCTCCCCCCGGCCGGGCAGTATATGTTACCTCACACATACACATAACAGACAGCTTATGTGACTGACATCTGCCTTAATTCCCTATATGACACATGTGTTGCACATTGGCTATTTTTAATCAGATGTTTATTTTTGGAAATTAAAGATAGCACACGTATGAGTTGTGTGAGGCGATTTGTGCACATCTGTGTCTGTCTGTGTGGTGTGTGTGTCCCTGGGGTGTGTGTGTCCCTGTGGGGTGAGTGCATGTGTCCCTATAGGGTGTGTATGTGTGTGTGTCCCTGTGGGGGGGTCTGTGTGGTGTGTGTCTCTGTGTTGTGTGTGTCTCTTTCTGGTGTGTGTGTCCCTGTGGGGTGAGTGCATTGAGTGCATGTGTCCCTATAGGGTGTGTATGTGTGTGTGTCCCTGTGGGGGGGTTTGTGTGGTGTGTGTGTCTCTGTGTTGTGTGTATCTCTTTGTGGTGTGTGTGTCCCTGTGGGGTGAGTGCATGTGTCCCTGTCACGCAGGTAGCCGCAGACTTCTCTGATGCACAGCTGGGTTTCCACAGCAAGTACCTACTTCATGCAACATCTTCCACCTCGGCACAGTAGGGGGAGCACCACTTGCTGACTTTAGGCAAGATCCCCTATAAATACTGCTGCTGGGGGCAGAGTTAGTCAGAGTATGCAGACGCTAGGAGAGCTGCGAAGACGTCCTGGTGGTCGGTGCTTCGATTAGGCCCGAGCCAATGACCCCAAAGTGGCCCTTCAGCGTCCCACCAGCCTAAGTGGGACTGAAGGCGAGGTGCTTAGGACAGAAAAGGGAGCGAGGAACTTGAGGAGTTCGTCCCAGGAAAACCACCGGATATTGTGGATCCGCACCTGTGGGACACTATAGGACCACAGAAAACCCCGTCACACCGTGGAGGCCTCGGCTACCCGGTATCCTCTGTGGGTCATTTGAGGGAATCAGACACAGCAAGGCAAAGCCGCAGTGATCAGAAGAAGATATCCCGGAGACCACACAGGAGGAGAGGAGGACACTACAGTCAGGAAGAGAGAGGAGGCAAGTCAGGCTGCAAGCAGGCTGTGCTTCAGACAAATACCACAGAGCAGAGGAGGCCTTATACCCACTTGCTGTGGGGACCCACTGTGCAACCTGACCCGTCAGTGCCCTGGATCGTTTTACCTGTTAACAACAGTAAAAGGTAAAAGAGACTTTCCTGCTTATGTGTATCCTTCTTCTCCACTCCCAGTATCCTCCATAGACTGTTCCAACTCTCCCTATACAATCCCAACTCCACTCCAACCTGTCCCTCCTCACTACGCTGCCCCGGAGGTCCAGTCCTGCCTGTGGAGGACAACACCATCTCAGCCGCAATACCACTGACCTCCGGCGGACTGTGACGGCGCTGGTTCTACTCACCATAAACTGCAGGTGGCGTCACGACAACTAACTTTGTAAATAATTCCTTGTACATAATCCCCTTTTTCAAAAGAACCGTTCCCCGGGACACGGGATCAGGCATGGCCACCATTCCCTGTGACACAGTTAACCCTTCTGCCGCCTGATACCCAAGTTCCCCACACCCTGGGGTGACACATCTTTTTTTCTGTCGTTCACAAACAGGATCCCGTGCGCGGCATTACCAGGTACTGTGTGCCGTGATATTGACTATATTGAGTGACTGTTTAAACTACGTCGCTATTACTGCACCGAAGAGCGGGAAGAAAGGGGACGTGTCAGCCTGTTGAGCGCGAAAGTGCCCCACGCTCAGCCAAGCATTCCCGAGTGCCGCGGCCTAGTCCGGAACTCCCGAACTGTTTAACTCTTTACTGACTGGCTGTAATTCACTAGGGGGGCCTCCAACATGTCAGCCTCCTCCAGCGATGACGACTGTGCATATGTTGATCTCCAGAATTACACCGGACGATCAATGGCTGCCTCCGGTAGCACTGCCAGCACCTCCGGCGCCCCGGGTGCAGTCGCCCCGATAATGCCGATGTCACTCCCATACATCCCGGGTGCCAAGTGGTTGCCCCAGTATGACGGACGCCCCATACATTGGATGAGTTCAAATTAAAAATAAACAGCGTCCTAGATATGTATGCTATGACCGGCCAACAACGCGCTGCTGTGGTACTCGGACAGTTAGCTGGTGCAGCAGAGAAAGAAAGTGCATCTTGGTCTACTGCGGATCGCAAATCCGCCACTCCTATATTCAATAAAGTGGAGCTACTTTTGAGGAGTGCAATGAGGCTGATATAGCATGCAATTCCATCACTGCTACCAGAGGCCGGGGGATGACATAAGAGCTTATGCCTGGCGTCTGGAAGAAGCATTGCGCGCCCTTATACATGTCAGCCCCACCAGTGTACCTGATGAAAATAAACTTTTGATTGAGCAATTCACTCGGGGACTGCTATCCCCTGAGACAGTAAGACTGTACGTTGGTGGTCATTGAGTAATCCCGAAGCTGACTTTAACACCCTGAAAGAGATGGCCATCAAAGGGTTAAAGCCGGTAGAGACCCATGAAGCAGCAATTAAACGGTGGTGCAGTGGTGAGGTGCAGGCTACTCCAAAATCATTACCCGTGTCTGCAGCCACGCACAATGTACAATCTGCTCAGCCTGACAAATATGAGGCCCTGAGAGCTGAGATGCGTGCTGAGATGCGCCAGATGAACAAGAACATCTCCAAACTAATGGTTCTATGCAGTTACAGCAAAGCAACCAACAGCCAGGTAACGACCACCCGTGACATCCCCGTACCAGTATGCCCGAGATCCGGGTACCCCGACCCATGTGGGCCAGACAAAAGCTAGTTCCCCAGACCTCGTCTTAGCCTACTCACATAGCCAGATAAGAATTCCCACACACTGCACTGATGCAGCGTTTGGGATTCTGATCTGGCACAAATCCTTGGTCATATTAAAGGCTTGTTAAAGAGATGATTATGACTTTGAGGACAGCTACTGAAAGGTAGTGCTAGAGTTCGTCCACTTCCTCACTGAAGTGACAATTTGCAGGTTTTTAGCATGAATTTATAATGGATAAAGTCTTCTGGTGAACGAGTTTTCCTCCATAGGCGTTCAGCACTCCTAGAGCATCGCTTGGTCCAGGGTGCTTCTGAGAGTGTCATTGTAGTGATTTACTGCTAGATCTGCACAGGAGAATGAAGAGATTGGGGACAGTGATGAGATGAGAGAGTCTGTGACTGCATGAGGGTTAATGGCCTGTAGATTTCTGAATGTGTGATAGGTAGGGGTGGGCTGTGGAGGGCGAGGGTTAGTGAGCGTGAAGGAGAGAATGTTGTGGTCAGAGAGGGGAAGAGGTGATTATCTAGGGAAGAGGTTGAGCAGAGCCAGGTAAAGACCGGGTCAAGGGTGTTACTATTCTTGTGTGTCTCAGAGGTTGAGAGCTGTGAGAGACCAAGAGAGATGGTTAGCAATAGGAGCTGGGATGCAGATGGGGAGATGGGGCTGTTTATGGGAATGTTAAAGTCTCCCAGACTTAGGTTTGGTAATTCTGAGGACATGAAATGCGGCAGCCACGCTGAGAAATGATCGAGAAAGTGGGTGGGTAACCCTGGGGGGGTATACCACCGCTACTCTGAGGGGGAGGGGATGTAATAGCCTAATGGTGTGGACCTCAAACGAAGGGAATGAGAGTGATGGAGCTGGGGGGATGATCTGGAAAATACATTGTGCTACTTGGCATTTGGTACAATAATCTGCAGAAGTGCGGCTCCCCTGTGTCAGGTTCATGATCTTTGCCTTAGCGACCTAGATGCTATAAGATTCATCATAACACTTAAAGTGTCAAAAAAGGCATAGACAAAGACCTGTTCTGTGGTTTTTTGAACAGGAGGGACATAATCTTTCCTACTCGCTGAGATCTGTTCCCTAAAGACTCCGGTCGTAGGGTAAAAAATAATTTACAGCTCTCCCTGTATACCCTAAACTGTATTTTTTCACCTGAAAATATTCCAGGAAGGGCCACTACAGGTTGGGGAGTAGCCAACAGCACATCAGGGGTCCAGATATCACAGCCACAGCTATCAGCAGAGATCTATAGGGTGCTTTCATCAACCAAGATACCAGTCCCTGCAACTGTAATGGTACCTTTACACGCCGCTACCGAAAGGTAGAAACCAGCAGGTGTCGGAGACAATTGTACCTTTTACCTTCAAAACACCGCGAAGTGGCGGCGTGTAATTCAGGTTGTACCGTCCTGTCTCTTTGGATACTTGTCTTTCAGCCGTGCTGAAAAACAAGCAGGTATAAACCCTATGGTAGCGGCGTGTAATCAAGGCACAGGTACGGTATTTGAGTTCCCTGGGACGTGCCACAGCGTCATGTATACCACGCCCCATCTGCGATTATTGGTGGGGGCTACTGTGTACCCTATTGGCTGTCCCTGCAGGGCGGCATATTTAACGATCTGACCAGTCACTACACATTTGCTATAGCGTCATGTATTAGCCAGCCTCCTTGCTCTGGCTGGCTAATCATGATGTTATTGCATTGTCCAATCACCGTACGAGCACCGCGTAATACACAACTCTGTCACGCCTATGCAGTTACGGCGCACAATATTTACACCCATATTCCCTTGTGGTAGCGGCGTGTAAATGAGGGAAGGTGCTCCACAGAAGGTAACCTGCGGCACCCGTCGGCACTTCCAGGGATCGAAAATACCTTCTGTGGAGCACCTTGTGGCGGCGTGTATTTGCGGTATCAGGTACTGTTAGCAACCGTTGAAACTGCGCGCGTGCACGTGCGGTGCCTACCTGTTGCTACCTTCGGTAGCGGCGTGTAAAGGTACCATAATTGCGATGATTCAAGATTCGATATTCCATAATTAGATCCTGAATCCTTTGCATCAGATTTGCCACCTAATTACAAAGTATGCAGCCTAGATTCATGCTGACAAAAAACCAAAAACAAAGTAATGGCCTGTTGTAATGTGATGCTAAGTCACTACTCACAGGCCAGCTGTGAGGCTGGGTAGTCAAGATGTCCAGGGTCAGATAACAGGAGGGTTCGTAATAACCAACAGTGGTAATAGTGGTAAGAAAAAGAGGCAGTCAATTTATGGTGACTCGCCCAGGGTATGGGGACTCGGGTATCTGGGCCCTCTGCTAGGGATGTCACTGGTGGCCTGCCCAGAACTGTGGCCCTGGGGTCTTACTTAAAAAAGGGAGTAGTTGGTGTTGGAATGGAGATAAAATTTAAAAGTTTATCGTGACGCCACCCGCAGATTTTGGTGATTGACACCAGCGCCGCTGAGACCTCTGGAGGGTGGTAGTATGGCGGCCAAGGTGCTACAGCTCCCTGCAGCTGGAGCTGGCCCTCCAGGGCAGGGATGCACCTGTAGGGATAAAGGTGCAGATGATGGAGGTAGAAGTAGCAGTGCAGCAGTGAATAAGCACACGGAGACTCAGTCACTCCACCCAGGTACTTTACTGGAACGATGCAGATGATGATACAGTCCACAGTGGCAAAACAGTCTTTATCCGGCCCGGTAGTCACAGTGGGCTGCAGAGTCTCTGGAAGTCTCCCATGTTATGCTTTCTTGGATCTAACCCGTGTTCTGCTGCTGCTGCCTTCCTGGTACTACTCCTTACTACCATGCCCGATGGGGTGCTACTGAGTTCCCATGCTTCCCAGCTCTTAAGAAGGGGGCTCAACCTTGGTGGGTAATCCTGGTGTGGCAGTGCTGGATGGACAGGTTGTCGGGGCGGTAAACAAACCTGCGACGGCCGTGTAGATAGCTCAGGGGCTGGACTCCCCGCACCATATCCTCGGAGCCGGCACTCCGTTTGGTGGACCAGGATTCCCTCCGGAGTATGGGCGCTCCGCTCTGAGGGTCCCCTCTTTCAGTCTGGGCTGTCTGTTATCTCTCTCCATGCCCCCTTTCTGGAAGTCTCTTTTTCTCAGAGGCTCCCCGTTCTCCATCTTTCCGCAGTGCAAGCTAAAACTCACTGTGTGTCCTCCCTTCTTCACTAATCCTCCCCCTAGGGGACTAACTCCACCTAGGCTTGGATGTCGGAGTGCTCTGATGGGAGCCTCCTACACACATCTGCCTTCCACTGTGACAGGGGTTACCACACACTCATTTATGGGTGCAGTACCCCAATTGTGATGCCTGACCAGGTGGGGCGCCACATTCCCCCTTGGTGGAATACACTCGTCCTGGGGTACAGGTTGGAGTGAAATTTTTCTTTTTTTATTTTGATAATAACAATTACAATGATACGGGCAACATATTTGCATTTTCTAGCATTGTGTTTCATCCCTTTATGGGAGGCACCAAACTTAGAACGCTGCATTGTATAAAATAAACATTATTAGCTTGGGTATTCTTCGGCCTCACGGGGACCGGTAACTGCACTGACCCAGCGGTAATTATTGTCCTTCACAGTCCAGTGTGTCTTATCACCGCTGGGCCACTTTAGGTTAAACATTAGTTCGTAACGGGGTAAGAGTTCTCACGAAAATTTATGAGGCTCTAAAAGGTAAAAAGGGATTCATTATTCAGAGAAGGCAAGACGAAATAAAACTATGTACAGTTCAAGGTAACATCAATGTCTTTGTTACTTTTAAGCGGGACCCCTAATGGCGAACCATCCCATGGGTCCTGCATGCCGCTCATAGGTGACCTGGTCTCCCCAACAGATCTCACTCTGGGTGACGGCGGCGTAAATGGGGCTCCACATCACGTCGTCCCACAAAAATGTCATCTTTATGTCCTTCCTAGCGAATAAACCCCCACCCGTCTCCATAACGGAACGACACAACAGTACCTCGTTTTCTCAGTTCCATAGGTAAGGGGATTGTCAGCGAGCTTCATCTCTGGAGTGGCGGCTCTCCATTTCAAGTCACCACCAGTAATCGCGACGGCGTTGTCGGGCTGCCTGGTCTTCCTCGCTGGGCTGGAGAGGACTAACCGGATGAGAGTATGCTGGAGGTAAGGGGCAGGTTGCCGGGTTATCCGGCATGGCGCTGATGTTGGTGTGGAGCCCTTGCAGGGCCCCCCGTCAAAGCTGCCAGGCACTCCACCACGCTGCCTCTGGGGTGTCGCCTCCGGTAGCTCTGGAGCCGTAGGCCAGGAGGTCCGCATCGGGATCCTCCTCCATGGAACCGGTCGAGTCGTCGTCCCCTTCTTCGGCCTCAAAGATAATGTCCGCCTAATGGTTGGGTCCTTCTGCATCCTGGGCTGGTGGGGCTTTAGTAGGGCTGGCTCCACAGGGTCGTCCATCTAGACCCTGACCTTCCGTGTCTGCACGGTGGTTTTGCAGCCAGGGCTGCCTCCACAGCTCTTGCTACGGCTGCTGCTTCTCTTGCCTCCTGGTCCAATATTCGGGACATTAACTCCACCACCTGAGTGGCACTCCAGCTGCTGACCAACCACTCCATCATCTGTGCCAGGTTGTCCCGCAGCTCTCGGAAAACTTTTCTCCAGGACTCTGCATCTCCCTCGTTGGTCAGGAGGGAGACCGAGTCCAGGTCCCTGCGGGCAATGTGGGCCTGCTGCTCCACTTCGTGCAGGAGGTCGGTCCACCGGGTCACCATTATACCGGGTACAAGACATTGCTCCTCGTGTCCTTCTCTTCCGGTTTATCCTCTATTGATTTTTGGCTGTTCCCCTGGGGCCATTTCCGTTGGCCCGCCCCCTTGGTTAATTGGTGGCCATAGGGCGGACAAACAGTTTCGCGCCTCTGGTTAGACCCTCCCATGGCAAGGGGCTGAGGCATGCCTCCGGGCCTGCACATTGTCCTTTCACATGGTTAAGCCGCCATTTTGGGGTTCCCGGTAAAATGGCAGGAACCAGTCCTCGGTGCCGTGTAACAGCGGTGAAAGTTCTTTTAGGCCAAGTTTTAAAGTTCGTTAAGGCACACAATACTCGTTAGGTACGGGTTGGTTTGATCCTGTCTGTGACACGCCAGAAAGTAAATGACTCGCCAGGGTATGGGGACTCGGGTATCTTGGGCCCTCTGCTTCGGTAGGGATGTTACTGGTGGCCTGCTCAGACGCATGGCCCTGGGGTCTCACTTAAAAAAGGGAGTAGTTGGTGTTGGAATGGAGATAAAAGTTTATAAAGTTTATCGTGATGCCACCCGCAGATTCTGGTGATTGACCACCAGCGCCGCCTCACACCTCCAGAGGGTGGTGGTATGGCGGCCAAGGTGGTACAGCTCCCTGCAGGTGAAGCTGGCCCTCTGGGGCAGGTATGCACATGTAGGGATAAAAGTGCAGATGATGGAGGTACTAGTTGCAATGCAGCAGTGAATAAGCACATGGAGACTCAGTCACTCTACCCAGGTACTTTACTACAACGATGCAGATGATGATACAGTTCACAGTGGCAAAACAGTCTTTATCTGGCCGGGTAGTCACAGTGGGCTGCAGAGTCTCTGGAAGTCTCCCGTGGTATGCCTTCTTGGATCTAACCGTGTTCTGCTGCTGCTGCCTGTCCTGGCACTACCCCTTACTATCAGGCCTGATGGGGTGCTACTGAGTTCCCGTGCTTCGCAGCTCTTAAGAAGGGGGCTCAACCTTGGTGGGTAATCCTGGTGTGGCAGTGCTGGACAGTTTGTTGGGGCCGGTAAACAAACTCGCGTTGGCCGGTGTAGAAGTCTCATGGGCTGGACTCCCCGCACGTATCCTTGGAACCGGCACTCCGTTCAGTGGACCAGGGTTCCCTCCGGAGTATGGGGCTCCGCTTGAGGGTCCCCTCCTTCAATCTGGGCTGCCTGTTCTCTCTCTCCAGGCCCACTCTCTGGAAATCTCTTTTTCTCACTCGGAGGCTCCTCATTCTTCGTCTTTCCTTATTGCAAGCTAAAACTCACTGTGTGTCCTCCCTTCTCCCCTAATCCTGCCCCTAGGACTAACTCCACCTAGGCTCAGATGTTGGGAGTGCTAGGATGGGAGCCTCCCACAGACATCTGCCTTCCACTGTGACAGGGGTTACCGCACACTCATTTATGGGTGCAGTACCCCAATTGTGATGCCTGACCAGGTGGGGCGCCACAATGGCACGAGATCAAAATTCCAGAAAAGTAGCAGATCAAAACAAAGGAGATAGGCAAACGAGTAGTCAAAAGTGAGGTTAGAAGAACAAGGCAAGCAGACACCATGGAGCCTGAGAGAACGCCCAGATTGACTACACTCTGAACACACCATCCTTATTACCATACGAACATGTAAATTATAAAATGATTTTTCTCGACGATTACAGTACAGTATTAGGTCAGACTGGGATGTTTAGGGATGTACTAGGAAGCTGCAGGGACAGGTAGTGATAGGTTTCCTTTAAGTGGACTCTCATTACACTCTTTTGTAGTGGTGGTGTTTACCTTTTCAGAGGGGCTCAAGAACACACGACATAATTACAATATCTAAAATACAGTAGTCTGCTTGCAATCTTTATTGAGAACTGGAAAACAAATAATTCAATTATGGATGAGTATTTTCTTTAAACATAAAGCCGCAGGACAGTGGTTTATTATACAAATTTTTGTAACTCATTGTCCTTTCCATTACCGGCAAACTTGATTACATACTGTTCATAAGTCAGGTTAATCAAGTCTCAGGTTCAAACAAAGTCATAGACACATATTTGCTTCCAGTATTTGCTCTGGATATTTACTTTTTTACAGAACTGTAAGTACTTGTGATAGCAATTGAAAAACCTGGCAAATAATTCTGTGTTAAAAGCATGTTATAATCTCACTGAGTAGTCATTAAATTTATGCAGTATCCTCAATTCTAATTAAAACTAGGTTCAACTGGTTATACATTCTAAAGGTGCATTTAGGTTACAAGATTACCAGGAATCAGTATTGCTAGGACCCTCATTTCCTGAGAATTAGGCATATATACAGGTAAAACTTTAGTGTGTCGGGAGAAATCATCCTTGTGTTTGCATAAAAGATCATTATTTGGGGTAGCATGGGTCCTGTTTCAACAGGAACTACCGTATTGTTCGGATTATAAACATATAATATATATATATCAACTTACCGGTGGGGCTGCGTGGCGGAGCGGGGGTGCACGTTTCACAGGTCCGTGAAGGGTGGGAGCAAAGCTACGGGGCCAGAGCTACAGGGATGCCGCAACGATATGCGTGGGTAGAGCCGCCATTTTCCTTTTGCCTGCATTCATTCCCAAGCTTTAGTTCGGTCTCAAGTGTCCAGACTTCCAAAAAATGACCGTGGATCTCTATCTGCGCATGCACAGCCATTTTCTGGACGTCTGGACACTAGAGGCTGAACTGCAGCTTGGGAAAGTCCTCGGTAAGTCCAGTATTGGGAGGCTATGTACCAGGATGGGGATATATATACCAGGAGGAGGGGCCATGTACCAGGATGGGGATATATATACCAGGATAGGGGGCCATGTTCCAGGATGGGGGATATATATACAAAAATGGAGACCATGTTCCAGGATGGGGGAAAAATATACCAGGATGGGGGTAGCCCATGTACCATGATGGGGACCATGTACCAGGGTGTAGGACATATACTGATTGTAAGACGGCATTATAAGACGGATCCCATTTAACATTAAAAAAAAAATTTTTCTCTGTCCCTTCACCAATCTTGGGGTGTGGTAAAGTGCAGAGAATAATGGCAGCCTAAGTGCACAAAATAATCTATACAGGTGAGTGAACACTTGAGTATTTGAATCCAGTTTGGTTCGCTGAATGTGGGGTGGTCACCGCATTGTTCGACGAACGTTCACCGAACCAAATTCGAACTCCATTGAAATTAATGGCAGGCAACATGAAACACATAGAAAACACCTTGAAAAGATGTCCAAAAGCTGACAAACACACACAGACACACACAGATCATCTTGTGCCGGCTTCACAGCACAGTGAAATACGATCCGGGGCTGTCAGGGGCATACTATGGGGCTGGATGGAGCTGGATGGCAGCTATCTGCCATCTGGTTTCCATCTATCCGGCACAATCCGGGAGGATTTGGATTTTTCTCCCGGATACAAAAATAACATGAAGGTCTATGGCGCCGGGTCGCACTGGAGCCACACCCGGGAGCCAGATGCCGGGTGCTGAAGCTCAGCACCAGCCGGCACTGAACTTTAGCTCCACCAGCTATACCCTGCTCACAGTTCAGGACCGCGGCTAGCTCCCAGCTAGCCGTGATCTTGAATTAACAGCAGCTGCGGCAAATGACCCATCCAGCTGTACACCGGAACGGAGGGCATAATTGGCCCTCCAGTTCTGTGTCCAGATTCGGTCCGGGGCTGTCAGGTTCACCCCTGACAGCCCCAGATCAGATCTTGCCATGGAGTGAAGCCGGCCTTACCAGTCTCCCGCTGCTTGCTTGTTTCCGGGACCACTCTCCTTTTTGCTTACTACTGGTCCCACACATGAAGCTTCATGCATATTCACTTCACTGACCAGCAACAGCCAATCACAGATGCTCATGCTCTGTGTGCTTGTTGTCATACACATTAATGTATGGCAACCAGTCTGGCATCATAGTGTGTAACAAAAAAAAAATAATAATGGAAAAAATATGCCTAGGGATGCACCCTATTTTTAATTGCCAGCCAAGGTAAGACTAGCCAGCTGAGGGATGGTATTCTCAGCAGGGTGAGGGCCCATCGTTATTGTCCCCTTGCTATAGAATAGTAGCCTGCAGCTGCCCTGCTTATGGCTCATTCATACAATGTTTGAAGGCTGTGTTGACAGGACGCTGTGTTTTTTTTACCGCAGCCTGGAAACCTGAAAATGTCACAGAGGATCAAGGATTGGAATGAGGGAGTAATAAAGATTGAGTCCAGACACGTGTTTGTAGTTTTATTTCTAATAAAATGTTTTCTCTCTGTGTTGTGTCTTCTTTACCATTTACCAAGGTAGAGAAAGACCCTGCATGCACAAAAAGACGCTGTCTCTATAAATATGCACCCCAAAATAATATTAAAAAAATGAATACTTTATTACGTGTATATTAACAACACAAACACCAATTAAAAGCAGTTAAAACAACATGCTTCCGGACCCACATTGTTTTAACTGCTTTTAATTGGAGTTTTTGTGTTATTAAAAAATAAAAACTTTATTACATATATACTATTATTTTGGTGTGTGCACTTGTACAGTCATGGCCAAAAGTTTTGAGAATGATACAAATATTAATTCGAACAAAGTCTACTGCTTCAGTTTTTCTAATGGCAATTTGCATATACTCCAAAATGTCATAAAGAGTGATCAGCTTAACAGCAATTACTTGCTAAGTCAATATTTGCCTAGAAAATGAAGTTTAACCCCCAAAACACATTTCAACATAATTGCAGTGCTGCCTTAAAAGGAGCAGCTAACATCGTTTTAGTGATTGTTCCATTAACACAGGTGTGGGTGTTGATGAGGACAAGGCTGGCGAACAATCAGTCATGATTAAGTAAGAATGACACCACTGGACACTTTAAAAGGAGGCTGGTGCTTAGTATCATTGTTTCTCTTCAGTTAAGCATGGTTATCTCTAAAGAAACACGTGCAGCCATCATTGCACTGCACAAAAATGGCCTAACAGGAAAGAGTATCGCAGCTAGAAAGATTGCACCTCAGTCAACAATCTATCGCATCATCAAGAACTTCAAGGAGAGGCTTCCATTGTTGTCAAAAAGGCTCCAGGGCGCCCAAGAAAGACCAGCAAGCGCCAGGACCGTATCTTAAAACTGTTTCAGCTGCAGGATCGGTCTACCAGCAGTGCCGAGCTTGCTCAGGAATGGCAGCAGGCTGGTGTGAGTGCTTCTGCACGCACTGTGAGGTGGAGACTCTTTGAGCAAGGCCTGGTTTCAAGGAGGGCAGCAAAGAAGCCACTTCTCTCCAGAAAAAACATCAGAGACCGACTGATATTCTGCAAAAGGTACAGGGAGTGGACTGCTGAGGACTGGGGTGAAGTAATTTTCTCTGATGAATCCCCTTTTCGATTGTTTGGGACATCTGGAAAACAGCTTATTCAGAGAAGAAAAGGTGAGCGCTACCACCAGTCTTGTCTCATGCCAACTGTAAAGCATCCTGAAACCATTCATGTGTGGGGTTGCTTCTCAGCCAAGGGAATCGACTCACTCACAGTCTTGCCTAAAAACACAGCCATGAATAAAGAATGGTACCAGAATGTCCTCCAAGAGCAACTTCTCCCAACCCTCCAAGAGCAGTTTGGCGCCCAACAATGCCTTTTCCAGCATGATGGAGCACCTTGCCATAAAGCAAAGGTGCTAACTAAATGGCTCAGGGAACAAAACATAGAGATTTTGGGTCCATGGCCTGGAAACTCCCCAGATCTTAATCCCATTGAGAACTTGTGGTCAATTATCAAGAGACGGGTGGACAAACAAAACCCAACAAATTCTGGCAAAATAAAACCAGAGGGCAGCAGATTATATGAAAATATAATTTTGGTGTCATTCTCAAAACTTTTGGCCATGACTGTATATGCACAGGAGAGACCATAAACATAAACTAGCATCTGATTTATGTGAGTGACCACGTTATCTACAGTACGTGATCACCTACAGCACGGTCACGCATGAATGGCCACAGGCACAACACTAAAAAGGGTTTTTTAAAACACAGTCTGTCCAGACACCTTTTAGTCAAACATCTGTAAAATGTGCTATAAAGATAACCCCTGTGGAACAAATATCACAAATGACACAAACAGGATCCAGAAATTAAAAAGAGTTGCGCTGGATTTTCCGATTGAAATCCTTATATTCCGACAGCCTCAATGATATAGTGGAAATAATGTATTGTAGAAAACATAGAGAGTTTTAAAGAGAAAAAGAGAGGGAAGAAAGAAGGGAAAAAAAGAAAAAAAAAGGGAATTTTTTTGTACATAACCATTTTATTAGTGTTATTGGAGAAAATAGTTGTTCCATAGATTGTAAAAATTTAGTTTTTGTTAAGATTATATGCCATATAATTGTTTTTTTTAATTTTTATGACTAGATTTATAAGCATCATGTAATTTTTATAACTTTTTTTTTTTTTAATTGATATCATTTATATTTTTATATAACACTACTATTTAATTTTTATAATTTCCATCACATTCTCTATATATCTTTTTATATTTTTATATTCTCAATTTCTATATATCTATGTATACCAACATATTATTGTGATATACTGAATTTTGTTGGAAACCATACTAACCTTATTGGGGTGTGGAGTTAATCCCATTTGATGAAAACACACCACTATGACGTGTTAGTGTCAAGCCCCAGGCCCTGGGGTACTCGGGTATCAGGCTTGGAGGCGTTCGCAGGGATGTCACGGGTGGCGGCGCCTGAGCCCGTGGCCTGGGTGACAGTTCAATAGAGGGGTTATGTACAAGGAAAAGAGTTATTGTCACGTGTAGCCACCTGTAGTACCTGGTGATGGGTCACCAGCACCGCCACAGTCCTCCGGAGGGCGATGGTATTGCGGCAGAAATGGCAAAGCTCTCTACAGGTGAAGCTGGACCTCCGTGGCAGCGTAGAGAAAAGGGGCAGCTTGGAGTTGGACTTGAGGCCAGGATAAGAAGCAGTAAGGCAGCCTATAGGGAGGCTGGGGACGGGGAGGAATGACGCACACACTCTGAAGAAAGTCTCTTTTACCTTTTACTGATGGTATTCACAGGTAAAGATTTCCAGTGCACTGTCGGGTGACCAGGTGCACAGTGAGTCTCCACAGCAAGTGGGTATAAGGCCTCCTCAGGTTCCCTGCTGTCGCTGAAGCCCTGTCTGTATGCAACACGACTGGCCTACTCACTTTCTCTGGTCCTCTCTCTGGCTATGTTCACACACAATTTGTGTTTTTTTTAGCACTCCTAAAAGCACATGCGTTTTTTTAACAGTGCCAAAAAATGTGCCTTGTGTGTGTGAAACCTCCAAAAACGTTTTTGGACTTAGTCATTTTTTTCACCAAACACCCAAATAACCAAAAACGCATGGCATAAAAATTTTTGTCTTTGCTGAAGAAATTTTTTTTTTTTCGTTTTCCTGCCGACCAAGGGGGGAAGGGGGGATTTGTGCTAGCATAAATTTTTTTTTTGTATTTTCTTTATTATATAGGGGGGGTGCAATTGAATTAAAATTTTTTTTATTTTTGATGACTCCTTTTACAAAAACGCTACCGTTAACGCAGGTGTCTGCGTGTGCAATCCGTTTCCGTTTGAGTTTGCCTGCGTTTCCCATAGGGGCACATGTAAAAAAAAGCATGCGTTTTTGGGGAAACACACCTGCATTTTTTCCACCACCCAAAAACGCTGCATGCAGCGTTTTTTTTGGGTATGGGAAAAAAAACGCAAGTGGTCATGAAAAACGCATGTACACTCATATGTACCCTGTGTTAACGCACCTGCGTTTTTTTTAACACCCCAAAAACGCAGGGATGGGCAAAAAAAGGCATGTGTGTGAACATAGCCTCTCTCTCCTCCTGCGCGGTCCACGGGTTACCCTCTCTGATCACTGCTGTGTGTCTGGCTCCCTCTTGCTGGTTATGCAGGGGGACCGGGTGACTGAAGTCTCCACGGTGTGCCGGGGTTTTCTGCAGTCCTAAAGTATCCCTGCAGGTGCACATCTCCGAAGTCCAGTAAGTCTTGGATAAACTTCCACTAGTTCCTCTATTCCCTTGGCTAAGCTCTGTGCCTTCTGTCCCCATGCCTAGGCTTGGCTCAATGGCAGAAGGGGCAGTACGGGTCACTGGTTCGGGCCTAACTGCGGCACCGATCCCCAGGACGTCTTCGCAGCTCTCCTAGCGTCTGCACACTCTAACTAACTCCTCCCCCAGCAGCAGTATTTATAGGGGATCTCACCTAAAGTCAGTGAGTCTAGCTCCCCCTCCTGTGCTGGGGTGGAAGGTGTTGCATGTAGTAGGTACCTGCTGTGGAAACTTACTGATGTGGCCAGGGCTGTGGGGGGTACTCGGTCACCGGGTCTGCTGAGTAGGGAGTCACAGGTGGACGGTATCCCGGTGCCGTGCCCTGGGGATCATTTGAAGGGGGGGTGTGAGGGAATTATTTACAGGGGGACGTGATGCCACCTGTAGGGTCCGGTAAGGTGGTACCGGCGCTGCCAGCCGGCCGCTGAGGTGATGGAGGGGGCAGCAAAGTGTGGTACAGCTCCCCACAGGTGGAGCTTTACCTCAGGGCAGCAATAAATAAAGATGGTGAGGGAGAGCAGTGAAGGAGGAAGATGGTGGGTTATAGCCGATGAACAGTCACACATACACACAGGGATAGTTGTTCCGGTACCTTTTACTGGTAGTCACAAAACAGGTACAGTTCTGAGTAATAACTGGGTCCCTGGTGCAATTTAGGATCAACTCCTTAGAAAGATATGAGGCCTCCTTTATCTCTATTCTTTCTCTTGAGGGATGAGTCTTGCCTTAGTTTGAGCTCTCCAATTCTCTATTGTCTAAAACTAACAATCAGGCCCTTCTGCGGGAACCCGGTTTATCCTGTGGCCCCTGGTCCTCTGTTTGGTTAGTTTTTAATATCTCCAATATCTTCCTTCAGGGCTAAACTTCTCCTGAAATTGCTGGGCTTTTACTGTGGCTATACAAGCCCACAGCATCGGACTCCAGTGTCCGTTTGTCCTCAAGGGGGAATATCTTTTAATTCCTCTTCTTATTCCCTACCTCTTCTCCTTGCCTCCGGCCCCTTCCCTGGGGTGTGAACAGCTGACAAAATGGTCCCTTCTGGTCCTGGCATCTGTCTTTTCCAGAGACCAGCAGCTCAGCCTCCTCCTCTTTCCTCTCCTCACACGAACTAACTGCCTAGCAACTGTCTCCTAGGACCAACTGTCTCCTCCTCTCAGCCTGGATCTCATTAAAGGGGAACTGACTTAATGCAGCCAGTAGAGCTCCCCCTTCAGGTCTGGAGTGGAAGGTGTTGTGTGCTGAACAAACCAAGGTGTCAATCCTATCTTGCACCAGTGTAACCTGTGGCAATCCCCCGCAGGGGTGCCACATTACCATCCATGCCAAATCCAAAAACCAACACTGCACTTGCAGGACGCAGCCAGACCCCACTACGTGAAGCAAGCACCAGATGCAAGCTAATATAGGTCACCTCAACCTGCAAAAAAGTGTGGGAGGCGACCTGCCGTGCACATAATGGGCTTGCTTAGGACACCATTCACACTGATACAAAATGTCTGAAAGTGTGATGAATGTCTGATGCTGCCATTATGAGTAGTACCTGCTGTGGAAACCCAGCTGTGCAGTAGGGAAGGCTGTGGCTACCTGCGTGAGCAGGGCGCCACATACCCCCCTAGTTAACACCAGTACTCCTGGACTGAGTATTTTTTTTGTTTATTTTCAAACAAAAGGGATAACAATAATCAACAATAATAACATGTAACATATTTATAAAAATTCACAAAAACCACTGAAAAAGAATGAAAACAGGTAAGTCCATATGGTGCTAGTTCATGCACCGCAGGCTTTGAAAAAGAGAAGTTTGTTGTCACACCAGTCCTGTGACCATGGTCCTTTTTAATTGTAATCCGGGGAAAAGTTCAAAGGGAAAGGTTCAGTTAACAATAGTCTATACAGTAAAGTCTCTGTACGCTCCAGGTAGGAAAAGGGAAAAAGTCTTTCAAAAGTCCACATTTTCAATAAACACATTTCCCTATGGGTGTCTTGGCTTAGGAGACCTGGTAACGCCCCACTCCAGGCACTTTTTGTACCTAACTTAATGTGTGTGGGACAAGGCCCAGTTCTTCCACCCTTCTGTACACTACTATGTACACTGCTATTTACATGTTACTGCTGCCGTTTTTTCTACCTCTGACCTTTTTACTGTGCCCACTCTCCATACCTAGACGGGGGTAGACCTTGTTGCTCCTCTGTGACTTGCGCACTACAAGTGTCTCTGCCTCAGGTGAGGTTTCTAGTGAAGGGTATGGTGCAGGTATGTCTGGTAAGTGTCTGCGTGGCCTTAGTCTCACTACAGGGCTAGCAGGTGTACCGAATGCAGCATCCTCAGATTCTCTAGCAATGGGTATTTCTTCCTGATTCCTTTGTACCACTTCTT
Source organism: Allobates femoralis (assembly GCA_033576535.1). Classification (NCBI taxonomy): domain Eukaryota; kingdom Metazoa; phylum Chordata; class Amphibia; order Anura; family Aromobatidae; genus Allobates; species Allobates femoralis. The sequence goes on from JARQOC010000002.1 coordinate 604,143,564, forward strand.
GGGGCTGGTAGAAATTCACTAAAGGCACTAAGATGGCTCAATCTTCTGGGAAATCTCCTAGGATTGTTGAGACTACCTTCTCCTTTAAGTTTTCACATGGACTGGGTTCTTTTTCAGGTTCTGATTGTTCTTTTGGCGATGTTGGGGGATTCTGGTTTTCCCATTCAGTTGGACACTTCTTGATATGGTTTCTTGACACAGTCTGAGTGGTTTCTGCCCCATTCTTACTGATGAGACACACTTTGTCATTGTCAAATCCGGAATCTAGCAGGACATAGGGTTCTTGTTCCCACTGGTCATCCAATTTGTGTTGTGTTCGCTTCCTCTTTAAAACAATACTTCCTGGTACAATAGGTTCTGCTGGAGCATGTTTGTTATAGTCCCTTTCTTGTTTTTCACAGGCTTTCTCCAGGTTGTCTTCAATACAGGCTTGAACCATTTTGTATTGCTCGAGGCGGTTTTCGTTCCAGTTGGGCGTTGAGTCGTCTGCTTTGGGATCAACTGCTCCGAGTTCCAAATCTACGGGTAACTTTCCTGTATGGACTTTCATCAGGTAAGCTGGTGTACAGTTTGTAGAACTTACTGGAATGTGGTTGTACATATCAACCAAGTCTGGTTGTTTCTCTGGCCATTGGTTCCTTTCTTCCAAGGGTAGGATCTTCAACATGTCAATGATATTGTTCATTTTTCACATAATCTGTTGGTTTGGGGATGATGTGGGGTCGTCTTTATCTTCTTACACCCATACATGTGGCAGAACTCTTGGAAGATCTCCGCTTCAAAAGCTGAACCTTGGTCTGTTAGGATCTGTTCTGGATAACCTAATGGTCTACAGAAAACATTTTGGAATGTTCTGGCAGCGGGGGTAGCTGTCAAGTATTTCACAGGGGCAACCATCAGGAAGCTTGAGTAATGGTCTACGATGGTCAACGCGTTTGTGTAGCTAAATCTACTTGGAGTCCGTTTTACGTGGTCCAGAGCTACAATTTCCAGGGGCTGCTTTGTCACTATGGGCTGGAGCAGTGCTTTCTGGCTCTGTAAGTCTTTCCTTCTAAGGCTGCAGGGTCCACAATTCTTACACCACCTCTCAATAGATCCACTCATGCCTACCAAAAGAACCTATCTTTCAGTAGCATCTCCAACTTCTTCCACCCAAAATGACCAGTCTGGTTGTGGTAGGTGTTCAACACCATCTACACTTCTAACTCTGGCACAATGATTTGCCAGACCATCTCATGAGTCTCGGGTTGATGTGTCTTCTGCAGAGCTTCTCCTGGTAAATGAATAGCTTGCTCCTCTCGTTTCACAATTGTTTGGCTTCTGGTTGAGGATTTTCTGGCAGCTTCACTGACTCCTGGGTTATCAGCCTCTTTATCAAGCCGACAGCCGGGTCATTGTCTTGCACTTCCTTCCAACCAAAGCGTGGCAACGGGTTCACCATTCTCACAGGAGGGTCTTTACGGGTCTGCTGACACTGAGTTACTCTTAATTGATGGAATGCAGGTAACTCCACTTCTTCTAGCTCATCTTCATCCACGCCCACATCTGACAGGTGAGGCATTCTGGACAAGGCATCCGCGTTTCCATTCTTGTGCCCTGCCCGATACTTGATGGTAAACTGGTAGTTGGACAATCTGGCCATCCATCTCTGCTCCATGGCTCCCAAATTTGCAGTCTCCAGGTGGGTCAGCGGATTGTTATCCGTGTAGGCTGTAAACTTGCTAGATGCCAGGTAGTGCTTAAACCTCTCTGTGATGGCCCAGACCAAGGCCAGGAATTCCAGCTTGAAGGAACTGTAGTTCTATGGGTTCCTCTCTGTGGGGCGCAGCTTCCTACTGGCATAGGCGATCACTCTTTCTTTGCCCTCTTGCCTCTGAGCAAGGACGGCTACTAGTCCCACATTGCTGGCATCTGTGTACAGCAGGAATGCAGGTTGTAGTCCGGGTAAGCAAGGATTTCTTCTCCTGTCAGGGCCTCCTTCATCATCTAGAACGATTCCTCTTGTTCCTTGCCCCACTCCCACGGAGAATCCTTAGACTTTCCCTTCTTTGGCTGGCTTACTAAGAGGTTTTGCAGGGGAGCAGCCTTCTTCGTGTACATCTTTATGAACCTCCTATAGTTGTCCACCAGTCCCAGGAATTGACGTATTTCCTTCAGGGTTTTGGGTTCTGGCCATTCCTTGATAGCTGTCACCTTGTCTGGATCAGGGGCCACACCTTCAGCACTGACTATGTGTCCCAGGTACTGTAGTCTTGGCTTTAACAGGTGGCATTTTGATGGTTTCAGCTTCATCCGTATTTGACCAGAGCTTCAAATATCTCGCTAGATGGGTTACGTGTTCTTCAAGGTCTTAGGGTATGTGCCCACAGGAAGGCTTTAACGTCGGTTTAGCAGCGAAAACCGCCGGCGGTTTAGCATAGGTTTTATTTAAATTGATGTAAATCCTAAGCAGCTTTAGGACTTACATGTAACCCTATGTAATTTAGAAACCGCTGTGCACACATAGTCGGTTTCTGTGAGCGGATCCGCCCGCGATTGAGCGGTTTCCCAGCGGTTTAGCAGCATACAGCATGTCAATTCTTCTCAGCGGTTTTTGATCGGTTCCATGAAAAAAATCCTCCATAGAAAACCGCCGGAAAAACCGCTGGAAAAACCGACTGAAAACCGCTGTGCACACGCTGAAAAAAACCGCCGGAAAACCGCCGGAACACAGCTGGAGACTTCAGAGCTCAGATCTGATAATTTCCAGCGGTTTACTGACGGTTTGAACGCCACTAAACCTTCCTGTGGGCACACAACCTTAGAGTACACGATCACGTCATCCAGGTAGAGCAGTACCGTCTCAAAGTTCTTATGCCCCAGGCAACTCTTCATCAACCGCTGGAAGGTTCCGGGTGCATTACATAGTCCAAATGGCATGCTATTAAATTCACACAGGTCCATAGGTGTTGTGAATGCCGTCTTCTCGTGGCCTTCCTCGCTACAGACACCTGCCAATACCCACTAGTGAGATCTAAGGTGGAAAATAAATTTTCAGACTTCAATGCAGCTAAGGATTCCTCTATATGAGGTAATGGGTAAGCATCTTTGTGTGTTATGCGGTTTATTTGCCTATAGTCTACACACATTCTCATTCTGCCATCTTTCTTCCTGACTAGGACTAATGGGGCTGCCCAGGGACTACAGCTATCTCGTATAACCCCTGCGTCCTTCATGTCCTGTAACATTTCCTTGGCTTTCTGATAATGTGCAGATGGAATAGGCCTGTACCGCTCTTTGATTGATGGATGTGTACCTGTGGGGATATGATTTGCACTCCTTTTATCCTACCAAAGTCAAGTGAATGCTTACTAAAGACTTGTTCAAACTCTTTGACTACCCGGTAAACACCTTGCTTTTCATACACAGGAGTGGTGTCAGTCCCTACATGGAGTTGCTGGCACCAGTCCTCCAGTGACCCCGTTGTATTATCAGGTCATGGGGTAAGGGTCCCACTGCTTGGATCTCGTTATTGGTTACTGTGTACAAGTTAGCAACGGTTGCATACCTGGGTAACTAACCTCTTCACTGCCACAGTTAAGATGCAAAGGTACTCTCCCATTGCGTACATCAACCACCCCCCTGGCTGTCAAGAGTGTAGGTCTGTGCTCTGTGCTGATGGGCTCCACTAATGCCTGGTAGTCCTGCCCTCTCAGACCTATAGCTGCTCGACACCAAATCATCATTTCACTCATTGGGGGAATCACAATAGGAAACGGTCTGTTACCCATGCAGTACCAATTTCACCATCTGTAATTGTTACCTGTTAATGGTGCAGGAGGGCTCTTATCGCACGCTGAAGGACCTTCCTCTGACCAGGTTGGCAGTATCTGCAATCTGTTGAAGCAAAGACAAAATGTCTCCCATGCAATTGCTAAAAACATTTGTACCAAGTATTATATACGGGTCATTTGCATTACTTGCTTCTGCTACTACTAGAACCCCTTGGTTTTGCAATTCCACCCTCCCCACCTTTATTGGTACTTCTCTAACCCCCATTACAGTAATCGGTTCACCATTAGATGCGTTGAGGGTGAAGTCTATGGCAGGCTGTATCAGTTCTGCATCAGCCCAGTACTTTTTGTAAAGGATATAGGGGATGTGGTCACCTGTGACCCGGTGTCCACCAGAGCAGGTGTCGGGATGCCATCTAGTACAATTGACAGGAACGGCCTCTGTCCGATGAAGGTCTTGTACCAGGTGGCTGGGCCCTGTTGAGTTACTCTTGAGGTTTGGCCCCGTCCCCTAGGGTCTGCCCGCTTAAAGAACAGCTCCTGGTGATGTGGCCGGTTTGATTACAGCGGCGGCAGATGGGGTCCCCAGTGGAGCTGCAGCGGTCGGTGGTTCTCCCTCGATACGCTGTGACTTGCCTCGTTCTTATCCAGGGTACATCCTCCGGACTGTCAGCAAGTTGAATCAGCTGTTGAGGTCGGGGCTGGGGTCTTGTCGCTGGCTGGTGGCTCTGCTGCAGCTGTAGAGCTTCCATCACCTTGGTTATGTTTTTGCTCATTTGGCGCATTTCAGCGCGCATCTTAGCACGCAGAGAGTCATACTTGTCAGGCTGAGCAAATTGTACATTGTGCGTGGCTGCAGACATGGGTTCTGGTTTCGGGGTATCCTGCACCTCACCACTGCACCACCATTTGATGGCAGCTAAATGGGTCTCTACTAGGCGCAATCCTTTTATGGCCATGTCGTTTAGGGTGTTAAAGTCAGCTTCCGGGTTGCTCAGTGACCACCAACGCACAGTCTTATTGTCCTCGAGGGATAGCAGCCCCCAGGTGAATTATTCAATCAAGAGCTTATTTTCATCAGGTACACTGGCAGGGCTGACATGCTTAAGGGCTCGCAATGCTTCCTCTAGGTGCCAGGCGTAAGCTCTGATATCATCTCCTGGACTCTGGTAGCAGTGATGGAAGCGCATGCGTATATAGCCTCATTGCACTCCTGAAAAGTAGCTCTCAATTTGTCAAACATGGTGGCCGCTGATCTCCGTTCAGCAGCAGACCAGGACTCATTCTCTTTCTCTGCTGCGCCAGTTAACTGTCCGAGTACCACAGCAGTGCGCTGCTGACTGGTCATCGCATACATGTCCAGGACACTAGTGATTTTTCTCCTAAAAACATCCAACATATCAGGGCGACCATCATACTGGGGCAACCACTTAGCCCTCGGAATGAATGGGAGTGAGATCGGCATGATTGGGGCGACTGAGCCCGGTGCGCTGGTGGCGCTGGCAGTACTATTAGAAGCAGCCATGGTTGCTTTGGGGTAATTCCTAGGGTCAGCAAACGTACTATCATCGTCGCTGGAGGAGGCCGACATGCTGGAGGCCCCCCTAGTGAATTACAGCCAGTGTTCAAATAGTTAATCAGTTCGTGAATTTCCGGACTAGGCTGCGGCGCTTGGGAATACTTGGCTGAGCGAGGGGCGGGCTTCAGTTTTGTGCTCTACAAGCCAACACGCCCCCTTTCTTCCCGCTCTTCAGCGCAGCAATGGCGGCATAGTTTTAACAGTCACTCAATACAGTTGAAATCACAGCACACAGTACCTGGTAATACCGGGCATGACATCCTGTTTGTGACGCCAGAAAGATATGTCGAACCCCAGGGTACTCGGGTATCAGGCTCAGAGGGTACGCGAGGATGTCACGGGTGGTGGTGCCTGAGCCCGTGGCCTGGGTGACACTTCAATAGAGGGGTTATGTACAAGGAAAAGAGTTATTGTCATGTGACGCCACCTCTAGTACCCGGTGATGGGTCACCAGCGCCGCCACAGTCCTCCAGAGGGCGATGGTATTGCGGCAGGAATGGCAAAGCTCTCTATAGGTGGAGCGACCTCCGGGGCAGCGTAAAGAAAAGGCGCAGCTTGGAGTGGGACTTGAGGCCAGGATAGGAAGCAGTAAGACAGTCTATAGGGAGGCTGGGGACGGAGAGGAAGAAAGTCTCTTTTACCTTTTTCTGATGGTATTCACAGGTAAAGATGTCCAGAGCACTGTCGGGTGACCAGGTGCACAGTGAGTCTCCACAGCAAGTGGGTATAAGGCCTCCTCAGGTTCCCTGCTGTCACTGAAGCCTTGTCTGTATGCAACATGACTGGCCTACTTACTTTCTCTGGTCCTCTCTCTCTCTCTCCTACCTGCGTGAGCAGGGCGCCACATTAGCAGCAACCAATCTATAAAAACAGTCTTCTTTTAAATGTTCTATAAGTGCACATTATAACCTTATGAAGGCCATTGCTCGCTGAAACACGTTGTTCGGTCGTAGTAAAGAGTCCCAATAAATTTGATATTGAGAAAAATATCTCATATCCAACCATTCTTGTCCTCCGGAAGCGCCAAAAAGGGAAATCTTCAATTTACCATAATATTCACATGAGAACCTTGCACCAAGGCTGCCATAGCTTCTGAAATCGTGCTGCAGACCAGAGGATTACAAAGAGCTGATCCACTATACGGATCAGTTGACTGAACATACAAGACAACTAAAGGGTGAATGCTAAATCTGTTGTCACGGATGTAAACATACACCTACACAAAGGGTCCCGTCACACTTGGCGACGTTCCAGCGATTCCCGACAACGATATGACCTGGTAAGGATCGCTGGAACGTCGCTACATGGTCGCTGGTGAGATTTCAAACAGTCAGATCTACTCATCGAAGCAGCAACGATATGGCGACCCGTATAACAACCTCGGTCGTTGGAACCCTTTCACACAGCAGCTAGTCTGACCAGTCAGACCTACGTGGCTGAGTTCTGAGTCGCCAACAAGGTCGTTGTTAAGGCGTCAAACACACCGATGCATGCTGCCCAGCGGGAACCCGACGATTCCGACATGATTGGCAATGTCACAGCAGGGGCCCAGTCGCTGCTATGTGTCAAACATAGCGAGAATGCTGGCGAGGTCGCTGTTGCATCACAAAACCTGTGACGTAACAGCGATCTCGCTATGTGTGACGGGGGCTTTAGACTCTGTGCCACTTGTCTCCCCTTTTACTTCCCTTATATCCTTGTGAGTTTACAGTATATAATAATAATAATAATAATAATAAAACTTTATTTCTATAGCGCCAACATATTCCGCAGCGCTTTACAGTACAATGGTATGTATAGGAAAAATATATACGATACAGAATGGTAGTTAATGCAGAACAGTAGTTACATACAATAAACGTAGAATCAATGTAGGAAATACAATAAAAAGGCAAAAAATAAAGGTGACCCTGCTCGAAGGAGCTTACAATCTAAGACGGGATGGGATCACAAAGTACAGGGGCTTATAACAATGAGTATCTTATGTCTAAATGACTACTGTTAGGGAGAAGGATAGGTCACCCTGTAGAGGTGTGTTTTTAGGGAGCGTCTGAAGCTATGCAAGTTGTGGATGGTCCTAATTTCTTGGGGTAGAGCACTCCAGAGGGTTGGTGCAGCTCGAGAGAAGTCTTGGAGTCGGGAATGGAGGTTCAGATTAATGCTGATGTTAGTCTGAGATCGCATATGTACAGTGATGGTCACAGGTTTCAGCCTGCCTTACCTTGGCTATGTCTCTGAGCACCAAACACCTTGTACCACAGCATTGTACTATAATGGGGGTTCTTTGTCACTTTATCTTTGGTTCTTCTCAAATATTTGTCAGTTAATGTGTGTCTCTTTTTCTCAACACTTTTTGCCACCCTGCTGACTATTTGCAACAAAAGATTTGATAGTTTGTGATCACACCACAATATCTTAAGAAGAATTCTGCATCCCACTATAAGACTTGTAACAATTTTTTTCTTTTGCAGTCAGTAAAATCATCTTTTTTGCCTTATTTGCTTGAGGAAAACAAGTTGTCTTATAATTCTGCACACCTTGATGAAGGTCTCACACTCAATCATTACATAAATGCACATGTTTTCTCCAAAAGGCATTCAAGTTTATACAACATGGAGTTGTAAAATCTGCATAAAAATGATAATGTGGTCAAAATACTTATTTGCCTAAAAACTGTGCACAGAGCATACACATTGGAAAAATGCTTTTCTTGATTTAAATTTTTTCTAAAAGCATTTATTTAATACTTTTCCCACTAGGTGGCAGCAGTATATTAACAGATCTATTAACATCAACATTATCAAACTATTGTAACCGTAATAGTTACTTATTGCTGACAGCCAGACCCCAATGATCTGATAACTGAAAGCTGATACATTGTGCCCAGTTTTGTAACTATTTAGGTTTAGATCTGCACTCCCCATTCTCACTCCCTTGCATATTAGTCAGATGTATGGGCCCTCGTAGCTTTTTAAATTCTATAAAGACATATGTTTCTCCAACTCCCACTTCATACTGTAGTAATGCCCTCCATCCTGAACTAATGTTCCTTATTCCTGGCCCCTTCCTGGTATATATAGATCCCCATTCTGGTATATAGTCCCCCATCCTGGTACTATCCTGGTATATATGGTGTATATACATATATAGTGTATGTCCCCCATATATATGTCCAATATCCTGGTACATATGTCCTTATCCTGGGCCTCTTCATGGTATATATGTCCCCATACTGGTATGTAGTGTATGTCCAAAATCATGATATATATGTCCTTATTCTGGACCCTTCATGGTATTTGTACCCATCCTGGTATATACTGTATATCATCCATCCTGGGCTCATCCTGGCATATATGTCCCCATCCAAGTATATATGACCCCAACTCTGAGCCGATCCTGGTAATATATGTTCCCTATCCTGGTATACAGTTAGGGCCAGAAATATTTGGACAGTGACACAAGTTTTCTTATTTTAGCTGTTTACAAAAACATGTTCAGAAATACAATTATGTATATAATATGGGCTGAAAGTGCACACTCCCAGCTGCAATATGAGAGTTTCCACATCCAAATCAGAGCAAGGGTTTAGGAATCATAGCTCTGTAATGCATAGCCTCCTCTTTTTCAAGGGACCAAAAGTAATTGGACAATGGACTCTAAGGGCTGCAATTAACTCTGAAGGCGTCTCCCTCGTTAACCTGTAATTAATGAAGTAGTTAAAAGGTCATGGGTGGATTCCAGGTGTGTGGTTTTACATTTGGAAGCTGTTGTTGTGACCAGACAACATGCGATCAAAGGAACTCTCAATTGAGGTGAAGCAGAACATCCTGAGGCTGAAAAAAAAGAAAAAATCCATCAGAGAGATAGCAGACATGCTTGGAGTAGCAAAATCAACAGTTGGGTACATTCTGAGAAAAAAGGAATTGACTGGTGAGCTTGGGAACTCTAAAAGGCCTGGGCGTCCACGGATGACAACAGTGGTGGATGATCGCCGCATACTTTATTTGGTGAAGAAAACCCGTTCACAACATCAACTGAAGTCCAGAACACTCTCAGTGAAGTAGGTGTATCTGTCTCTAAGTCAACAGTAAAGAGAAGACTCCATTACAGTAAATACAAAGGGTTCACATCTAGATGCAAACCATTCATCAATTCCAAAAATAGACAGGCCAGAGTTAAATTTGCAGAAAAACACCTCAAGAAGCCAGCTCAGTTCTGGAAAAGTATTCTATGGACAGATGAGACAAAGATCAACCTGTACCAGAATGATGGGAAGAAAAAAGTTTGGAGAAGAAAGGGAACGGCACATGATCCAAGGCACACCACATCCTCTGTAAAACATGGGGGAGGCAACGTGATGGCATGGGCATGCATGGCTTTCAATGGCACTGGGTCACTTGTGTTTATTGATGACATAACAGCAGACAAGAGTAGCCGGATGAATTCTGAAGTGTACCGGGATATACTTTCAGCCCAGATTCAGCCAAATGCTGCAAAGTTGATTGGACGGCGCTTCATAGTACAGATGGACAATGACCCCAAGCATACAGCCAAAGCTACCCAGGAGTTCATGAATGCAAAAAAGTGGAACATTCTGCAATGGCCAAGTCAATCACCAGATCTTAACCCAATTGAGCATGCATTTCACTTGCTGAAATCCAGACTTAAGACGGAAAGACCCACAAACAAGCAAGACCTGAAGGCTGCGGCTGTAAAGGCCTGGCAAAGCATTAAGAAGGAGGAAACCCAGCGTTTGGTGATGTCCATGGGATCCAGACTTAAGGCAGTGATTGCCTCCAAAGGATTCGCAACAAAATATTGACAATAAAAATATTTTGTTTGGGTTATGTTTATTTGTCCAATTACTTTTGACCTCCTAAAATGTGGAGTGTTTGTAAAGAAATGTGTACAATTCCTACATTTTCTATCAGATATTTTTGTTCAACCCTTCAAATTAAACGTTACAATCTGCACTTGAATTCTGTTGTAGAGGTTTCATTTAAAATCCAATGTGGTGGCATGCAGAGCCCAACTCGCGAAAATTGTGTCAGTGTCCAAATATTTCTGGCCCTAACTGTATATGTTCCCCATTCTGCATAAAAAAAATTTCATGTAGTCACCTAATCCAAGATCCTGATAGGTCCAGCACATACAGATCATCACGCTGTCATCACACCCACAAGATATCAGAGTCCTGGAATGGCACAATGATGTCATCATGCTGGGAAATTAATGTTCTGTGCGTACACTATCAGCACTAGTGCAGTGAGATTAACAATATAGGCATGTTGCGCACGTCATTATAGTTAAAAGTAGTGATAGCTCCGGGTGGGCCCCTGAGATCGCATGTCCTGAACAACTGCACCCTCTTCCCCCACTAGCCACCCCACTGATGCTGCATGATCTACGGGCAGCATAGACACTGATGCCGAAAGTGTTTGAATCCTTGAAATTGTTCCAGAAAGTCAAGTATTTCTCCCAGAAAATTATACCAATTACACATATTTTGTTATAGACTTGTTTTTTTCCTCTGTGTGTATTGGAAAAACACAAAAAATAACGGAGAGAAAAAGCAAATTGGACATAATATTGTAAGGTCCGTCTGAGTTACAGGTAAAAAGGGGAATCCTGGACAGACTGAATGCAAACAGCACCGTCAGGCAGAACCCTGAGATACCCAGACATCCTTTAACCGCTATATAGGGAGCTGGCTTTACTGCCAGGTTGCTGTCTGTAGATCGGTTGAAGTCCAGAAATAGAAAAGTTTCCAAGCAGGGTCAAAGCTGGGAGGTCTAAAAAGTACAAAATCGTTAGGCATGAAAATGGTACAAAAAGAGGCCGAAGTCAATCCGGAAAATCAATACTGCAAAGCAAATAAGTCTGTGGAGCCTCGGTTAGGAGTCTCAAACACAGGACTAGCCAGATATCCTTCCAGGGAAGGACCCAGTCAAGGGGTGGCTCCTTGCGGAGAACACCATAACCACCATGTTAAGTGGCCCTTTTAGTCAATATCCAGCTCTTTTACAAGCTTAGAGATATGACAAGGGAATACCAAGACCAGGTATCCATCCACAGACAGCTGTTTCGGGGTGTTGCCCCTCATCAGTGTGGAGTAGGATTCTGGCTAGGTGGAAGCAAGGCCTAGTAGACCAACATCACAAAGTATTCACTGATCTCAGGGAGACCAGTCCAAGAAAACACTGCGGGCAGCTGGCTAAAGCGCTCAACACAGTGAATTCCTAGGCGCATTGCCTCCTGGGAATTATGAATATGCAAATAAGTCTGTGGAGCCTCGGTTAGGAGTCTCAAACACAGGACTAGCCAGATATCCTTCCAGGGAAGGACCCGGTCAAAGGGTGGCTCCTTGCGGAGAAGACCATAACCACCATGTTAAGTGGCCCTTTTAGTCAATATCCAGCTCTTTTACAAGCTTAGAGATATGACAAGGGAATACCAAGACTAGGTATCCATCCACAGACAGCTGTTTCGGGGTGTTGCCCCTCATCAGTGTGGAGTAGGATTCTGGCTAGGTGGAAGCAAGGCCTAGTAGACCAACATCACAAAGTATTCACTGATCTCAGGGAGACCAGTCCAAGAAAACACTGCGGGCAGCTGGCTAAAGCGCTCAACACAGTGAATTCCTAGGCGCATTGCCTCCTGGGAATTATGAATATGCAAATAAGTCTGTGGAGCCTCGGTTAGGAGTCTGCAAAGCAGGATAATGACAAGTGGACTATGGAATATATCTGGCAACTAAAAGCAACACACGAAGGATTTTAAAAGGTTGCAGTGCTTCCTAATTGGCTGAAGTAAGAGTTAATGACTGCAGCTGGTCAGCCATATAACACATCCACGCAGTCAGACTAGTACATCACCAGTCTTACCTTCAAAGTGCACACAGTGGCACCTGTTGGCAGAAGCAGAGTCACAGGAGCAGACTGGGGATGTGACAGTACCCCCAACTCTATGAGAGGCCTCTGGATCCTTAAAAGCAGGCTTTTCAGGAAACAATAGATGAAACTTCCTGATAAAGCTTTTAGCGTAGATATTCAAACCTTGGTCCCCCAGAACATCTCTTATTAGCAGCTGAGGTTTGACCACCTTGTGTACTCTTTAAGTTCTCCCTGATTTCAAACCAGATAACCTTTAATTTGTCCACAGATTTTTCAGCCTGTTGAGTATCCATTATCGTTGAGGAAAAAGAACCAAAATGAGGATGCAACCCAAGATTACAGAAAAAGGGGGTAGTTTTGACAGATTCTTGGTTCCAATTATTCACTGCAAATTTGGTTAATGACAGATGTTCCACCCAGCCAAACTGGTGATCAGACATGTAACACCGAAGATGTTGCTCGAGTGTTTGGTTAATACGTTCAGTCTGACCTGTGGTGTCTGGGTGGTAAGTAGAAGAAACAAGACAACTCAATATTTAACTTTTTACAAAACACCTTCCAGAATTTGGAAACAAACCGAGTTCCCTAGTCTGAGACAATGTTTTCCGGAATACCATGTAACTGCACTATGTAGTTAATGAACAACTTAGGGTATCTGAATTAGGCAATACAGACTGGGTAACAAAATGACTGTTTACTGAGCCTATCTGTCACCACCCAGATACCAGTCTTCACTTCTGAGGGTGGGAGGTCAGTAATATATCACCTACAACACGGACCTTTCAAGCCAGTACCTACATATAACCTACACATATAATGTGACGCCTTTCCCCCTAATTATACTAAAGTAAGCAGGAGTCACAAGCATTCAGGTCCTATGCAAAATATCAAAGTTTATTAAATAAAAAGATACAAAAGATAACCCAGTGACAAAGTAACAGGTGAGTGGACGAACGACCCAAGGTAGGAAACATAAAATGACTTAGGCTGTGGTCACAGTTGCCATGCGTTTTTTTTATTGATTTAACAAAACTTATGCTTTTTTTCATGTCAGCATGAGTTTTGCAAGGTGTGTGTTGGCTCCCTGCGTTTTTGGGTGCGTTTTTGAATCTGCACCTAAAAATAGTGCTTGTAGTATTTATTTGAGCGTTTTGAAAAACGCATGCGTTTTTCTAGAAAACGCATGCGTTTTTATAACATGGGTTCCTATGGGAAACGCATGCAAAAACGCATGTACAATTTGTACCTTTTAGTGCCAATCAAAAACGCATGCGTTTCCCATAGGAGCCCATGTTAAAAAAACGCATGCGTTTCCGGAAACGCATGCGTTTTTTTTAACATGAGCTCCTATGGGAAACGCATGCGTTTTTGAATGGCACTAATTGTACATGCGTTTTTGCATGCGTTTTCCATAAGGCCCCTTATTAAAAAACGCATGCGTTTTTGGATATGCTCCAAAAACGCATGGGACTGTCACACATGCTTTTTGGCTATTAGGGCATGCGTTTTTTAACATGGGGGCCTATGGGTGCGTTTTTTACATGCGTTTTTGAAAACGCAGGTCTCCAAAAACGCATGTGAAAAATGGTACTGTGACCACAGCCTAAGATAACCACAGACAGGAGGGGGCTTATCCACAGTTCCCTCAAAGTTGTTCAGTATGACACATGAAAGTCCCATGTAACTCAACCATAGAGCCTAACCTTATTTCTGGATACCCACAAACAATAACAGGCATTTCCATATTTAGCAATAAAGGTTACCTTGGGACATATTAGATATGATCACACAGGGACCACTGGTTCAGGATCCCCTCCACACCTCCATGCGCGAGTCACTGCAGGGCAGGCGGCATGTTTAGGTTGTCCCCTGTCATCCCTTATATATCACCTTAAGTGCAGGCTTGTTCTCCCTAATTGTCGGCAGCTGCCCGCTATAGCGCGAGTGCAGCATGATGTGTCGCGTGTGCCGGCGATGCCACATCTGCCGTGCACCGGAAGTGACGGGAAGGAGGAAAGGCTTCATCCTTCCGGTCACCATGGCATCGTGTGCAGATGCGGAACCCGGCGGCAGCTCGACGCATCCATGCCGCGTGCTCAAGCTAGTTGCCTCGCACCCGATATAGTACACATTTGGCATACATTAACAGAGGCAGGAATAGCCGATTGTATAGCAAGAGAGAAAAGAAAAGAAAAAGAATAAGATAATACAGGAAAGCAAGAAAAAGGTTTAGGTTTAGAGATATAAGAACATATGACAAGAATAGACTCTAGAGAAATGGTTGGAGCAACTTGGCAGAATAGGTTCAGGGTGTCTTGGCTCAGGCAGAAGTTTCACAAGCAAGTACGTATTCTTTACAGTCTTTAACTATGGTAGGCCACCAAATATTCCTGGTTACCAGATGGGTAGTATTGTGTATACTGGGGTGACCTGTAAGCACAGAATCATGAGACTCCTGAAGATTACGTAGATGAAATTGGGAAGCAACAAAATAGTTTTTGGGTAGGAGTAGAATCGGGGTCTTGCTCTTTGGATCTACGAATCTCCTCCACAAGGTCTAAGGGGACAAAAGACACAATTATACCTTCATCTAAAATAGGATCTGAGTCAGAGTCATCAGCCTGAGAAGAACAAATGCTTCAGGAAAGAGCATCTGCGTTTATGTTCTTAGTACCAGGTCAGAATGTCGCAACAAAGTCAAATCTAGAAAAGAACAAAGCCCACCTAGCTTGCTTGGATTGAGTCCCTTAGCAGATTCCAGATAAGTCATATTTTTGTGGTCCATGATAATTTTGAATTTATTTTTTTGGGATGTACAGCGGAGCTAGCATGTATACTGTAGAGTTGCTGCAATAGCCAAAAATTCTTGGAAGGTCTCTTATTTAATGCCATAGTTAAGGAGTTAGCACTTTGCCCTAAACAATTTTACTACTACAATTTTGACTTTATGTTTGGCACCTTCGAGTAAGTGGCGCCATTCTTTAAAGGTACTCTTTATTGCCAACAATTCACAATTGCCAATGTCATACTTCTTCTCAGTGGAGGAAAATTTTCATGAAAACAAGGTGTATGGATTAAGTTGAGTGAGCGACAAAGTACCTTGCGATAGTACCACTCCAACTCCATCCTCAGAGACATCAACCTCCACAATAAAAGGATGTTTCAGACCCTTTGAGCCCTGCACATAAAAAGCTGTCATTTGCAGTCAGTCCAAGTCAGACATTGGACCTGTCTGGATCCTGCTCATTTTAGGTACCAATACACATGGTCAGGTTTTAAATACTTCAGATAGGGACTGCTCTGATACGGGTTACCTTGAAGTTGGTAGAGCAGCTTAGTATACATTTTTTGCAAAAAATATATCAACTAAATACCCTGTATTTTACTTTTTCAGCAGCACTTGCTTTTTACTGTGTTTTTTTACAACAGAGTATTTTTAAATGTCTATTTTGACTGTTTTTTGTGATTAAATCCAAGAAAGTGTTGCAGGGCTTTCAAGGACTGAGGCTGGGGACACACTTTGAAAGGCAATTGCGGTGACCGCATCCAGATCCGGATGCGGTAAACACAATTCTCTTCACACACATTTTTTTTGCAAAAATGTGTGCTTGAAACCCCAAAGCGGTAACCAGATTGCTCCAGATGTGTAATCCGGAACAATGCGTTTACCATCTACTTTGTTCATCCCTGCTGCTGCAGGGATGAACAAAGTGTTACATGTTTATTAAAACATTCAATATTAATAGTAGCTGTGGGCAACATGTCTCTACACCCCCCTAGAGACATATGTGGCGCCCCTGCGACCTGGAGGCCACATAGGGAACTGCAGCCAGGTAAGATAGGAAGACAGTTGCACCACAACACCTTCACAGACATCTCACACACCACTAGAGGGCAGCACCCAACCCGGAGGCCGGGACTCTAGGCGAGCAAGGGGCGGTGGGTTTAGAGAACAGTGGGTGGGACAGGAAGCAGGTCAGGTGATAGATGGTAGAAATAGAGAAGGGGAGGAGGAAGGAGTCAGTGTAGGCCGAGGTAGGCTGAGCAGTACAGACCAGAAGCACACGTCCTGGAGGAGTGGGGTGTAATGAGCGCAGAATCTGAAGAGCCCGTGCAGCCACAGAGAGAAAGCCCATCCGGAGCCAGCACCCCAGGAGTGTGAGGGAAGAGAGGACCAGTGGTACTGGGTCCTAGAAACACAGCTGAGACGACTGACTGCAGGCAGAGTAGCCTTCTTATGGAACCTGAGTCACACGGTAGAAGGGAGCCTGATAGAGCCTAGCACAGCAGGACTATTGGAAGCTAGGCTAACAGCAGAGTGTCGGCTCTGAAGGGGACCGACGATTCACCCGGTTTCCCCAGACTACCGACGGGGAGCTCTAACTCCACGTTAGAGTTCCTACCCCAAAGGACAGGCAGCTCAGTGGCGACTACGAGGGCCCACAAGGGTCCGAGCCACCGCCATACTGTCCGGAGACACACACACAGTGAAAGAGAGAGAGTAAAGCCTGGAAAGGGCAGAGAAAGAGTGAGGGATCACAGAGAGGAACAACCTGGCTGCAGGGAGGAAAGAGGAACCCGGAGGGGAAAGTTGTAACCCGTGTAAGAACTGTACTTGAATTGCTGAACAAACTGCTAAGTAAACACGGTGAACCCTGCCTCTGACTCCCTTGCATGATTCTCTATTGCCTGCACATGATTCCCTCCAACAGGACTGCAGAGGGATCCAGCCTGGAGAGCCACAGCCTGTCAGCTCTGAACCCTGAGGAAAGGAAGGCTGCAGCAGCAGGACAGTAAGTGCACTGCACCTATCACAAACCTACACCATTGACTTTAAGATCATCGCTGCCCCGGGGAACTAAGTTCTACCTGCGGAGAACTATTCCATCTATAGCTGCTTTAACATCATCCCCGGAGGTTCTGCAGCAGCGGTGGTCCCACTATTGACCACAAGCAGTGGGTGGTGTCACGACTGACTTTAATCCCTTGTAAATATCCGCCTTTTACTTGCCAGGGCCCGGGACACGGTCCGGACCAGGACCTCTGTGATATCCCCCAGTAGCAACCCGGTCCGGTACCTAGTACCCCGTCCCAGTGGGCTCGACACAAGCTGTCCACTCCTGTGGGCATGTGAAGGGTTAATGAGCCAGTTATACTATTGCCGGCTTTTGTCTGCTTTGTACAAATTTATGAATGAAGCCGCGGCTCCAGACTGTACTGTAGATACTGTACGTAATGTACGTATAGTATCAGCCGCTGTCCAGGGTCCTGTAAGCATTTACATTAGGTCAATGGTGGTGCACTGCCCATAGACCTACTGTAACTGCTTACAGGACCAAGGACAGCGGCTGATACTATATGTACATTACGTACATACAGTATCTACAGTACTGTCAGGAGCCGCGGCTTCATTCATAAATTTGTACAAAGCAGACAAAAGCCGGCAATAGTATAACTGCTGACATTAACCCCTCATATGCCCACAGGAGTGGACAGCATGTCTCTATGGGTGTCGGCACCCCCTAGAGGCATGTTGCCCACATCTACTATTAATATTTAATGTTTTAACAACATTTAACACTTTGTTCATTCCTGCGGCAGCAGGGATGAACAAAGTATACGGTAACCGCATTACTCAGGATTACACATCCTGAGCAATCCGATTCTCGCATTGCGGTTGCCAAAAGCGCTCCGAAAACTGCAGCCTGCATGATTTTTAGCGCAGGCTGCAGATCCGGAGTCATTTAACCGGATTGCATGTAGAGCAATTCCTGCCGCATGTGTGACCCTAGCCTTAGGTTTCACTCACTCTTTAATGGGCTGAACTTTAGAGGGGTCCATTCAAAGTCTTCTTTGGGCAAAATATACCCCCCAAAATTTACATCTTCAGCATAAAAGGCTCAATATTTAAGTTTAGCAAATTAGGAATTATCTCTGGGTCACTGGAGTATAGTACACACATGTTGGGCGTGCAACATAACATCAAAAGAGCTAATCAAGATGTCATCCAGATAGAAAACCATGAATTGACCACAGATATCTCTGAATATGTCATTTATAAAGTTCTGAAAGACAGCCGGCGCATTACTCAGCCGAAAAAGGCATCACAAGTTACTTATATTGGCCTTCTGGTGTGTTAAATGCTGTTTTCCACTCATCACCCTCTCTGATACAGATAAGGTTATATGCTCCCCTGAGACCAAGTTTGGTGAACCAACTAGCTCCCAACAGCTGATTATAGAGATCAGGGATGAGTGGGAGAGGATACTGATTCTTTACAGTGATAGCGTTAAGTTCATGATAGTCAATTCAAGCTCTGAGATCACTATCTAATTTATCAACAAAAAAGAACCCGGTGCCTACAGGTGAGGTGGATGGTCTAATAAACCATTTTGCAGACTGTCTGCTATATACTCTTTCATGGCCTGTTCTGGACCACACAGATTAAAAATCATACCCTTGGAGAGACGGGAATTAGGTATCAAATCTATGGGGCAATCATAATCTCTGTGTGGGGGTACTTTTTCAGATTCAGACTTAAGGGTACCTTTACACGCCGCTACTGGCGGGTGGATACAACCAGCTACAGGCTACAAATGTAGCTTGTAGCGGCAAAATACCCCGTAGTAGCGGCGTGTAAAGACGGTAGGAGGCACCCGGCAACAGATACATCTGTTTCCGAGCACTGCCCGGAAACAGGTGGCTACACAGGCAATTGTAGCGAGCTGTATCGGCGTGTAAAGAAGCAACAGAAGGGATGTGTCGACACCAGGCAATGTACCTGGTATGTAGCTGGGGCGTGACACAGGCTCCGGGATACCACCCCCCTTCAGCGATCATTGGTGGAAGCTCCTGCGTTACGATTGGTAGTCGCTGCATAGGGAGGCATATTTAAGGAGCTGACCACTCACACTACACAATTGCTCGAGCGTCATGTATTAAACAGCCTCCGGCGATGCCTGGCCAATCATGGGTTTCTTGCTTTGTCCTATCAGCGTACGGACGTCTCGTAATCCACAATTGTGGCACGCCTATGTGCTGTCCCTGCTGCACCAGGTCCGCCCATATTAGCTGGTTGTAGCGGTGTGTAAATGAGGTAAGATGAGCTACAGAAGGTGACTTGAGACACGCGGCGGTGTATCCAGAGATAGATGTAACGTAGCGTAGCGCACCTTGTGGCGGCGTGTAAAGATGGTGCGTTTACCGTTTGTAACCGTTTGTGCGTGCTCGTGCACGTGAAGTAGCTGGTTGTATCCACCCGCCAGTAGCGACGTGTAAAGGTACCCTTAGGCCTACTCACACATAACGACGCGCTAGCGATCCCGATAACGATGTGCAGAGATCGCTGGTGCGTCGTTTTTTACATCGCTAGTAAGATGTCAAACAGGTATCTCACCAGCGATGTGAAAACGACGCACCAGCGATCCAGATTATACCGAGATCGTTGGGAATTGTCACTCTTTAGTGTAGGATTGAGATCATTGGTCATTATCCCTGTCAAACAAAACGATGTAGCGCTCCCAGCGGGAGCGCAACGACATAGAAATGACCCAGAGCAGTATGTAACGATCAACGATCTCACAGCAGGGGCCAGATCGTTGGTGCGTGTCACACAGAACGACATCGCTAACGGGATCACTGTTGCGTCACAAAATCTGTGACGCTACAGTGATCTCATTAGCGATCTCATTATGTGTGACAGGGCCTTTAGAAAAAACACCTGCAACATCTCTGAATGCATAAAGTAAAAAGCTAGGTGCGGCTTTAGATAGGTTCACACGTAAAGACATACACTTCTGGGATGCAAGACTTCAGGTTACTGCAGAAGCCAATCATAGACGTCCACTCTCTGTGACAGCGTCTGTGATTAGCTGTTGGGCCTTTCACATATTGACTGACATCATAGTAATGTAAAAATAAATAAATAATACAAAAAATGACGAAGCACTCCACGGTATTTTTGATTCTCAGCACAGATAAAGCGGACAGCTACAGGTTGCCACCCTCAGCTGTTTGGCTTTACCTTGGCTGGAAATCAAAACACAGGGAAGCCTAATATTTTTTTCATTATTTAAATAAATAATTTAAAAAAAATGCATGGGCCCTCACTATATTTTAATCGCCAGCCTGGTAAAACCAGGCAGCTGGGGACTGGAATTCTCAGCGTGGTAAGACCCAAGCATTCTGGGCCCCATGCTGAAAAGCACAGCCTGCAGCCACCCCTGACAATGGTGCATTCATTGTAGCACCATTTCCAGGTGCTTTACTCGGCTCTCCCAGTAGCCCTGGTGGGGGGTGGCACGCTGGGTAATAAGGAGTTTACACCAGCTTTGTATTGCCAGCTGTATTAAACCCTGAGATTCCGAATGTCAGGCCAAGTTAGACCCGGCCATTTACAATCTCAAATAAATGATTAAAAAAGACTCAACACAGAGAAAAAGGTTTTTATCAGAAATAAAACACATAACACATTTAGGGACTCCATATTTATTTGAAAAAAATAACTAAAAACCTCTTTCTGATATAGTCAGAGAAGTGAATATACCATAAGATAATGAACGGCTGGGAAGTAGATGCGGCTGTGACAGTGGGACGGGAGGATGCATGGCGCAGGATCCGGTAAGTATAATCATTATGTTTATTAACCATGTGTTTTATTTTACAGCCCCCAGACCCAAAAAGTAACACACGGGTTTCCCAGGGAAACCCGAGTTCGGAGTATGTGCACGAACACTAGGTGTCCGGTACAGACCCTAAATTTTACACTACTGATGATCTATTGCAGTGCTGTTTGGTGTGCTGTGAAAATCCTTTTGTCATCTGTTATTCTTCCCTGCCATTTATTTCCTCCCATGCATGTATTGTCTTACACCTCTGTGTGTATTGATGTATGTTTGGCTTCCTGTTGTTAATTCTGCTTGTGGGCTCCCTCCTGTGGTTGTGGCTGGTAATGCAGTTGATCCTGTTTTGCAGTCTTGGTCAGGTGAATTGGATAATTGGAATTTAGACTTGGGCATTTAGGTTTGC
Source organism: Allobates femoralis (assembly GCA_033576535.1). NCBI lineage: Eukaryota > Metazoa > Chordata > Amphibia > Anura > Aromobatidae > Allobates > Allobates femoralis. The sequence goes on from JARQOC010000002.1 coordinate 604,164,836, forward strand.
AGGAATTCCTCAGTCCTTGCAGTTGTCAATTGTTCCTGGAGGTGTTTCACCTCTGCCTGGTCTCTTCCTGCCCTGCTGCAAAACTTCCAAGCTAAGTGAATGGTTTTGTTTTCTTGCGGCACACATGCTGTGTGCTTGTTTTGGAATTGTCTATTTCTGCTCAGAGGGTTGTAGGTTGCATAACTGTCTTAACCTGCTCTCTGTTAGGAAGTTTTCTTCCTAGGATTTAAGTGCTATTCATTTGTTGTTGGCTTGTACAGCTTTTGATTGTGTCAGCATTGTTGGATTCACAGGAGTTCCGCAGATTTAGAGGGCGCCGAGTCTTGAGTAGACTCAGGGGTATTTTTGTATTATCTGCTGTGGATATTTTTGAAAGGATTTTTATACTGACTGCAATAGTATTCTGTCCTGTCTTTATCTATCTAGCTAGAGTGGCCTGATTTGCTAGATTCTGTTTTCTGCCTGAGTGTGTCTTTTCCTCTCTTACTCACAGTCAATATTTTGTGGGGGGCTTTCTATCCTTTGGGGGTTCTTCTCTGAGGCAAGATAGAATTCCTATTGCTATCTTTAGGGGTAGCTAGTTCTCCGGCCGTGTTGAGGTGTCTAGGGTATGGTTAGTCACATCCCACGGCTACTTCTAGTTGCGGTGTTAGGTCAGGAACAGCGGTCAGCATTGGTACCCCTTACTCCTGTGAAACATATTCATGCGGCTCCAAGATCACCGGACCATAACAGCTTCCCCATTGTTCTATTTCTGTAGGGTTTTACCACTTCTGTCCTGGCCCACCTGGTTGAGGGAGAAGACCATGGTTGGCCAGAAGCAGAGCAAGTGTAGAAGCAGAGACATCCTCACCATCAGAGGTAACTTTGAGATAAGGGACAGCTAGGACCCCTAGCCTTTGGCTAAATCTAGGAGACCCAATCCCCTTGTTATTCTGTACTACCCAATGACAAAAGTGATTAGCATATAGGACAATACTGCAGCTAAATAATATTTATAAAGGGTTTGTCTGTATTTAAGAATACATTATATTCAGTTATGGAATTATCAATTACATAACATAAGTATTTGATCCAATATGTAATATGTGTTGAAACGTGCTATCATTGTATTACAAATCTGATTTTCACTGTGTCTGTCTCCATCCAGATGTCATCATGTTTTCCTGTTATGTTCTACACCGTAGCAGCACTAAGGAGATATATATAATTGTATGATGACAGATTGTCAAGTGAGTGATTTACAGTGAAGGAAAAGATAATAAATCTGTATATAGCACATATATACATGTATAATGTACAAAATTATAATGCAATAATGACCCTTAAATGTGGCCTTGCTGTCTTCTAAGTAGATGACTATGTCTAGAGCTGTCTGCACTCAACCTCTAGTATTAAGCCAAATTACCACCTTTACACCCCACTCACAACGTGGCAGATAAGATTGAAGAAGCATTGATGTATACAGTAGTGGTGGCAATGGGTGGTCCTGACTGCTCACATTTTCCCAGATTCCGAAAGCCTAAAAATCGAATAGGTTGCTTTACCAAGATATGTATTTTCAGTGTTTACTATCATTTTGAATTGGCAATCACTGCATTTTCTCTTCAGAGTTAAATTTAACAATATTTCTCGCTATTTTAATTATGAATATCTCAGAAAAAGTATAAGATACTGTAGTTAATGTAATATGTTTACAAACTCATTTGTCTTGTATGAAGAATAAATCCCACAGCCTGACTACTAGCTATAAACAAGTTGAGGCCCCTGTATTACACGTCGTCTTGTCTGTGGAGACATTTAATTTTCCTAGTAACTCCGGATTATAAATAATGTGTATGAATTTTTGACTTTCTATTTGATATAAGGTTTAAAACTGTCAGAGAATAGAATCCACCATTTTGTGTAGCATCCGTTTTACTTCATGGTTGGAACCTCTGATGTCACAGTGACTCATAACACTGAGTGGGTAGGGGAAGGTCACATTAATGTTCTCGCCCCTATTGTTTCTATTGGCTAATGGATTGAAGCCAAACCCTCTCTTAGTAGCACTATTTAAGAGCTAGTATAGAGCACAGAAAAAAATCGTATAACAAACGTGTGGAAGTACTCTGCTATAATAAAATAATAATAATAAAAAGCTAGTGCTTAGTGAAAAACAGTATAAAAACAGGGTACTTAGTTAATACGTTTTTGCAAAAAAGTACATAAGCCATTCTATGTCTTCAATGTGACCCATATCAGAACGGTCCTATCTAAACTAATTTAAAACCTGATCCTGTATAGTATACCTCATGGATGCAGGGTGAAGAAAGGCCAGAGTCCGACATGTACACAGTGTAGCGGACGGCTTATGTGCCTGGCTCAGAATGGGAAGTGGGTGGGGCACTCCCTGTCTTGCTAAAAGACTGAATAATGAGAAAACTGCACCTGAGCCAGGGCACAATGTGAACGGGTGTGTAAGACTACGTTCACTCACACCAAATATCTAGACCACAGAAAAAAAACGTATAACAAACGTGTGGAAGTACTCTGCTATAATAAAATAATAATAATAAAAAGCTAGTGCTTAGTGAAAAACAGTATAAAAACAGGGTACTTAGTTAATACGTTTTTGCAAAAAAGTACGTAAGCCATTCTACGTCTTCAACGTGACCCATATCAGAACGGTCCTATCTAAACTAATAATTAAAAGCACTAGCTTTTTATTATTATTATTTTATTATAGCAGAGTACTTCCACACGTTTGTTATACGTTTTTTTTCTGTGGTCTAGATATTTGGTGTGAGTGAACGTAGTCTTACACACCCGTTCACATTGTGCCCTGGCTCAGGTGCAGTTTTCTCTTAAGTGTCAGTATAGACTAATAAAGGCAGAAGATCATTAAGTACAGACAGAATATGTTGTGCTTTATTGATTCTCCATGAGCGCTTATAAAACATATTAATTTGGAGTTCACATGGCATAGAAGGAGGGGAGTTCCCTCACAAATGGTGCCGAAACCCGGGAAAGATCAGAACCACATTATATCATCCGGATCTAGAGTGAGGAGGCTTCTCCAGGAAAAGTGAAATGGCTGCAGCACAAAAACCGGTAAGAAAAAATTATTTCTTACAAAAAGAATTTTACTTTTTCTGAGAGTTAGTCTACCTCCAGTCCGCCGGGCAAGTTATTTTGTACTATTCTGATCAAATAAACAGAATGTTACCTATGCCATGTGAATTGTGTGACTGTGGAGGTGCGTAGATGAATGTGGAATGAAGTAATCTTACTATTTAGATAATTGATAGATTTGCTGTACCTGTTGAAAATGATCAATTCGACGGACGGGTATCTGTAGATTGCTTACTATTGGATGTGCTAGCACTGATTTACATTTTAAGGATACTTTCCTTAAGGAACTTGGGAATCACTGATTTAAGCTTTAAGGATATTTTCCTTAGGGAATTTAGTGAATTAAGCTTTAAGGGAGTTATTTACGAATTAAAATATTATTTTATCTTAGGGAGCTGGATGTTTTTTCCCTTGGGAAGCTGTGGGTCAAGTATGGATACTTGGCATAGAAGGAGGGGATTTCCCTCACAAAATCCAGAGTTGTTTTCTATTGAGGCCCAGTTATTGATAGTCTTGATTCAGCTTTTCATTTACATGCTGTGAATCAACCTTTGGGTTAGCATTTGTGATGACACATGAGGATATACACATTCTGTGGCACTATTTTATTACTACAACAGACCAAAACTGTATAAAGGACTCCATGTATTTTAGATCAATTTTGTATGAAGATGATTTGACTGTATATATAAACATCCAACCGCAGTCGGTCTGTATATTTATTATGTGCCTTTTATTACAATATCATGTATCAACTTTTAACCATTGGTTATATGAACATCCATTGGCTCCTTTTTGTTATGTATGTTATCTTTGGTCTTCTTTCTTTTCTCCATGCTCAATGTGGTACACACAAGGACACAGGACAGAGGTTGAGTCAACCTTAATCCATGTCAACTGGCTGCAAGTGTGATTTAGTTATTGCCAACACCTGTTAGGTGCCACAGGTAAGTTACTGGTGCTGTTAATTACACAAATTAGAGAAGCATCCCATGATTTTTCTAACAGTGCCAATACTTTTGTCCACCCCCCTTTTTATGTTTTGTGTGGAATTATATCCAATTTGGCTTTAGGACAATTCTTTTTGTGTTTTTTCATTGAAGACAAATTAAAGGAAGATAATAAGACCAAAGAATTTGTGATTGCAATCATTTTCAGGAAGAAACTGAGTATTATCTGACAGAATTGCAAGGGTGTCAATACTTTTGGCCACAACTGTAAATCTATTGTGTTGTATATTGTCCCTTATACCTAAACACTACGGTATATAATTTTTTTTACCATATACACACTGGGTTCTAATATCTAATAGTTATTTCTTATAATGTTTGTGATTTTCCTGTCATATTTTTCTGCATATGGTTAGCCCATGAACTAATTCTGTGAGAGTTATTTTAGCACCGCAGCACTTTTACCATATAGATGTATATGGTAAATTGTGTCCCTGCATTCTGCAAGTAACTGATTTTTTTAACCTTTCTTTTGTTATGTAATTTTTAAGAATATTAAATAATTACAATTACAATAATACAATATACGCTTCCTATATTTTCTTTGTTTATATATTCTTTGGAGTTATGGTACCACAATAAATGTCATGTGTATGTAATTGTGGGATTCATTGGAATAAATGTACTGTGTCCGGTTGTGGCTGCTAAATAGTTGATGAGCTATACTGTGCCGCTCAGCAGTTGGGCACATCCGGCTGCCGCACCACGACCAATAAGATATTGATGAACTGTCGCAAGGCCATCAATATAAAAGACCAACCCTTTTAAAAGGCTGAATTGGCTTGTGTAAATGTACCCAAAATCTTTTTGTGGAATGTTGCAATATATTTAAATTTGGGGCCCCACTTTTAATTGTTCCCAGGGTCTCACTGTCTAAAACCGGCTCCAATCGTGCAGCCAGTGACTGATTTATGCTGCTTGTAGTTCAGGCTGTATGAACCTGATCACAAATTTTGTTTTAGTGACAGGTTTTATTTGTGGTTGACATCAAGGATTGTTTTACCAGTTATAAAACAAAGCATGGTTTGTAAGGTTGGCATTACCTATAGGCGAAAACAAAATTGGACAGTGTGCATCACAATTTTTGTCTGTCCTATAAATGGATTACTAATGTCGGCAAGTATGTGTCATCGTTGGTATTAACAGATTGACATTAATAGATAACCTGATCCAATTTGTTCATATAACCTATATGTTTTCCAAAACGTTGAGCATTACCACCTGCATTATTATTCTGAACAGCAGGTGGCAGCATTGTCTTGCAGTTGAATAAATTGCATTTTGTTTACAAATTGAATAGCTAGTAGTTGGAGCTTTATGTTTTTCCAATTAAAATCATGTAAAAATAAAATGTTTTACAGAAATGTAATAGTTTGAATAATTTTGTTATCTCGGTTTCTGCACTGCACTTAATATAGGTCTTGCAAATAAAAATGAAGTGTACAAGCAGAGATTCTGTATCTTCCAATTAGCACAACCATACATAATTTAAAATGTTATGGAAAGGGGGCATCTCTAAACATTTGGTCTGTACACAGAAAATTATAACATGAAAAATATTAATAGTAACTACTTCAGGGCTGATCATCCAGGAGGATAAAGGTTTGGACGGTCCATCTTCTGCTCTGTAGTAATGTCCTAAAATGTCACTGCACAGTATAGCAGCTGAAGGAGTGGGAGCCATCTGTCAGACACAGTCGAGCTCGTTAAACAGAAGGCACACGTGGTTTATTGCAATCTATGCCTTCTCTTATACACAGTACTAAGGGTTGATGGGCCGTGGGGCAGGGATGCATTTGCCCCCTAGGCCGGTGACATAGTAGTAGTTTAGGGTTGACGCTCACCAGATGCATTATTAACATGATTCTCCAGTGGGCCACAGCACTAAACAAGGGCTTTGTGTACATTAGTAAGAAGCGTTAAAGGCACTTTCTCCCATCGCCTTCCACGACAGCATTGGAGGATGTCGTCCACGCCCTATTGGGGGACAGGAACACAGAGAGGTTAAAAGCCCCTCCCCTTCCTCCGCACTCCAGTGTCTTCCTGTCCCCCTTGGGGCATGGAGAGGTTCCAGTGCTGTCAGGCCGGCAGAGGCAGCATTGGGGTGTACTTACAGCCGGGCCAGGGATGGACGTCGGGGGCGGCCTCCTCCTCCTTCTCGGGGCTCCCGTGGTGGGACCATCCGGCCTTCCTGCGTCCTACGGGGCAAAGCAGGCCGTGTATTGCAACGCCGGAGGCCTGTTCAGCTCTCCGGCGTCTCCCTCCTCCAGCTGCGGTCCCTGGGGCATGCATCAGAGGTGCTGCGGAGGCACTTCCGGTTTCTGGGATGGCACTTCCGGTTCCGGGATGGCACTTCCGGTTTCGGGCGGCGGCTCCTGTAAGGGCTGTGGCAGGCTGGGCGCGGCTCCAGGGAACCCAGCAGGACTTTCGCGCGCTACTGCCCGCGGCCGGTGACCAGGAGGAGGGAGGGAACAGGTGTTCCTCGTTGGGGGCACGGTACTTCTGGATAAGTACCCGCCGGAAGCTACACCCAGGTAAGGCTGATCCCTAAAACATGGAAGGTGATAGGCTTCCACCTCTGCTTCGGCAGAGCCCAGCGTTCCCCCAGCTCATGTAAGTGTTTCTGGGGGTGGTCACAAGGGGTAGAGTTATTTAAGCCCTGCACTCACACTGGGACCCCCTTCTCTTCCCTTTTTGTCTATAGGGAGACGAGGGCCGTCTGTGAAAGGGAGCAATAATGTGGCTGCGGCACAAAATGTCCCTCTTCCTACAACAAGGTGTCGGCCATGACTGACAGGGTTGTCAGGATGGACTCCCCATCCTTGCTTGAGGAGCTCCAATCCATTAGGGAAGAGGTGCAGGCTTCCGGGCACTGCGGGGTTTTGCTGCAGCTTCCGGGCCTTCCCCTCCGTAAGAGAGGAAGCTCCAGGATTGTGACTCTGTGGATCTCATGGAGGCTGGCCAGAGCTCAGCGTTAGAGGACGGCGAGGATATTGCCGCTGTTGCCTCTGTCCAGACACGAGAATCTGGACACTACTATTTTTCCACAGAGTCCATGGGTGCATTGGTGGACACTGTCCATTGTACCATGGGAGTAGAAGTGGTGGAATCCCCTTCTTCTGTGCAGGACTAAATGTTCAGAGGCCTGAAGGCTAAGCGGCTCACCCTATCCGAGTGGATTGGAGGGTGATGACTTTGTCTGGGAGGTCCTGAAGGTGGACATCCAGGTGGCCAGGGTAGCAATCAGCTGCTATTGTAAACCCATTGTGCATGCCCTTGACACACTGTTGAGGCTAAGCAGCAGGAGCCTCAGTCACGGGCTGGATGGGAGACCTCATGAGAGACCCAATGGGAATCTCTATGGAAGTCTCTATAAAGTCAATGGGACTTCTAACATGAAGGTCTATGGCAGTATTCCATTTGGGAAGCTTAGCATATAAGACCACGTTGCCTTTTGAAGATTCCTCCCGGTTGAAGGACCCCCTCGTTCGTAAAATGGAGAGTTTCCTCAAAAGATCCTGGGAGGCGGCAGCTATGTCTTTAACGGTGTACATTTCCTCTACATGTGAGCAGGTCTCTCTTTAAGTGGCTCACCCAGCTGGGAGAATTCATCCTGCAGGGTACTCCCAGGAAGGAGCTTTGGACTCCATTCCACTTCTGAGACGTGCTACGGGCTTCCTGGCCGATGCCTCTGCTGAGTCGTTCCGCGTTGGCGCCAGGTGTGCAGTGTTGGCTAACACAGCTCGCAGGGCAGTGTGGCTTACAAGGTGGAATGAGGAGTTCACGTCTAAGCTCCAGCTGTGTGGCCTCCCTTGCAAAGGGCATTGGATGACATCCTGGAAAAGGTGTCTCCCGGAACAGGAGCCCTTTCGGAGGCAGTCCTTTTGGCCTGAGCGCAGCCAACCCTCCCAGTCTAAAGGGAAGGGTAAGTCTGGTCGCTGGGCATTCCAGTATGGGAACAAGACCCGTAATATCTTGCTCCCCCAGCAGCGGCATCGCCAGCCGCTCCTAAACAAGGTCGCCTTCCCCATTGCGGGGCGGCTTCTGCGGTTTCTGCCACAGTGGTAAGCAATCTCCTTGTGCCCTTGGATCCTCTCGACCATTTGGGAGGGTCTACGCTTGGAATTCGAGAGCCAGCCCCTCCGTGTCTTCGAGTCCTCTCCCTTCCTCAGGGGGACTCTCGCACGGTTTTTCTGGTCGGGTCTGCGACACATGTTGGATTCGGGTGTGGGGTCCCCGGTTCCTCCTGGAGAGGAGGGCCAGGGGCGCTACTCCAGGTTGTTGTGGACCTCCAGAAGCACGTATTCTCATGTCCCCATTCACCCGTCCCACAAGCGCTTTCTGCGATTCACGATCTCCGGGGCAGGCGGGACGGTCCATTCTCGGCTTAATGTGCTGCCCTTTGGGATTTCGTCGGCCCCAGAGGTTACCAAACTCATGGGGGAAGCGATCACATTCATCCAACATGTTGGTGGTGGCTCCTTCGGTAGCGCTTCTACGCACAAAGGTCTCCAACACATTGGAGATTCTTCAGTCCCTGGGATGGGTACCCAATCTTTGGGAATCAGAACGGGTGCCTGCAACCCGACGTCAATTTTTGGGAGTCTTGCTGGCCTCCTCCAGACAGACCTCGTTCCTTCCTGCGGAATATCAGCTTTTGCGCCGCGTGAATCTGACCCGCCTCCGGGCAGGGGGGTCGCCCTCCTTGCGGGAAGCAATGTCCCTGTTAGGGGCCATGATGGCCTGCATTCAGTCAGTAACATGGGCTCAGGCTCCTTCCCGACTGCTCCAGGAACACATACTGAGTTCCTGGGACAGACGTCAGGATTCCTTAGACTCGCGGGTCCGGACCCCGGGGCGGGTGGTAATCTCGCTTTCCTGGGGATGAATCCCAGACGCCTTCCTGTGACCTCCATTCCCACTGATGCCAGCGGTTCCGGTTGGGGCACGATGGTAGTTCGCACACCGTTCCAGGGGATTTGGAGTCGCTCGGTCAGTCGCCAGTCTTCAAACTTCTGGCAGTGGAGGAAGCGCTTCTTGCTGCAGCTCACGTTCTCCGGGGTCATCATGTCAAGGTCCTGTCAGACAATGTGACTACGGTTGCTTTCTTGCGGTACCAAGGCGGTACTCGTGACTTACACTTGCAGGGGCTGGCAAGACTGTTCTTTTTGTGGGCAGTACGCCATCTTCTCTCCTCCTCGGCAGTACTTCTGAAGGGAATGGCCAATGTACAGGCAGATTTCTTGAGCCGCACGGAGGTCCACCCTGGCGAATGGAGCCTCCATCCGGACGTGTTTCGCTCTCTCACGGACAGGTGGGGAGTCCCTTCAATCGACCTGTTTGCATCGGGAGCCAATGCCAAGGTGCCGACGTATTTTTCCCTGAGTCGGTCGGATCATCCTCTGGGGCTGGACGCCTTCGCCCATCGCTGGGACTTCCGGTTGGTGTATGCGTTTCCTCCGATCCCGCTGCTCCCCAAGACGTTGCAGAAGATTCGGGCGGAGGGGGTGACGGCTATCCTGGTGGCTCCCCTGTGGCCCAAAAGGGCATGGTACGGCGCTATTCACGACCTATGCCTGGAGGGTCCGATTCGGTTGCCCCACAACCTCGACCTGCTATCCCAGGGTCCTCTGTTTCAACCGGACCCGCAGTGGCTCAATCTGGCGGCCTGGCTGTTGAGGCCGAGATCCTGACGGCCAAGGGCCTCTCCCAAGCTGTAATCCGCACGCTTCAGCAGAGCAGGAAGCCCGTGACGAACGCCATTTAGGGGAAGGTTTGGAAACGCTTTCTGTCCTGGTGTGCTCCTTCCATTCCGGATATCCATCATCCTAATGTGGCTCTCAATTTGGATTTTTTGCAGCGAGGCTTGGATTTGGGCCTTCAGCCGAGCACCCTTAAGGTCCAGGTTTCAGCTCTCGGTGCCGTGTTTGATCAGGATCTTGCTGGCCATCGATGGATCAAACGATTTTTTACCTCTGCTTGTAGACTGCGTCCCAGGCTTCGGCCTTCCGTCCCTACTTGGGATTTGAACATTGTTCTTCATGGGCTTTCTCGGGATCCCTTTGAGTCCTTGTCTGCTGCTTCCCTTCCATCTCTCTCTCACAAGACGGCGTTTTTGGTAGCCATTACTTCGGCCAGGCGAGTTGGGGAACTGCAGGCGCTCTCGATCCAGGTGCCTTACCTCGTGGTTTCCGATGATCGCATTACGCTTCGGTTGGATCCGTCCTTCCTTCCTAAAGTTGTGTCGGATTTTCATCGGTCCCAGGAAGTGGGGCTCCCGTCCTTTTGTCATTCTCCTGCTAATGCAGCTGAGGCCGTGTTTCACACCTTGGATGTCCGTCGGTCCGTCCTCCACTATCTCCAAGTGACCGCTTCCTGGAGATTAGATCAGAACCTGTTTGTTCAGCATTTTGGGAAGAACAAAGGGAAGAAGGCTTCCAAGGCTACCATCGCTTCCTGGATCAAGAAGGCGATCTGTTTGACCTACGTCGCTCAAGACCTTGCTCCTCCGATGGGGTTGAAGGCTCATTCCTCTCGGGCTGCTGCTACATCCTGGGCGGAGCGGGCTGGAGCTTCATCTGAGCAGATATGCAGAGCGGCTACGTGGTCGTCCCTCCACACCTTTTCTCGCCACTATAGGTTAGATCTGTCCTCTAGTCGGGATCTGTCCTTTGGTAGGAAAGTCCTACAGGCAGTTGTCCCACCCTGAGGAGTATCGGTGGTATTCCTCCAATGCTGTCGTGGAAGGCGATGGGAGAAAACTGAATTAGTCCTTACCGGTAATTCCTTTTCTTGGAGCCTTCCACGACAGCATCAGTTCCCCCCCTTATTGTCGATTTTTGGATTCAGGTGTATCAGGTAATCCATGTCTTCAGGTGATCTTGATAATACACTGGAGTGCGGAGGAAGGGGAGGGGCTTTTAACCTCTCTGTGTTCCTGTCCCCCAATAGGGCGTGGACGACATCCTCCAATGCTGTCGTGGAAGGCTCCAAGAAAAGGAATTACCGGTAAGGACTAATTCAGTTTTCTCCTCCAGGCCCATTGGTCATGTGATTGCTTCGTGCAAAGAGGGGACAGGATCCTGGAAGACCTCTTCAGCTCTGCTATGCAGCAAGGAGGCTGCATTTACACTGTATCCGGTACTAGTATACTAGCCTAAGTTACAGGAGAAATGAGGTAAAAACAAAGTCTTTAAAGGGAACCTGTCAGGTGGTTTATGCCTCCCCAGCTATCACTGCCTGCACCTGTAGCTTTATAATACTATTGTAATCATCCCTGTCTGAGCTCATAGTGTAATGTGAAAGGTGAAAAAAAAGCATTTATACACTTACATTTCAGTCCCCACCTTGGAGGAGGGGGACTGTCTGGCACAATAATAGTTAACTCACTTTTAACTTGGATGGCGAAAGGACCTGTGTGATGTCACGATCATGTGACCATAGTGGGCGGAGCTAAGCCAGCAAAAGTATTATGTTCTATGAGAACTTAGCTCCGTCTATTGTAGTCACATGGTTGTGACATCACATCAGGTCTCCCAACATGTTCTAGCACAAGGCTGAAATGTTAACTATTAACCTGCCAAACAGTCCACGTCCTCCAAGCTGGGAACTGACTGCCTCATTACATAAGGAAATGTAAGTGTATAAATGCTTTTCTTTCACCTTTCACATTACACTCTGAGCTCAGACAGGGTTGATTAGAATAGTATTATAAAGCTACAGGTATAGATAGTGATAGCATAAACCACCTGACAGGTTCCCTTTAAGTTGTCCACTACATTATCTGCCCTACATGAATGGTGCATGTCTGAAGCAGTTGTATGGAGTTTGCTCACGGGCTGTGCTTGCCCCATAGTCGTCAGGAAATGGCTGTATATTTCAGCCAGGACCAGTCACTAACAATTGCGAGTGGTGCAGATCTATGTCAGCAATTAATAATGTATTAAATCCCACTGTCAAACTCTGACAGCAGGATTTAACACACTCCAGTAGAGGGGTGCGCTATTTTCAGATCCCATGAGCGCATTATTTTCAGCTCTCATTGGCATACCTGTGGCATGGTCGCGGTTAGCCGAAGGGTTGCTAAGACAGCAGAGGGTCTCCTGAAGACCTTTATGCTTGTCATAGCAGAGCTCCTTTGAAACTCTGGCTTGGCTTCAAAGGAGACTGATTTCTGCTATACAGTATACAGCAATGCTATGATATTCCTGTGTAAGGCACAAGCCCAAAATATGGAAAAAAAAAGTTCAAATCACTCATTGTCCTATTAAAGATAAAGATTCTAAAAAATTGCATGTGATATCACCGTATCAGAAAAGTCTGATCTATCAAAATATAAAAATGATTAACCCGATCAGTAAACACTGTAAATAAAAGAAACTCAGGAAGGCCAAAATAACTTTTTTACACAAAATGCTGTAACAAGAGATCAAAACATCATATCTATCCCAAAATTGTGTCAATAAAAACATTGTCTCACCCCACAAAAAATGAGCCATAGTACGGAGTCATCGATTGAAAAATCTAACTATGGGTAGGGTCACATTACAGACATGAATTGCATTCACCGCATCCGGATCCGGATGCGGTGAACGCAATGCCGATCACACACATTTTGTGACCAAAATGTGTGCTGAATACCGCTGTGCAGTAACCGGATGGCTCAGGATGTGTAATCCTGAGCCATCCGGTAACTGCATCGGTTGCTGATCCCGGCTATTGCCGGGATCAGCAAACTGTCCTATGAGTATTAAATAGTTAAAATAACTAACCAAAGTAATGTTTCAGGTCTATAGGGGGGTCTTAGACCCCCCTATAGACCAGCCGCCCACTCCGGTGGGCTGCTACTACAATATCCCCGATGGCACGGGCTCCTTGGAGATCCGTGCAAGTTCCCACAACTCCCGCCCCCCCGTATCTGTACAGAGGGGTGCCTGCACCCCTCTGTTAGAATTATCCCTAAATGTGGCATACACAGATTAGTTATAGTAATAAAGGTCGATAGTTACGTCATTCTTCATAGTTTATCAGCATCCATCTATGGGCGGGGCTTTGTTCTTCTGCCGCCGCCCATGGAATGATGATGGCCGCCTCCTGTGGCCTTCTCCCTGTCTTTTCAGGGCCGCCGCGTCATGAAAGGGGCGGGGCTACGGTCGCGTCATACCGTAGCCACGCCCCTTTCATGACGCGGCCACCCTGAAAAGACAGGGAGAAGGCCACAGGAGGCGGCCATCATCATTCCATGGGCGGCGGCAGAAGAACAAAGCCCCGCCCATGGATGCTGATAAACTATGAAGAATGACGTAACTATCGACCTTTATTACTATAACTAATCTGTGTATGCCACATTTAGGGATAATTCTAACAGAGGGGTGCAGGCACCCCTCTGTACAGATACGGGGGGCGGGAGTTGTGGGAACTTGCACGGAGCTCCAAGGAGCCCGTGCCATCGGGGATATTGTAGTAGCAGCCCACCGGAGTGGGCGGCTGGTCTATAGGGGGTCTAAGACCCCCCTATAGACCTGAAACATTACTTTGGTTAGTTATTTTAACTATTTAATACTCATAGGACAGTTTGCTGATCCCGGCAATAGCCGGGATCAGCAACCTATGCAGTTACCGGATGGCTCAGGATTACACATCCTGAGCCATCCGGTTACTGCACAGCGGTACAGGGAACCGCTGCGAAAACTGCTGCCTGCATGATTTTTAACGCAGGCAGCAGTGCCGGATACGGCCACCGGATGGCTTGTGAAGCCATCCGGTGTTTTGCATTGGCTCCTATGAGGAGCGTTTCCTGGTCCGGTTTTGAGCTTTTTGAAAGCTCAAAACCGGATCAGGATTTTGTAAAAAAAACGGGAATGTGACCCTACCCTATTTCAGATATTGGAAACTGGCTGAAGAACCCCCCAAATTTTCTTTCACCAATCAAATAATAAATGCACTAGATATGTTTGGTACCACTGTAATTGTACTGATGAGAAGAATCATAATGCAATCATATTAAAACATTAAGTAAGAATAAAATTAATTCTTGTGCTAAACTGGTAACTGATTTGAATACTAATCACACTGATTCCTCATCAAGACCAGTAAGGGATTTTTTATGGAAACTAACCATACATTGATTACTCTGTACCCTTCCCTAGTGATGAGAGAGTATACTCGTTACTATTTGCTACTCACACGGATAGTACAGTATTCGCAATACTCGGTACTTGGAAAGTTTTTTGGATTTTACTTGTGATATTCAAGTGATTTTCAGCCAATAAACATGCTGGAATTGCTTGCCAGTCATAGTAATGCCATAGTCACCTTTGATAATGGCATTACTGTGATTGGCAGTATAACCAAAGAAAAAAAAAGACGCTTAAACTGAATGGTAATGAGGTCTGGGGGGCCTGAGAACATGCTCAAATTGCATGGGAACAGGATACATACATGATGTACACTGTCTGTATACTATTCTGCCATACAGCTGAGACAGAACCTAGTGAAGATACATAGAACAGGTAGATTGAGTTTACTAGGCTCCTGCTGCTGCTCCTGGGGCCACTCAATCTCCCACTGAATCACTTTTGGGGCCGCCTACTAAGCTACGTGCATATTCACTGCACTGTCTGGCAAACTGCTAATCACAGATGCTCTGTGAGTGCTGTCAGCCAAGGTAAAGCTAGGCAGCTGAGGGTTGGCATTTCCAGTGGGGTGAGGGCCCATTGTTTTAGGGCACCCCCATGCTAAAGAATAGCAACCCACAGCCACCCCTGAAATGGCATATTCATCATAGCGCCATTTCCAGGCACTTTACCAGGCTCTTCCAGTGGCCCTGGTGGCGGTGGAATGCTGGGTAATAAGGGGTTCACACCAGCTTTGTATTTTCAGCTGGTATTCAGCACTGAGATTCTTAATGTCAGGTCAAGTTAGACCCGGCCATTAAGAATCTCAAATAAATAGTAAAAAAGACACAACACAGAGAAAAATTATTTGATTAAAAAAAATTAAAACACAGAGACACTTATTGACTTCATCTTTACCCCTTCACGAGCCTCATCTTGGATAGACTCAACTCTGCTACATCAGAGACCATGGAGAGGTATAACGTATTTGTGGTGCTCCTGAGGGTCCAGTCACCACAGAGGTACAGCACCTCAGCCAGAGGTGTGGTACCCCACTCTCGGGTAATGAGGGAGCACTATCCAGTCCCCACACACTAGGATCCAACACCACACCACTCCAGGCCAGAGGATCTGGGCAGACCCTATTTAGGGAGGGCCATATCTCGGGCTGGAGGGAGAACTAGGTAGAGGTTGCAGGTGGAGGAAGTAGATAAGAGTAGAACACCAAGAAGTAGTGAAAGAAGTAGTGACAACATAGGGCATATGTTGGGGACATAGAGAACGTGAGGGACGTTGGAAAATGTGTAGAAGAGTCTAGAAGTGAGTTCAGTTGGTGACAGGCATCTGTGTCGAGGGAAGTGGGAGAGAGGCTTCCTGGGGACTTGAGCAGAGAGGAGCTCGTACCAGAACAAGGGAAGTGAGAACAGAGGTGCAGGAGCCGGAGAGGGTCTCTAGAGACAGAGAAGGGTTCCTAGGGGCACGGGAAGTGAGGGATCCACCCGTGGCACCCGAATCCATGCCGACAGTAGTCAGGGGGATGGACCAGGTCGCAGTGGGGACCACCTCCAGACTAGTGGAGAGAATGTAGGACTCGGCTAGCAAACCAGAGGCTGTGGTATCTTCATGTGCAGCAGCCACATCTGCACACAATCGCTAAAAAGGCAGCAGCATAGTGTCAAGGGGACCAGGAAGATGTTGCTTGAAAGGACGCGAGGCTGCTTGCTTTGGACACTGTGTGTGAGTGCAGGGCAGGAGGATGAGAGCCAGTGCAATGAGACGACCCGGAAAGGCACACCAGAAGTGGGTCCCAGCAAAGTGCACCCAAGTTACCCAAGATCTAGCTGGATTCCTGACCCGGAGGACACAGCACACGGCTGGCTGTTGTAACTTGGAGAACTGTGAGTAAAATGTGAAGACTGCACCCTGCTGTGCCCTCAAATTATTACTGCGTCACCTGCCCTGCACTACATCAGTAACCATCATCAAATAGACTTTATAACTGCCCTGGGGCCCTGCTCTACCCGTGGAGAGCTGTAACATCTTTGCTGCATCACCAATCAGCCCAGTGGACCTGAACCGCAGCGTCGGCCATCTAATTGCCGAATACCACAAGTGGCGTCATGATTTAATCCCTTATAAACTTTTTCCCCCATTTTTATGACATGTCAGGCCACGGAGCCGGGTCACGCCACCGTGACACATCCCCAGAAAGAACTGTTCGGCCCGGTTCCGAGTACCCCATTGCCCTGGTGGCAGCCGTGTCACATTCACTCACGTAGTCTCTGATCACTGAATGACAGCACTGAGACCTGCGGTATAGTAAATGATGAGGTCACAGTTGCTATAGCAACAGCGGTCACCATGGCAATGGTGACCTCAGTGCTTAGTATATGAAAAGTGCTGAGACCTGCACTATAGAAAAGCGGTAAAGTACAGGTCTAGTGCTCTCCATAGCAACAGCAGTTACTATGGCAATGGTGACCATATGACAGCACTGAGACCTGCGCTTTACTATAGCACAGGTCTCAGCGCTGTCATATGGTCACTATTACAATAGTAACAACTGTTGTTATGGACAGTGCTGAGACCAATGTTTTACCGCTTTACTAATGCACAGGTCTCAGAATTGTCCATAGGAACAGTGGTTACTATGGCAATGGTGACCATATGACAGTGCTGAGACCTGACATTTACTATAGAGCAGGTCTCAGTGCTGTCATATGGTCACCGTTGCCATAGTAACTGCAGTGCTGAGACCTGTGCTATAGTGAAGTAGTAAAGCGCAAGTCTCAGCGCTGTCATATAGTAAGCAGAGAGGTCATCGTTACCATAGTAACAGTGCTTACTATGGCAACAGTGACCTCACTGCTTACTATATGGCTTCATTTTGGCTGCATTTTGTGAGGATCTGTTTTTCGTGCAGAAACTGCACAAAGAACTGATTCTCACAAAACGCAGACTTGTGTTTGTGAATGCCATGCTATTTACTCACCTTCCTGCGCTCCTCCGGTGAATTCCAGCGATGTTCTCATCCTGGAGGCTGCAATAATTGGTGCTTCCAGGAACCTGATCATGTAACAGAGTGATGTCACTCAGTGACATGGTGCAGTACCAGGTCCTCGAACACTGTGCAGAGAGCTTTCAGTGGGTTCTGCAGTTTCCAGGATGAGAGAACATCGCTCGAGGTCACATTGGGAGAGCATGACAGTGCTGTCACTGCGATCTCCAGCAATGTTCTTTCATCCTGGAGCCTGCAGAATCCACTGAGAGCTCTCTGCACAGTGCTCGTGGACCTGGCACTAGTACCCTATATTCACATGTAGCTTTCTTACTGATGTGAGCCATTACATCCTATTTGGCATTCATATATTGGGTCATGGTCTCCCCTTCCTTCCTGACTCAACGTAAGAGACTAATATGTAAGTTGCCTAAATCATTAGTGTCATTGTGCATGGCCTCTAAATCTTGATCCCTTTATCAACGGTGTCATGGTCTCGTGGTTGTCTGAACATGACGGGTCTCTCCATCTAATGTCAACAACGCTATCTCCTCCTGTAATGCAGGTGTAGGGTGCATCCGTAATAACCAGTCCCACATCAGTAGAATGTTACCTGTAAACTTTAGTATGTTGCTGAGCATGCTCCAAGAGTGAGGCTGCCTCCTGTATAATCATTTATGAACTTATTTGCCATTTCTACGCTTAAATGTTGCATTTTTGCCAAGTAGACCAAAGTAAACAGGTGTGAGAATGCTACAGCGCTCACAAAGAGACTGTGCTAACTGAACCAACGTTAGGGCTCACATAAGTAAGGAAAAGATGCGTTTGGCATGAGGTAAGGGAACAGTTGGTAGCACTAAAACCAATTATATTAGGCCTAGTTCACATCTAACCCTGGTCTGCATTTTGCTTCACTTGTGTTTATATGTGTTTTTAGCGCTAAAAATGCATCCAAACGCACACGTTTTTGCCCCATTGATTTCAATGGAAACGCATGCAAAAACGCATGTGCATTTTCAAAATGCAAAAATGCATGCGTTTTTGCAAACGCAGCCAAAAATGTGGGCCATTGCGTCTAGGGCTGTGTTTGCAAAAACGCATGTGTTTTTGCGGTTTGAAAATGCACATGCATTTTTGCATGCGTTTCCATTGAAATCAATGGGGGCAAAAATGCATGCGTTTGGATGCATTTTTACTGTTAAAAACGCATAGAAACGCAAATGAAGCAAAACTCAGACCAGGCTTAGATGTGAAAAGGGACTTACTTTAAAGGATATATAGCAATAAAGAAATGCAAGATTTAAACACAAAATAATTTACACACTATTTTTCCACTCTTTTCATTAAATAACTGTAATATACAATAATTAGGTCTGGCTCTTTAAGAAAACTAGGTCTGGTGGATCATGGGTAGTAATAAGAAGGGGGTGGGAAGCTGAGTTTAGCTTCATTTTGGAGCATGCTGAGGAAAGACTGTTATGTTATATGATGGAGAAAGATGGAAGAAAAGAATAAAGTACAGTTAAAGTTTACCCTTGTGAATTCCTCATATCATGTGGACATTACAACTAGCGACGAGGATGGGTTATAATCACCGGCTGCTGTGAGTACTGATCCCTGTTTACTGATTCATACGCCATCCCCACTGAGAGACTCCATCATGGCTGAATACTTCCACACCTTTCTACATATGACTGATGTCATTAACCTCTTCCCATAACTGGAGAAAATGGCTAAACAGATTTGAGAACTTTCTAGAAGCCGTGGACATAAAAGAGGAGAAAAGAAAGAAAGCCATGCTCCTGCATTGTAAGGACACAGGAGTCTATGATGTATACACCACGCTACCTGTGACCGACACAGACACATACAGCAATTGCACTAAAGCTCTCACTGACTACTTCAACCCCAAACAAAATATCAGATATGAAAGATACAAGTTCAGAATTGCTAAGCAGCTTCCGGAAGAATCCATAGACACCTATGTCACCCGGCTGAGAGAGCTCGCACATGGATGTGCATTCACAAATGTAGATGATGAAATTCTAACTCAAGTGATTGTCACCTGCTCATCCAATAACATAAGGCGCAAAGCTCTGCAGAGTGAAGATTATTTACTTGTGCATAATCTCAAGCATAAAAGTACACAAGGCAAGCAAACCCCGAAACAGAAGAAGTGCTATACATGTGGACAGGATTTCCCTCACCACCTGAACAAATGTCCAGCTATAGGACAGATATGCAGTAAATGTGGAAAAGGGAATCATTTTGCAGCTGTCTGCAGGTCAGCATACTACAAGTCTTCTCTGCCTGTGGCAAAGCCAGCAAATATAAAAATGGTAAATCAAGACACATCTGGGGCAGAAAACTATGTGTTCACCACCTCTGCCACTGGCTCAGTAAAGTCTCCCTGCATCACACTCCCAATCTGCAACACCAATATCACCTTTACAATAGATACGTTTGCTTCAGTGGATATTATAGACAGCTCTGCATATGAACAATTGAGAAATAAACCAGTTTTACAGCAAGTGAATACTAAAATCTTTCCATATGGATCTACAACACCTCTAGCTACAAGGTGACAATTTGACACGGAAATCAGATATAAAGAAAACAGGCAGAAAACCACTTTTCACACATTACAAGGATCGGGAGGCTGTCTTCTCAGCTATCACACTGCATTGAAGCTAGGTCTCATCCAGATAATGCATACCATAACTGACTCAGCAGATATGGATGTACAGGCCATGGTAAACAGTTTTCCCTCCTTATTTAGTGGTTTGGGGAAATTAAAGTACCGTATATACTCGCGTATAAGCCGAGTTTTTCAGCCCAAAAATTGGGCTGAAAAGTCCCCCCCTCGGCTTATACGCGAGTCATACGGCCCCCCTCAAAGTTTGGCGCCCCCACCTCAGTTTCTGGGCCCCCCCGCATGCAGCGCTGCACATATACATTACGTGTCTAGCAGCTGTTACCCTCCGGTGGCAGATCGCGGCTCCCGGCTCCGGGCTCCATCTTCCTCTCTGTCTTCCTGGTTGTCATGTGACCGGCGCGATGACATCATCGCGCCGGTCACAAAGCAGGAAGACAGCGAGGAAGATGGAGCCCGGAGCCGGGAGCCGCGATCTGCCACCGGAGGGTAACAGCTGCTAGACACGTAATGTATATGTGCAGCGCTGCATGCGGGGGGGCCCAGAAACTGAGGTGGGGGCGCCAAATTATGAGGGGGGCCCTGCTGGGGCCCTGTATACTACCACTGGGGCTATATACTACCACTGGGGCTATATACTACCACTGGGGCTATATACTACCACTGGGGCTGTATATATACTACCACTGGGGCTATATACTACCACTGGGGCTGTATACTACTACTGGGGCTATATACTACCACTGGGGCTATATACTACCACTGGGGCTATATACTACCACTGGGGCTGTATATATACTACCACTGGGGCTATATACTACCACTGGGGCTGTATACTACTACTGGGGCTATATACTACCATTGGGGCTATATACTACCACTGGGGCTGTATGTATACTACCACTGGGGCTATATACTACCACTGGGGCTATATACTACCACTGGGGCTGTATACTACTACTGGGGCTATATACTACCATTGGGGCTATATACTACCACTGGGGCTGTATGTATACTACCACTGGGGCTATATACTACCACTGGGCTGTATACTACTACTGGGGCTATATACTACCACTGGGGCTATATACTACCACTGGGGCTGTATGTATACTACCACTGGGGCTATATACTACCACTGGGCTGTATACTACCACTGGGGCTATATACTACCACTGGGGCTGTATACTACCACTGGGGCTGTATATATACTACCACTGGGGCTATATACTACCACTGGGGCTGTATACTACTACTGGGGCTATATACTACCACTGGGGCTATATACTACCACTGGGGCTGTATATATACTACCACTGGGGCTATATACTACCACTGGGGCTGTATATACTACTGGGGCTGCGTGTATACTACCACTGGGGCTGCTGCTGTATACTACCACTGGGGCTGCTGCTGTATACTTCCACTGGGGCTGCTGCTGTATACTACCACTGGGGCTGCTGTATATACCTCTGGGGCTGCTGTATACTACCACTGGGGCTGCTGCTGTATATACCACTGGGGCTGCTGCTGTAACACTGCTGGGGCCTGTATATACCACTGGGGAGGCTGCTGTATACCACACTGCTGGGGGCTGTATACCTGTGCTGGGGTCCACCCTCGGCTTATACACGAGTCAATAAATTTTCCCAGGTTTTGGGGGCAAAAGTAGGGGGGTCGGCTTATACACGGGTCGGCTTATACACGAGTATATACGGTACTCTCACGTACATCTTCATGTGGACGACAGTGTTCGTCCGGTAGCCCAACCACATAGGCATATTCCATTTCACCTGAGAAAGAAGGTAGAAAAAGAACTTCAATTCCTCATGGATGAGGACGTCATTGAAACTGTTACTGGTCCCACTCCGTGGGTCTCTCCACTTGTGGTGGTTCCAAAACCAAAGACTCCTGAGCAGGTGAGACTGTGTGTTGACATGCACCTACCCAACACCCCTATCCAGAGAGAAAGACATGTCTCACCCATGATTGATGACATCATTCATTTATTAAATGGAGCGACCGTCTTTTCAAAGCTTGACCTCAATAAAGGCTATCACCAATTAGAACTGAGTCCAGAATCCAGATACTTAACAACATTTTCCACACGTGGGCCTCAGAAGATAGAAAAGATTGACTTTTGGAGTTTGCTCAGCAGCAGAAATTTTTCAGGATGCGATAAGGAGCGTCATTCAACACATTCCAAATGCCTTTAATTACAGTGATGACATACTGGTTTTTGGTAAAACTCAAGCTGAACATAATCGTGCTCTATATAATATCTTCGAATGCCTGCTCTCTGCTGGACTCACTTTAAACAAAGAAAATGCAAATTTGATAGAGGTCTATGGTCACATCTTCACGGTGAAAGGAGTACAACCTGATCCTAAAGGTACCGTTACACGACGCAATATCGATTCAATATCGCCTGCAATTTCACGGGAGCGCGTACGTTTTTGCTACTTTTCCAAGATTGTCTTGTAGTTGTCAGACGGGGAGATATCGTAGGCAACGCAACTAGGATGTTGAAAGCAACTTTCGTTCCCAGCGAGTGATATTTATCAATTTAATGAATAGGGGAAGTTGCTTTCAACATCGCAATTGCGGTGTCACACTAAGCGATCCTACTGCATCGCTAATGCAACATCGCCTGATTTAAGTGAGTACAAATAAATCAGTCGATGTCGCTCCAGCGATAAATTGCAGTCACATCGCCCTGTTACACGACATGACGCTATCAATTGCAATTGACTACACCAGGTGACTTTGGGGCGATATTGCAGGCGATATTGCATCGTGTAACGGTACCTTAAGAAAGTAGAATCCATTAAAACAGCCTCAATTCCACAAACTGCCAGTGAAGTACTCTCTTTTCTTGGAATGGCAAACTACTGTGCTAGATATATTCCAAATTTTTCAACTATCAGCAGTCCATTAAGAAAACTACCAAAGCAAAATTGTGTTTTTCAATGGTCCCAAGACTGTCAGACCTCTTTCGCAACAATTAAAAATAAACTTTGCTCAACCACTACCATGGCTTATTTTGATCCAGCACTTGGAACCGAACTAATTGAGGATGCCAGTCCCGTGGGGCTGGGTGCTATCTTAGCACAATATAAGGATAACAATCAAGATCCTCACATCATTTTTTATGCAAGTAAAAGCTTAAAGGGAACCAACCACCCCCAATGACCCCCCCGGACTATTAATATCAGTCCCTACACACAGCACATACATGTGCTGCACTGATTTTTGCTAAATAAACTGGTTTTTGAAACTAAAGATAATGATTTTTAAAGTTTAAACCGAAACGACGGTTGGGCGGTACTTATCTGTGGAAACCGACGAGATCTGATGCCAATCATCTTCCCTGTCTCCCCTCGCCGCAGTTATGGACAGCCCTTTGTGCAGCGTCACAGCCCTGTGCACGGGCTCGCATGCCCGTGCACACGTCATCATCTGCAGCCGGGAAGCGAGCGCGCGCTCTGTCTTCCACAGCCGAGCGCAGGAAGTCAGAGCGCGCGCTCGCTTCCCGGCTGCAGATGATGACGTGTGCACGGGCATGCGAGCCCGTGCACAGGGCTGTGACGCTGCACAAAGGGCTGTCCATAACTGCGGCGAGGGGAGACAGGGAAGATGATTGGCATCAGATCTCGTCGGTTTCCACAGATAAGTACCGCCCAACCGTCGTTTCGGTTTAAACTTTAAAAATCATTATCTTTAGTTTCAAAAACCAGTTTATTTAGCAAAAATCAGTGCAGCACATGTATGTGCTGTGTGTAGGGACTGATATTAATAGTCCGGGGGGTCATTGGGGGTGGTTGGTTCCCTTTAACAAGCACTGAAAAAAAATATTCACAACCTGAAAAAGAAAGCTTGGCAGTTGTCTGGGGATGTGAAAAGTTTCACTTATTTCTCTATGGAGCTTCTTTCACTATTGTCACAGATCATCAAGCACTCATTACAATCTTTGGAAATCCCAGAGCTAAAATGTCTGCACGCATTGAACGTTGGGGTCTACGTCTACAGGACTATAACTACAAAATTGTTCACAAACCTGGAAAATTCAGCAATCTGGCTGACTATCTTTCAAGACATCCTATGACTGATACTCTACCTGAGCGTTCCTCCATTAAAGAATACATACGCTTCATTACAGCTCATGCAGTGCCTAAAGCACTCTCCATTGATCAGTTTGTGAATGCAATAATGAGAGGCAAGACACTATGTGCCTTAATACAAATCATACAAAATCGAAGGTGGCATGAAATCCAAAAAGAAACATTTCAAAATTTTGAGATTGATCTGAAGGAATTAAAACTATTCTCAAGTGTATGGGAAGAATTATCAGTCACTGAAGCAGCGTTTTTGGGATGCTGCACAAAAATGCATGCGTTTTTGAAAAACGCACAGACACATATGCGTTTTTGGACTTTGAAAAAAAAGTCCAAAATGTTCCCAAAAACAGATTTCAGCCAAAAACGGATGGTATGTGTGACCCTGGCCGTACTCGGACACTGTGGGGTATCAGTCTGTTGAGTAGTCACGGTAGAAACCCCATAATCCGTGGCTCTGGCTAGGGTCACACATCCGTTAAAAGCATCAGTTTTTCAAATTTTGTGAAAAACACATGCGTTAATGGATCCATAGGCTCCGGTTTTGGAAATTGAAAAAAACTGATGGGCATGTGTGACCCTAGCCTCTGACCGAGCATGAAAAGGAAATATTTACAGGGGAAATAAAGTCTATCATGACGCCATCTGTGGTTTCTGATTGGAATGAACAGTGCTGCATGTAGTGAACCTGGGGAATAGGCGTTGTTGCAGCTAGGCGTATCACTCCCCATGGACGGAGCAAATCCCCAGGGTTGGTATGAAAGATAATGTGGATAATGGTGGTGGTTGTTGGTGCAGGAAGGTGCAGAAGGAGAGGACAGACACAGGGGTTGCAGCTCTTACCAGTCTCTTTACCTGTTGTTGATGCAAAACCAACCCCCTTCCTGGTATATAGCCCTCATCCCCATCCTGATACATGGCCCCAATCCTCCATCTGGTACATAGTCCTCATCCTCCATTCTAGTACATGGCCCTCATCCCCAATCCTGGTACATGGCCCTCATTCCCCAGCCTGGTACATGGTAATTATCCCTAGCCTGGTACATTGCCCTCTATCGTGGTATATCTGTCCCCATCCTGGAATATAGCCCCCTCATCCTGGTACATGGTCCCCCCATCCTGATATATTCTTGCACACACAAAAAATAAAAGATTTAACTCACCTCTCCATCGCTCCCAGCACCACGGCATTTTCCGATCTTCTTGTCCTGGGAAACTGATTATGTGAGCAGCGCACACAGTGGCTGGGGTCACACTGCCGTGGGTAACCTGATGTGTACCATGGTTACCAACCACACACAAAGCTGCTCGTGGTGCTCTTTTGCTGAGCGCACAGAAAACGTTGCAGGCAACGTTTTTCTGTGCGCTCAGCAAAATCGCACTCCTGGCAGCTTTGTGTGTGCTTGTGTGTGCTTGGTAACCATGGAACACATTGGGTTACCAAGAGCAGCGTTCTCCAGAAACGCATAGCTTTAATTTTTATGCGCTTCTGGAAAATCTGCTAAGTATTAAGCACAGGCCATTAAAATCTGGAAATAACGGCAGTGTGATCCCAGCCATTGATGATGTAACTATCCTGCACAGCTCACATGATCAGATGCCGGCACAGAAAGGAGGAGATTGTGGTGCTGGAAGTGATGGACAGGTGAGTTAAATTATTTATTTTTTTGTGTGTGCGCTAGAATGGGGGCCATATACCGTGATGGGGGGCCATGTACCAGGATGGGGAGGGGATGAGTTTACTTAGTCTAATGTAATATGCACCGCTTCCCTCGCTCACCTCTAAGCATTGGCTTCAATGCTGAGGTGATGGACAGGAGAATGCAGTAAATATTACATGAGACTCATGAGTGGGCCCACGTGACAAACCGCTGCCTCTGCCTGTCTTGTTTATTCCACAGAGCATATAGCCTGTGAAATTCAGGAACTTAAATCTTAAAAGGGTTAGATATTCTATTGTTTTTGTTATTGTCTCTGTTTTTTTCTCCCTTTCTCTCCCTTTTTTTGCCTTTCCTTCTGTTCTGATGTTACAGGTGGTTGCTATGGCTTTCTTGAACAAGGATTTGATTAGATATATTGTACAGGGTAAATCCCTGTTACTGTATTGTAAACCAAGCAGGTATTCAAGAATTGGTCTCCTGCTGAGTGGAAATTGTTATGGATTCTGACAGGTCAAGCAAAATTTGCGGGAAGAGAGACTATATGTATCCCCAGATTCCTGTCAGCTCTCAGTGACATAGCTGAAAGAACTCTTGTCACAATGCAGACGCATTTGAATGTTTCATAGGGAGTGAAAGATGTGGACCTTTAGCTCAACTGATGCTCCCCCAGAGGCAGATGGTGCAGCGGTCATCAGTTGGCCAGCACGTCAAGCGTGGGGTTTGTTTTGCGTTCAACAAAATGGTTTGTAAATGGCATAATAGCTGCCAGTTTCACTACAAATGTTCGTTCTGTGGCGGGGCCCACACAGCCGCTAAATGCTTTAAAAAAATTGGGGCACTCTCAGCAGCAAACTGCCCCCAAAGAACAGGGATTTAAAAGCAGTGACCCTGTTGAATCTCACCGTCATGCTTCCATGACTAAGTTGTTTTCCAATCTGGGAGATGGCACGGTTAATAACTGATGTTTTTGCTTGTGGTTTTCATGTTCCTACATTTCAAGGGCAAAGTTGTAGGTTTGTTCAGAATTTGTCCTCTGTTAACTGTCATCGTGATGTAGTACAGGAACATATTTTTAAGGAGTTGTCGCTCGGCTGGGTTGCAGGATTTTTCTAATCCCCTTTTGCCAATTTTCATGTTTTCCCTTTGGGGGTTCAACCCAAGAAAGAGGTTAATTCTTTTTGTATTATACATCATCTATCTTTTCCTAAGGGTTCTTCCCTGAATGATGAGGTTGATCCTACAGTGGTTTCTGTCACGTACAGTAGAGACCAAAAGTTTGTTCACACCTTCTTATTCAAAGCGTTTTCTTTATTTTCATGACTATGAAAATTGCAGATTCACACTGAAGGCATCAAAACTATGAATTAACACATGTGGAATTATATACTTAACAAAAAAGTGTGAAACAACTGAAAGTATGTCTTATATTCTTTCTAGGTTCTTCAAAGTAGCCACCTTTTTGCTATGATTACTGCTTTGTACACTCTTCGAATTCTCTTGATGAGCTTCAAGAGGTAGTCACCGGAAATGGTCTTCCAACAGTCTTGAAGGAGTTCCCAGAGATGCTTAGCACTTGTTGGCCCTTTTGGCTTCACTCTGCGGTCCAGCTCACCCCAAACCATCTCAATTGGGTTTAGGTCTGGTGACTGTGGAGGCCAGGTCATCTGGAGTAGCACCCCATCACCATCACACCTCCTCCTCCATGCTTCACGGTGGGAACCAGGCATGTAGAGTCCATCCGTTCAAAGTCTTCTCTTAACAGTTGTTGTAGAGATGTATCTGCTGCTAGAATTCTGTGTGGCATTGACCTGGTTTCTAACCTGAGCAGCTGTTAATCTGCAATTTCTGAGGCTGGTGACTCGGATGAACTTATCCTCCGCAGCAGAGGTGACTCTTGGTCTTCCTTTCCTGGGGCGGTCCTCATGTGAGCCAGTTTCTTTTTAGCGCTTGATGGTTTTTGCAACTGCACTTGGGGACACTTTCAAAGTTTTCCCAATTTTTCGGACTGACTGACCTTCATTTCTTTAAGTAATGATGGCCACTCGTTTTTCTTTACTGAGCTGCTTTTTTCTTGCCATAATACAAATTATAACAGTCTATTCAGCAGGACTATCAGCTGTGTATCCACCAGACTTCTGCACAACATAACTGATGGTCCCAACCACATTTATAAGGCAAGAAATCGCACTTATTAAACCTGACAGGGCACACCTGTGAAGTGAAAACCATTTCCAGTGACTACCTCTTGAAGCTCATCAAGAGAATGCCAAGAGTGTGCAAAGCAGTAATCACAGCAAAAGGTGGCTACTTTGAAGAACATAGAATATAAGACATATTTTCAGCTGTTTCACATTTTTTTGCAAAGTATATAATTCCACATGTGTTAATTCATAGTTTTAATGCCTTCAGTGTGAATCAACAATTTTCATAGTCATGAAAATAAAGAAACTCTTTGAATGAGAAGGTGTGTCCAAACTTTTGGTCTGTACTGTACATGTCTTTTGATATGGCGGTTTCGTTGTTCGTGAAGTTTGGTAGGAATGCTTTTCTCGGAAAGTTGGACATCAAGTCGGCATTCTGCCTGTTGGGTTTCAACTCTCTCAGTTTTTTGTTTGTTAATTATTTTGTCTATGATAAATGTGTCCCAATGTGTTTCTCTATGTTTTGTTTTTATTTTGAATCACTTTCCACTTTTCTCCAATGGGCAGTAAAGGATTCAGTGGGTTGCAGTGCTTGTTTATAGAGATGAGCGTTGTTCGATTCTAATTGTTCGCCAATCTCAAATTCGAATTGTTTTGGGCAGTGTTGGAGTCATTCGACGAATGCGAACAATTAACTTCAAATTCGGCAGTTCGAGGCTATGTTCGATAACACTTCGACTGCCGCATTTTCCGCTTAATGAATGAGCTGTGCGGGGCACTTTCACTTCCGCAATGTATATACATACATTGCGGAAGTGAAATGTAGTATAAGAAATGGTTAAAAATAAAAAAATCTCTATGCTCACCTGTCCGGCTATCCACCGATGCCTCTAGCACCTCCGCCTTGATGCATGTAGGACCTGCCGTGATGTCACAAACCGGCAGCGTCATCGGGTCACATGACCGGTTACCGCAGTAACTGTAGTCATGTGATCCGATGATGCTGCCAGCTTGTGACATCACAGCAGGTCCTACAGGCATCAGGTCGGAGGTGCTGGAGGCATCGGTGGTTCGCCGGACAGGTAAGCATAGAGATTTTTTATTTTTAACCCTTTCTTTTACTTAATTTAACCTCCGCAATATATGTATATACTGTGAGGTAGCGCACCAGGGGAATCCGCTTGGCATGGGGAAAATGACATTAGCGACTACATTTCAACGGAACATAACCAGTGGATTTATTGTTTTTCTGTCATAAACCGCTTTCATAACATAAAACATAACACAGTATTTACATTTTCATATGACATAACTTCCACATTAGTACATCACATGACATTACATTACATTACAGGACATTCACATGAGAATCAACGGGACCATATCATGATTTATTGTTGGTCTTAATGGCGGTTACCTCCATTAAACACCCTGACAGGGATCATTCCCCATCCTATTGCACCCGAGTCATCACACATGGCACTTTTTCATGAACCATTATGACTCACGCATGACACAGCATTCATGGCATTTTTACATACACCAATATGCTACATACTCAGGGCCCACAATAGTACCAGGAACCCTGTCACTCAGTACATACGAGACGTTCACAGATCCACCGGGATCCGGTACACTTACATCTGGATCAACAGGACCATATCATGACTCACTCAGTCAGTCCCAAAGTCGGCTGTGACCGCATGGCCCTTGAGCCGTACTCGGTCTCTCACACCGCACATCTGACTGCCTGGCCCTTGAGCTGTCCTCGGTCCTGGACACTGGCTGGAATGTACGCATCTTTGTGCCACTGGAATGGAGCTGGCAGGCTCCCTTCACTTCCCCCATCAGGGACGGATCACTTCCAGCACCTCCTCACATGGCAGCGGTCTGGACTGCTCTGATTCCTATCGTCCTCTCCTCACTCAGACACCTGGCATGTTCTTATCAGGCTGCCTCACCCACAGCTGCAACACAGTGAGTCAATCAGCACATCTCACTCACACACACATCTGAGATGTGATTAACCCCCTGTGCACTATTCAGGTTTAGCCCAGCAAAGCACTCATACACACAGGTTCATCCGCTCATTAGGCTCATGAATCTCGCAGATCTTTAGCACTCACACTCAGCTGTTTTCTCAGCGCATGGAATCCCTTCAGCTGTTAACCCACTGTACACTGGACAGGTTTCACACAGGACACACACACACAGGAAAACCGGCCCATGTGAACAGAGACCTGCACTGATAACCCGTGTGAAGCACCCAACCAGGGGCAACATCACCACAATACATTGCGGAAGTGAAAGTGCCCCACACAGCTCATTCATTAGTGTTCGAAGGTGTTCGACGGTGCTCGACGAACATTCGATGAACATACCCGCCATTTCGACAAATCGAATCGAACACTAGGGTGGTGGCTCATCTCTACCTGTTTACATTATTTAAACAATTTTTTTCTTTATAGGTTCAGGATTTTCTAGTGAGTGCCAGTCCCCATTGGATGGGTTTTTGTTGCTAATGCATTTATTTGGTGTCCCTGTCTGTTGCCTTGCAGAAGACAGTACAGCCTTGTCATTGTTTGTAGCTTCTTGACATTACTATACATTCTGAGGGGATGGACTGGACTGTCAGATGAGATGAGAAAGAAGCTAAGTTGAAATTTGCTATTACATCGGTGTTTGGTAAGCAGAATGTTACCCTATGTGAACTCCAGTCCTTGCTTGATAGCCTGAACTTTGCCCTGAGCATCATCCCCATGGGCTGGGTATTCTCTCGGAGCCTTTATGAACCTGCGGCAGGTGTATGAACCCTGAGGTCGCATATTTGAATATCTAGTTGGCTGAGGGAGTATCTTGAGATTTGGTTGGAATTTTTGGTTTCATTCAATGGTATCTGTTGTGTTCAGGGAATTTTTGTTTCCAAATTAGGTCTTTTTGTGGAGCCTCGGACTGAGTTCGGTTTTACATTGGTATTTGGAGGTTGATGGTGTTCTGACCGCTGGCCCCCGCTTTTGCTTAAACACCGGTTGCACCGGAATTTTGTTTTACGTAGGGTGTTTTCGGTCCTAATTTGCTTTTCCATTTGGGGGGAGTTTATAGCGAACAGGAGGATTGTATTTCAATTTGGCTGCCGGGGTGCAGTATTTGCACTCAATACAATGTCCTCTAAATGTCATTATATTTTCAAAGTTTTACGCCAATTGGTATTGAGGTGCTTGTCCCTTAATATATGGCTTAAGGCTGCTCATGGCCTTACTCTGACGTATGAGGTGGCAAATTCTTTCCCTGTATCCAGAGACAGACCGGACTCTGCATTTTCCAGGCTTGGAGGCCTAAAGCACTCCTTGTACTTCCGGACTATGGAGCCTATCAACTGTGATTTCTGATGTTAGGGCTCGGACACACTTTGCTACTTACATGCGAGTGTCTTGGACGAGACTCGGAAGAGGCTGGAGCAGTGACCCTGAACGGCCTCTCCATCTCTGGACGGGGAGTGTGGATCTGCACAAAAACACAAGCAGATGTCATTCCCATTCACACAGGGAGAGGCTGTTCAGGGTCACTGCTCCAGCCTCTTCTGAGTCTCATCCGAGAAACTCGCATGGAAGTAAGAGAGTGTGTCCGAGCCTTTATACGGGATTCTGCTTCCCCAGGTAAAT
Source organism: Allobates femoralis (assembly GCA_033576535.1). Classification (NCBI taxonomy): domain Eukaryota; kingdom Metazoa; phylum Chordata; class Amphibia; order Anura; family Aromobatidae; genus Allobates; species Allobates femoralis. The sequence goes on from JARQOC010000002.1 coordinate 604,196,305, forward strand.
GGGCAGCATATGCTGCTGCATGTGTGAAGAGGCGCTACGTTTGTGCAGCTTATGGAAATGATTGCCTGGCTTAGCTACAGTTACACTGTTTTTTCTGAATGAGCGGGTATCCAATGGATCGAGTTTTTCCAGTGTTAAAAAGTTGGTTTCAGGTGTTTCATTCTTTTTCAAATTACATGGTTTGCCATAATTGTTAAGTTTATTTTCAGTTTGACAATTTTTGAAGGGTCTAAGGAAGCCTCAGTTTAAACCAGATGGTCGCAGACCTATTTTTTTCTCTTTGTTATATCAATTGTGGGTTGTCTTGGAATCTATTTGCTTTAGTAAATTTGAATCCTGCCTGTTCAAAACTTGTTTTCGTCTGGCATTTTTTGGGGCCTTTCAGATTGGAAAGATGCTATCGTATAGCAAGTCTCGTGTCTCTGGTTTCTGATGTCATTAGGTCTGGATCAAGTTTTTATTTGGGTTCATAAATCTAAGACTGACCAATTGGGTAAAGGTAAGGCTATTAAATTAAATGGGATTGGTGGGTCTCATATTTGACCCCTTTGCAACATACGGGAATGGCTCCTTATCCGTCCGGGTGGTGATGGCCGTTTGTTCTCTCATTTTAACATAGAGCCAGCAACGTTTTTCGATTTAAATCCATTTTGTGTAAATGTTTTATTAAATTAGGTTTATGTCATTTGAGAATTACACCCCATTCCTTTCGCATAAGCACAGCTATGGAAGCTGCACAGGCTGGGTTACCTTATTATAAGATCAAAAGAATTGCGAGATGGGACTCGAGACATGCATGCTTTTATAGGCCTGACTTGTTTTCTACTTTTTAACTTTTGATTTTAGGCCCAAGAGTGGTTTGAATTGTAGGTCATAGGCTAGGGTCACACTTGGCAGTCAGTTTTTCTGCCTTTTCAAAACCTGATTCCGTTTTTGCAAAATGCCATTTTTGCTTCTAAAAAACGCTATCGGATGGTACCTATATGTACCATGCGTTAACGGATGCGTTTCCCATAGGGCCCCATGTTAAAAAAAACTCATGCGTTTTTGCTACAGAACCCCAAAACGCTGCTAGCAGCATTTTGGGTGCAGTAAAAAAACACATAGCGTTTTTTGGCAGTGCATTTTGGCACTACGTTTTTTGCCTGTGAGCCTATGGATCCTTTAAAACCATCAGTTTTTCAAGAATTCTAAATTGAAAAACAGATGCTTTTAACGTATCCAAGTGTGACCCTAGGCATACTTCCTATGGGCGAGATTACGAGCAGCAGCACGAAGTTATACCAAGAATTTATTGTTCTTTGATTCACAAGTCACGGTATTTTGGATGGGTATTGAAGGTGGTATGAAGTGAGAATCTTTTTTACAATATTAGACAAGCTTTCATCCAACTACCTGATCTGATTATCTTTCATCTTTGAGGTAACGTCTTGTGGAGAATAAAGATCTTTGAATTATTATTTTCTCTAAAAGGCGATATTTGCCTGTTATTTTCCAAATTTCCTGGAGTTTTTGTAGTTTTTTCAGAAATTGTCCCTCTCTTAATTTGGTCTGCTGAGAATTTGAGATTTATGGATAGGATCATGAAGCTGGTGAATAGGCAGATGGAGAGATTCATGTCATCAGCAGGTTGCTTTTCCTATAGATATCAGGATCTGGAAGGGTTCTTACGAAGACTTTACCACAGGGACAGGGTTCATATGGACGCAGTTGGATTACATATTTTTAATTTGGGCTTGCAGTCCATCATTGACAAGTGGCTGGGTGGCTTTGGGGAGGCCTCGCAGTAACCTTCTCGGCCTGTTTGGAATAATTTCCCAAATCGTTTGGGCAGATTCGGTAAATTGTGGTTCGGTTATTTATTAAATAATTACAGTTGGTTAATAAAGTTATTTTATTTGTTGTATATTTATATTCAATTTTTGGTAATCCTAATATAGCTTCGCAGACATTTTTTAATCAAAGCCAAGGTGTCAAAGTCATTAATTTTAGCTGTTAAGTATCTCATAAGGTAGTTTATAGTTTTAATGTTTCCATACCTGCTCAGAGGCTGGCTGGCGACTCTAACTCCGGGTGGCAGTTTTGTTCTGGTGGACAGCGGGGAGGGGGGTTGGGTACTATCAGACTTTTTTGGTAGTGGTGTGGGGGGAAGTTGCTATCGCCAGTCACCCACCGCCGTGTCTGCTGCTGTATCACAGCGCCGGCCGCAAGGCGCCACCAGCCGGCCCATTTTTGTGGGGTGGCAGCCCTAGATGAGGGCTATACCACCAGCCCAGGGGGCACTTGCCCCCTGCCACCTGGGCCAGTCCGCCTCTGTACCTGCTCCAGTCTCCGATCTGCAGCAAATACTATACACTCTGAAATTTTTCAGCACAAGATACTAGAGTTTATATGGTATAGAGACATTACAGCACAGGATAATAGATGATTCTTTCTTTAAGGTAAAACATTTTTTACAAACAGGCAGGAAAATGTTCTACCTCACAAAAAAGAATAATCTATGATACCAGTGCTGTAATGTCTGTATACTGTTTTGCATCCTCCTATGATCAGGAATTGTGGAATGATCAGACCATGTTCTGTGCAGGGTCAGAAACAGGATTTGAACTGTACATACCAGGGACACATATATAAGATTATCTCAACATAGGAACATTTTTTTTAAAACATCAAATTGTGGAAATTATTATTATAAGATCTGTTGATTAAAGTTAACTTTAAAATTAACTTTGTTTGTGGGAAAACTACTTTTAAGCATGCACTGGTAGCAATGGTCCTCCACCACAGCCAGGTGATTTCTAACGCTGAAAACACACTGTCCGAGTGACATGCAAGTTACTCGCACAAGTCTCGGATTATTCACCTGTCACGACACCTTCCTCTTTGGACGGGATACTTACTGTCAGTGGTACGTTTTTCTATGTAGCTCCACTGCTCTCGTCCAGAGAGGGGGAGGCCATCCTGGGTGAATGATCTAAGACTCGTGCGAGTAACTCGCATGTCACTCAGACAGTGTGTTTACAGCCTAAAAGCTGGTCATGGTTCTTCTCCTGGAACTAATCATGGATCTTCCTCTGGAACTGGTCTCAGCTCTTCCTATGTTACTGGTCATGAATCTTCCTCTGCAACTAGTCACAGTTTTTCTTCTGTTACTCGTCATGGATCGTCCTCTTGAACTGGTGACCGATCTTTGGCTGTAAGCCTGCCCTGCTGCTCACAAGACTGTCCTGTTAGAGGTTTAGGCGGCAACTTCATCCCTCCTCCAATATCCCATTATTTGATTATAAACAACTGTGCCACAGCAGTCACCTAACCTGGTGTCACCCCCAATCTTCTCCCTAGTGGATGAACACTTTGCACTTCAGTTAAGATCTTTGATCAGCTGATGTTTATTTGCAGACATATGATTTAAGAACTATTGTATTGGTCCCTTCATCCCATTACATAAGCATTGTATGCAAAAATAAAATGCTGGAGTGTAAGGTCATGTTCACATGTCAAGTATTTGGGGAATTTTTTATCTCAGTATTTGTAAACCAAAAACTGTAACAAATACAGAAGAGGTAAATGTGTTTCTATTATACTTTTCCTCTGATTGTTCCACTCCTGGTTTTGGTTTACAACTACTGAGGTAAAAAATTCACCAAATACTTAACTTGTGCATGTGGCCTTAATAGGTGCTGCTTTCTGCAGAAGGACATGGAAGACTAAAGCCACATGAGCATGTTAAGTATTTGGTGAGTTTTTACTTTAGCATTTGAAAGCCCAAACCAGTAGTAGGTAAAAAAATACAAAAGTGGTGACATGTTTCTATTATCCTTTTCTTCTGATTATTCCACTCCTGGTTTGGGCCTACAAATACAGAGGTAACACATTCCTAAACATAGGAACACAGTGCGCAAGCGTTTGGCTGCGTTTGGTGCGCTGCATTTGCATACTCCAGTGTGACACCATCCTAAGACAATTAACGATGTGGCTGGAAATCCCAGTAGAAAGCCTGCTGCAGTCTTTAACAGAAATGTAAGTTGGGAGAATAATGTTTTAGCAACACACTGACCCCAAACACAAACCGAAGCTCCACCTTATTGGTTGTAACCTAAGAATGTTATTGTCCTGTAGTGGTCTAGTCAGAGTCCAGACCTCAACCCAGTTGAGAATTTGTGAGTAAGATTGAAAATAGCTATTAACTCATGACCCCGTGCAATCAAAGCATCAGAGTTTGAATACTTTTTCAATGAGAAAAATGACAACGTTGACATCTATCTGCCAGACTCAAGACTGATATTTTACATTTTCCTTTCAAGAGGATTTTGGTATTTACGAGATTGAATATATAATAATCCAAGAAGGGTATGAGGAGTTTTGATGCGCACTGTACATTCACAGAGGTTTTTTTAACGTGGATTTCAGTGCTTATCCCTCAGCAAAAAGTAAGAGAAACTACCGACAAACCAACTTTCATTTGATGCCAAAAGAAAATGTGTTGCCATTCTAAGGCTGGCTTCACATCACGGCGCAGTCCGTTCTGGGGCTCTCAGGCATGAATCTGACAGCCCCGGACCGGATCAGCACACAGAACCAGAGGGCCAAATGTGCCCTCCGGTCCTGTGTGCAGCCGGATGGCTGTAATTGCAGCCGCTGATTTTTCAAGATCGCAGCTAGCATGGAGCTAGCCGCGGTCCTGAAACAACAGAGGCGTGCAGCCGCCGGTATTCGGTTCCCGGATTCGCCCGAACCAGGGCAATCCGGCCCCATAGGCTCCCATGTTAGGGAGAACCGGATTGCCCCGGATCTGGGAGAATCCGGGACAATCCGGGCAAATCCGGGATCCGGCTTTTTGGGGTGATTTTTCTCCCTGGACACAAAAACGTTGCAAGCTATATTTTTGTGTCAGGTGAGAATAATCCGAATTCTCCCGGATTCCACCGCAGAGATGAAACCGGATGGCAGATAGCTGCATTCCAGCTCCATCCGGCCCCATAGTCTACTATGGGGCCAAAAACCGGTCCGGGACTGTCTGGTTTACACCGGACAGCCCTGGACCTTACCGTGGTGATGCCAGCCTAAGGCTGGTTTCATACTTGTGTTTTTTTTCAAATCAGGCAAAGTCAGGTTTTTCAGCAAAAACCTCATCCTTTTGTGGCGCCCCTATGGCTAGGCGCCACAGGGAGGTACTGCACCCCGAATAGCAGGAGTAGTGCCTCCGTAGCTGTGGGTTTGGGGTATAACTTATGGAGTCTGTAATAACACACAACACTAGGCCCCTTAGGATAGTGGGACTGGATATTTAGTAAGTCCCAGGTGGGAGAGCTTAGGTTAGAGTGGGAAAACCAGGAATAAGTGAGAATTCAAAGAGACAGTGCTGGGAAGGCAGCCAGATAGGACGTGCCTTTCAGGGCTGCTTACAGGAGGGCACCTCTCTCCAAGAGGAGGACCCAAAACAGAGGGAGACGATCCAGAACCGGTTGGAGCTGGCTGGAAACGTCTGGGGTCAACACCGGCAACACGGAAGCCAAGGAGGTCAGTGGTGTATCCCTGACCATAAACCGACGAGCCACGGGACCAATCCATGGGAGCCATAGCACCACAGAATGGTAACTCCTCCTCGGTCCAATCATCAGCCCAAGACACCGATAGGTACCAGCCCGGATTCCGGTGGTGCGAGGGTTCAAGTTTCACCGCTCCCGTCTGGTAAAGGGACAAACCGCACCTATCCGTAACAGGCCAGCTCTGCCTAAGGGTGGTAAAGAGAGAGAGTAGAAAGGACTGAGACACCGAAAGCCATTGGGAAGAAAACATCCACAGACTCCATGAGGGCACCCTGAACCTACAGCTACCTCCCTATTATACCGAACTGTACTGTGTACTATACCATCTGCCGGTACCAGTAAAAGACGTTGGAGTTGAATCGGTGTCTGTCATTCCTTTCCTCCGGCGCCCAGAGGGCCTCAGCATCATCAGAGGGGTAAGAACAACTACTCCCCTCATCCATCATCACTGCTCTGTGGTAAGCTCCACCTATGGGGAGCTGTACTACACTAAGCTGCATCCCATCACCTCAGCGGCTGGCCTGCAGTGCTGGTATCATCGTTACCTGGATCCACAGGTGGCGTCACGACCTGTCCCTAAATTCCCCTTCCCTCCCTAACAATGAGAGCCAGGGCACGGAACCAAGAAACCGACCATCCGTGATTCCCTGTTACAGCCACAAACCCATCCCGGTACCCGAGTACCCCTCTCCCTGTGCTTATCAGTTTCAGGATCCAATTTTTTGTCCATTCACTTTAATACTGTCAGGTAAAGCTGGCTTCACACTACGTTTTTAACCATCCTGTTCTGATCGTTTTTGAATCAAACAGAACAAAATTGATTTTTTCCCCCATACATCCCTATGGGGCTGGATTGGCCCTATTTGGCCATCCGGTTTTGTGAATCCGGTGCAGGATTCGATTCTGTCCTGTTTTTCACCGGCCCCAAAAACAATGCCTGCAGCGTTTATGGGCTTCGGTGACAAAACAGGACACAAACGAATTCTGTCTGGTCCCGCACACACAACATGGGGGCCTATAGAGCCGGGTCTGGGAAACAACAGAATCGTTTCCCGGGTTCCGGTTCCAGGGTACCGAGCATGCACAGAACAGGAGCATTGCTCTAGTACATCTGTGTTGTATCACTTTAGCAGTATATCTATATACACGGCTAAAGTGATATTCAATAAAGGGATCAATAAAAATAAAAAATAATAAATTCTCACCTTTCCGGCGACTCCTGAGTGGCCCGCGCTGAATACATCTTCTGGCAGTTCGAGGACCTTGCATGATGTCACTGGGAGGGGCGCTGACAGCACTTGTCACAGGCTCGGCTCCCCGCTGCTTTTTCTGTGTCTGGATACTGGACCAGACACAGAAATGGCATCTGGAGTTGCCAATCCGGTGCTGTCCGTTGCTGTTCGTTGGATCCTGCAAAAAACAGGATCCAACTAACAGGAACAAAAACGTAGTGTGAAGCCAGCCTAACAACCTGGAGCAACAGGATTACACCTGACACCATTAAGGTACCTTTACACGCAGCAACTTTTCTAGGAATTTCACTGGCAACTTATTGCTTGCAGTGAAATCATGGACACATTGTTCCATTTGTACACAGCAACAAGATAGAACAATGTGTCCATCATTCACTGCAACCAGTGAGTTGCCAGTGAAATTCCTAGAAAAGATGCTGCGTGTAAAGGTACCTTTAAAGTGAATGGGCAAAAAGCTGAATTCTGAAAGGATAAGGTTTTTGCTGAAAAACCTAATTTTGCCTAATTTGGAAAAAAGGCAAGTGTGAAACCAGCCTTATCACTGCAGATTTTACCATGCAGACTGATTTGAACATTGCCTCAATAAGTGAGATGGCACCATTGAAATGGTGAAAACATGATTTCAGAATCAAAGCAGATCAAACTGCAAATCAGCAGCAGAAATCAGAAGGTTATTCATGGATTTCCACTGCTGATTCTGTCATAATATTGAATTTTTCAGACTTTAGAATACTTTCTGCAATTGAGGGTAGCAGATTACATCTGCTCTAGTGCCTAAAAACTATGGGGGCCCTTTTACAAATATAAACAAAGTAAAGTAACTGATCTCTATGGATGATGGAAAGAAAGAAGGACATGTGGAAAACTAAGTGGGGGCCTCATTTCATGTTGTACTATGAAGACTCATGGTAACTTTCTACATCTTCAGTTTTCCAATTGCCACTCTTCTATAAAATTACATGGCAATATCATTGTGTTTTTCTTTTGTAAGGTCCTTACATGGATTAACACATTTTTGTGTAGATTATATTTGTGTACTATTCCATTTGTGTCAATATTTCTTTTGTTGTCATATTTATTTTGGGAGTTATGAAAAATTATATATTTTGTTGCTACAGTTCATTGATGTAATCATGAATGCCAACAAGTACTGTGACATACTAAAGCAGGGCATGATCCTCTCCCTTCAGAAACTGGACCGCAGGGCTGTATTCCAACATGATAACGACCCCAAACACAACTCCAAGACGACCACTCTTTTGCTAAGAACACTTAAGACAAAGTTGCCAGACTGGCCAAGTATGTCTCCAGATCTAAACACTATTGTGGATCTGAGAAACAAAGGATAGTACCCTGGGCTGGCACAAATCCCCCAGGGCTGGCACAAGTTCCCGAGGGCTGGCACACGTTCCCCAGGGCTGGCACACATTCCCCAGGGCTGGCACACGTCCCCCAGAGCCATTACATGTCCCCAAGGGCTGGCACACGCCCCCCAGGGCTGGCACACATGCCCCAGGGCTGGCACAAGTCCCCCAGGGCTGGCACATGCCCCCCCATGTTAAATATGGCCCCCCATGCTGCTGCCTATAATAAAATAACAATCACATTACTCACCTTTTCCAGCGATGTCCTGGCTCCCTCCATGCAGCTGCGCTCCTCCACTTCTCTGTAATGCCAGTAATATGATCGGGTGCACAGAGATGATGAGACTGCTGAGCCGATCACATGACCGGCTTCACAGAGAGAAGAACCAGGAAGTGGAGGAGTGCAGCTGCATGGAGGGAGCCAGGACATCGCTGGAAAAGGTGAGTAATGTGGTTGTTATGTTATTATTGGGAGCAGCATGGGGGGCCATATTTAACATGGGGGGGAAGCATGTGCCATCACGGGGGGCGCAGACAGTTTAATATGTGCTGCTCCCCCAGTCCATCACCGTGGTGCAGTTTCAGCACCACAGTGATGGACAGCGGCAGTGCATATTAAATGAGCGGGAGCAGGAGATCTCCCGCTCTGTCTGCAGCCCGCTCCAGCCCCCCCAGCACCGCTCCAGAGCTGCCCCCACCTCCCCTGCCCCCACACTCCATACATTCGGGCTATAATACGCACCCCCCACTTTCCCCCACAGTTTGGGGGAACAAAAGTGCATCTTATAGTCCGAAAAATACGGTAATTTTCCTTGCTTTGATTGGCATGTGAAGATTTTAGATTTAGGCCAGCTTCACACTGCGGTGTGATCCGGTCCGGGGCTGTCCGGGATGACCCTGACAACCGCGGACCTGGTCAGCACACAGGACAGGGGGGCTAATATGCCCTCCGGTCCGGTGTGCAGCGCACGCAGTTCCCGCTGCTGATAAGTCAGGACTGCGGGCGCCGCAGTCCTGACCTGTCAGCGGCTGCAGCTGCGTGCGCTGCACACCGGACCGGAGGGCATATTAGCCCCCCTGTCCTGTGTGCTGACCAGGTCCGCAGTTGTCAGGGTCATCCCGGACAGCCCCGGACCGGATCACACCGCAGTGTGAAGCCGGCCTTAGATTGAATGCAGCAAATACACAAAGGAACACAAGGCGACACGGGAGTATCCCCCTTTTTACTCTGATGATGGTCTTATACACACTTGGCATAATCTCAAGCAGTGTTGTCATGTACTATTAGTGCTACTATGTGATAATAGTAGTAGTAACAATACTAAATGTGTTTAAACTCCCTTTGCTTTATAAAATAAATTATTTTTAGATTTCCTCCTTCCTCCTGGTTACTAAGACACTCAATCAGTGTGTTTCCTCAGGAAAATGTAGCATCTGTAGGCCTTCATATGAAGCCATGCCACAAAACTGCCTTTCTTCCTCAGGTCCACCACACTCCACTGGGCAGATGTAAAAGGTATGTCACAAATAAGACTTCAGGAATCTTATATTTGTAAAAAAAAAATAAAATAAAATAAAAAAGATTAACCAAATCCAGGGATAAATATTTCGCTAGCCTTTTATAAGTTTTAATGTGTACTTAGAAAAATAATGATCTTCGTATTTGACTGGAGACATGTTTCCAATGCTTCATCCTTAAGTATGTTACAAAGGGCCCTTCAGCTGTTCATTTGATTGTCAGTATGGTAATCTGGTGCTTACATTCTAGATACACCAGGCATAAAGACAACACAAACACTCAGTTCCTGCCAAATAACAGTGGGCATATTTAATATAACCACAATATGATAGTTGCTTGCAGTGAGCAGGAGCACCCACCATTTCTCACAAACTTTTGCTGAGCAGTTGAAACTCTTGGTGAGAATTCAGTTGATGGAGATATTATTGGTCATAAAAAATATTTCAAGATATTTGAAAGAAGAGCTTGGACATTTTGTCTTCCATCTCAGACATTACTTTGTTTTATGTTTGCCCTCACCAGAAGATTAAATCGGGAGACCAGCTGGGGACACTCGCAGCACAATGGAGAGGCAGTTTTGCAGATGAGTATGTGACCATGGGTCAGTTGTTAAACTATGGAAGTGTAGTAGATAAACACTGTAAACAAAAGAAAGTCAAAATTAAATTGATGTTTTTTTGGCTACTGCAAAAAAAATGCTGTAACAAGTGATTAAAATCTCATATTTATTCCAAAAGGTATCAATAAAGACACCGGCCCCTTTCACATCTCTGCGTTTGCTGCGTTTTGCTTCATTTGCGTTTTTTCCGCGTTTTTACCGCAAAAAACGCATGAAAACGCATGCGTTTTTGTCCCCATTGATTTTAATAGGAACGCATGAAAAACGCATTCAAAAACGCATGTCAAAACGCATGTGCGTTTGCAAAAACGCAAAACGCATGCGTTTTTGCAAACGCAGCCCAAAACGTTGTTTGCCACGTTTTGAGCTGCGTTTGCAAAAACGCATGCGTTTTGCGTTTTACCAAACGCACATGCGTTTTGACATGCGTTTTTGAATGCGTTTTTCATGCGTTCCTATTAAAATCAATGGGGACAAAAACGCATGCGTTTTCATGCGTTTTTTGCGGTAAAAACGCGGAAAAAACGCAAATGAAGCAAAACGCGGCAAAACGCAGCAAACGCAGAGATGTGAAAGGGGCCACCATCTTGCAAAAGAACTTCAAACTTCATAGGAGATATATTATAAAAATGTCTAAAGATACTGTGGAGCCCACTGGGACGGGGTACTCGGTTTTGGGATATTTACAGGGATTGTCGTGATGCTACCCACGAGTTGTGGTCAGTGATACTTCTGCCAGGAGGATGGATGGATGGTGCTGCAGCTAGATGGATGAGCCCGCCGTGGGTCGGGGCTGCTCCTGACAAGATGAAATAATGTAATAAAGTTCTGCATTCAGGGAATCACACACGGGAGTCTGAAGCAGGGTTCACCGGGTTTTACAAGTCAGATCTTCCACAGTTCAAACAGTTTACAGTGCAGTTCTTTTACACGAATAACTCCGGACAGTCACTGAACCCTCTACAGCCAGATTTCCCTCCTGAGACCCCTTCACTTTCTCGGTTCCTTTCAGGCTTTCTCTACTAGTCTCCTTCCCAGTGTGCTGTCTGGTGGCAAATCGGTCCCTTGTATGGCTTCCCCCTGTGTGTGTGGGTAGCAAGCTGGGTCCTATTTTTGCTGTACCTCCTGCACGGTGTGGTTGTGAGTCCAGACTTGAAATCTGAACCCCCCGTCGGTATGTCCGTGTACCGGCATGTAGCTACAGTCACCAAGAGCCGACTCTCTGGTCCCAGCCTAGCCTTGGGCGTCCCTATCTTGCAAAGGACCACCGGGCTCTGTCCTACCCGTGTAATTACCCGGGTACTTCAGGGGATTCCTTCTCTCAGTCGTTCTCTGTCACCGTCCTTGGACCCAGCTGCACTGGTCCAGTCTCAGTCTTTTCCTTCCTCTTGGCTGCAGGCTATGGAGTGGGCTTTCTCTCCAGGGAACGGTGTCTCGAAGGATTCTGCGCCTCCAGGGAGCCTCAAGCCTTCCAGGAAGTGTCTCTCTTTGCTGTTCTTTACCTCTCGGCACCCTCTGGCCTACTGACTAACTACTTCCTGTATTCCCCTTTTATACCAGGTTTGTCATCTTGGCTACATCCCACCCACTTTTGACTAGCCCTACCACCCCTTGCCCGCCTAGATTACCGGGCTCAGGGTTGGGTCTTGTGTCTGTGGGTGTATGCTTGAAGGTGTTTTTGTGTAAAACCTGTCACTATCTGCCTGCCTGCATTTCCTACCTGTGGCCACCCTGGTCGCAGGGGCGCCACAACGCGAAAATACCAACTTCAAAGATAAGATAAAACACATTCTTTATTATACAATTCTTAAAAGTCAGGAGACCAACAAGTAAGTGGACAAACAAAGTAGAACAAAAATTAGAGTCATGTAGATTAACCTCCTAAAATGTCCCTGATCACAATTGCCTACCTACCAGTGGAGGTATTTACACCCTAGTTGATAGGTGCCCCCATTCATCGGTGGTGGTTCCTTAACTGACCCTAAATGCCCTGTTACACTTAGCGATGCACCAGCGATCCCGACTACGATACAACCTGGTAGGGATCGCTGGTGCATCGCTACATGGTCGCTGGTGAGAGGTCAAACAGTCAAATCTCACCAGCGATGCAGCAATCATACGGAATGATATGGAGGTCATTTGGACCCTGTTTCTCAGACCTCTAGTATTGAGGTCGTTGGTCGTTGTCCCCATCAAACACACCGATGCATGCTGCCCAGCGGGAGCCTGACGATCAAAAAATGGTCCAGGACTTTCCCACACGATCGGCAATCTAACAGGAGGGGCCTGGTCACTGCTACTTGTCACATATTGCGAGATCGCTGGTGAGGTTGCTGTTGCATCACAAAAACTGTGGCGTATCAGCGATCTCGCTAGCGATCTTGCTTAGTGTGACAGGGGCTTAAGTCAAAATAGGGGTATATCAACAATTTGACTCCTAGGATGACTTATCTCAAAGAACAGTCCAAAGGTAATGGTTGACACTCGTGGACATCTTGGGAAGGCTCCTCTTTCTGTTCTTAGGAAAGATTAAAATATTTCTCCAGGCTTTTTCCCTACAAAAAATAAGCCATTACACAGCTCCATCGACTGAATTCTATTTTTGCAAACTTCAGATTTTTTTTTCACCATTAAAATAATGAAAACAATGGTCATGTTTGGTATCACCAGAATTGTACTGATGAAGAGAATCATATGTCAAGGTCATTTATACCACAAAATGTACACTGTGAAAACAGTTAAAAAAAATGTCGGAATTGCATTTTTTCCGCACAATTTCTGCCTATTTGGATTCTTTCCCCGTTTTCCAGTACACTATGTGGTATAATTGATGGTGTCCTTCACTTTAAGCTAATTTTGCCAATAACAAGCCCTCATATGTCTACATGGACAGAAAAATACAAAAGTTATAGCTCTTGGAAGAAAGGGAGTAAAAATGAAAAGGCAAAAACGGAAAATGACTGCGTCATGGAGAAGGTTAAGGTCTTGCCACACCTAATATTAATGAGCCCAAAGTCCTAACTTTAGCACAGCAACTTTATTTTTAATTTTGTTATTTTTCAGGCATTTAGAGGGGGATTTATTTGTTTGCTTCAAATCATTATTCTGCCTGCTTAAGTTATGAGATGACAGGCAGTCTCCTTGAGAATTTTTGGATAGAAAGCAGAATGCGTGCTATGTTTTATCAATTATGATAAGTCATACATATCCTGCAGAATCAAAGAGGCCACTTATCATCACATTACCAACACCACATTTGACTGTTATTATGTACAGTACATATGTTAAAATGTGTGGTGTTGGCTAGTGATGAGAGAGCATTTGGGCTGCCTTCACATTTGCAGATGCTTCCGCAGCGTTCTGCGGAGGCATCTGCAAGCCTCTGCATGCAGACCGCAGCCCCTATCTTTATAATGGAGCGCACGGTGTCTGCAGATGCTTGCAGACCGCCGTGCGCTCCCATTGCCCGCCATGAGTGATCTGTGCGCAGGCGGATGCCTGCGCACAAATCACACAGTCTCGTCCGCACCAGGGACGCGACATGTTGCAATGTTGCAACTCATGGCGGGCAATGGGAGCGCACGGCGGTCTGCAAGCATCTGCAGACACCGTGCGCTCCATTATAAAGATAGGGGCTGTGGTCTGCATGCAGAGGCTTGCAGATGCCTCCGCAGAACGCTGCGGAGGCATCTGCAAATGTGAAGGCAGCCTAAAATACTCTGGTGTTCGATACCTTATTCAAGCAGCAAATAGAGATCAGCTGCAGTTAAAATGATACAACCATAAATTAAGATTCAAAATGTACAAGGCAAATAGAAGACTAAGGGGCACTTTACACACACCAACGTATCTGTCCAACTTCTGAACAACTTACTGGTTGCAGTGAACTCATGGACACATTGCTCCATTTTGTGGCTGTATACAAATGTAACAATGTGTCCATGATTTCACTGCAACCAGCAAGTTGTTCAGAAGTTGGACAGATAAATTGGTGTGTGTAAAGTGGCCATTAGGATAATTGATTCTGTGGTGTCCTTTTTCTATCAGGTGTCCAAGCTGCACAGTTGGCCCGATCTCTACTTGTATGCCTTGGAGGTGCTGGCCTGCCCTGTCGCTAGTGTGTTGTCTGAGCGGGTTTTTAGTTCCATAATCATAAGAGATAGGTGCCCACAACTTTCATCAGAAAATACAGGCAGGCTGACTAATAAAATTGAACAAGGGCTGGATTTCCCCAGGCTTTGTAAGACTTCCAGAGAACAGCAAACCAACCTAAATTCGCCCAAAATTTTTATTTTTGTAAGTTGTCTTAATGTACATTCCTTCCCATCCAAACCCATTTTGTTTCTAAAATCACATCCTACGCCTCCTGCTTGTGCAACATGTACTTCATGGTCATATATGTATAACCCCCAGGGTTAATTTTTGTTACACCTTTGAACATTCTGCACTGGTCCGACTATTAGTCCCACTCTTTTTCAATGCTAACACAAAATGTTGTTTTGATGCCCTCCAGCATGTATCAGAGAGCCTGCTTTGTATTTTTGGGTCTTGGACATTGTGGAACAGCACCATTGGCATGCGCTGTCCCATGAGGTCCTTTACCCGAGCTCTTTACCAGCACCCATCACTTGAGTAATATGCTCCACACACTTCTTCAGTTCTCAGCCTTGCACATATTAAGATGAATAATGAAATAGGCTGTGTATATATATGCTGCTAGGTCAAGTCAAAAATCTTACTCACACATCACTTTAACCCCTTCACGACCAATTGCGTATATGTACACCCTTGCCCGCCTCCCTCTCTTTGATGCGTGCTCACACACTTAGGTCGCATCATCCACCACATGTGAGCTGATCTGATCAGCTCACATGTGTAGCTAAAAGCACCATTCGGATCAGAGATTACCTTGAGAAAGAAAGCTGCACCTCCTAAAATTAGCGGACTGCATTGGTGGAGTTCAGCACACTCACTACACTGCCGAGACTCAGAAACAGAGTGAGCATTAACACGGGAAGCCTGTGCTAAAGGATACCTCTTGTCCTGATGAAAGTACCAAATGCAATTCAGGTTAGAGTAAAGTAGAAGCTTAGCTGACCTTGCTGGATTGAGCTCTGAATATGGATGCTTGTATGGCAAAGCGCAGTATTAAATGGAATACTGAGGAAATTTCATTTGCCTCATAAAGAAAGTATTACAAGCAGGGATTGACATTTTCAGACAAAGATAACTGCAATCTTGCCTGGAAGACATTTCTATGGGTCTGGGAATATGCAAACAATAGCTTAAAGTGAAGTACAAATTTTTATATATTCACTCATGAGTGACCATACATGTTTTATTTGTTAACTGTCTGTCACCAGCCGGGACAGTGGTTTATCTTTATCTACGGTATTTATTTACAAAGATTTTAATAGATAACTATTCTCTATTTTGAGTTTTATTAATGTATGTTCTGTTCATTAAACATAAATATTAGTAAATTATTTTTTACCATACTCCTTATAATCAGCACAGACTATTTTCTTGTTATTGTTAATAATTCCCCCCACCCTGTCTGAAGCCCCAGTTTCAGCTGTGAGAAAACAACCCCAAAGCATAATGCTGCCTACACCATGCTTCACTGTGAGTATTGTGTCCTTTTGGTGATGCACAGTGTTGGTTTGCACTGAACATACATTTCAGAATTATGGCCACAAAGTTCAGCCTCATTCTCATAAGACCCATAACATGTTTTCCCACATGCTTTTGGCAGACGTGATGTGAGTTTAGCAAAACATAGCTAGGCTTGGATAGGCTTTTTATTTCCTACTGGGGTGCCCACTGGGATGGGGTACTTAGTACCGGACCGGGGTACTACTGGGGATGTCATGGAGGTCCTGGAACGGATTGTGTCCTGGGTTCTCACAAGTAAAGGGATATTTACAAGGATTAGTTTGTCGTGACACCACCCACGGGTTGTGGTCAGTGATGGGACCACCGCTCACAGAGCACAGCTCTGCCAGGAGTATGGAGGGATGGATGCGCTGCAGCTGGATGGATGAGCCTGCCGCGGGTCGGGCTGCTCCTGGCAGGGTAAAAGGTATGATGCACAGTTCAGAATACCTGGAATCAGACACGGACACTGAAGCAGGGTTCACCGGGTTTACTTTCAAGTTCTTCAAAGTCACACAAGTCATGGTACAGTTCTCAACACAGTTCACAGTTCAGTTAACTCCAGGAACACTTAACCTTTTGCAGCCAGGCTGTCGCTCTGATACCCCTCACTCCTTCTCAATGTCCTTTCAGGCTGTTCTCTCCCTCTCTGTTCTCCTCGCGGGTTGTATGGCAGCAGCTGGGCCCTTTGTATGCAGCTTCCCTCTAAGTGTGTGCGGGCGGTAAGCCGGGTCCTCGTGGTTGCTGCTATGCCTCCAACCCTGTAGTGGGATCATGAACCTGGAATCTGTGTTCCCCGCCGGTTTGTCTGGGGAGCCGGTGTATTACTTCAGTCCCCCTCAGAGCTGACACTCTAGTACTTGCCTAGCCTGCAGTAACCCTATCTTCCAAGGTGTTACCAGGCTCCATGTAACCTGTGTGATTCCAGTACAATTAAGGAAAACTACTCCGCCGGTAGTTGGTTGGTGCTGCCGTGTTCCTCGGACCCAGTAATGCTGGTCTGGTCTCTGTCCTCACACTCCCCTGGGATGCCGGCTATGGACGAGCTTCCTCTCCATGGTTTCTATGACTCTGTGGATTCTGCATCTCCAGGGAGCCCAACCCCACCGGGATGTGTCACTTTCTTTCTGCTGTCTTTACCTCTCAGCTCACTCTGGCCTAATAACTCCTTCCTCCTCTGTTTCCTCTATTTGAGCTCTCTGTCACATGATCTACATACTTTCCCACCCACTTTCCTCTAAACCCACCACCCTTTGCCCGCCTAGAGTCCCGGGCTCCGGGTTGGGTGCCGCCTCTAGTGGGTGTATGTGCTGTGAGGGTGTTTGGTGCACAAACTGTCTATCTTTCTGCCTGGCTGCAGTTCCCTATGTGGCCACCCTTGTCGCAGGGGCGCCACACTACCCTACCCTACAAGCCATACATACTAAGAATATGGGAGACTTATCACATGCGGCTCACAATGAGTACTTTCCAGAAATTCCTGCAGCTCCTTTACTGTGCTGAAGGCTTCTTGGTAGACTCCCCCTACCAATTTCCTTTTTGTCTTTTCAACATTTTTTGTGAGACATCTGGTTATAGGTAATGTCACTGTTGTGCCAAATTTATGCCACTTCTTGATGACTATATCCAAGCAAGAAAAATGTTTCCAACAAGCGTTGAAGGAGCAGTAGTAGGCTACATTCACACACTGCATTTTTGCAACGTTTTTTTTTGCGGATCCATTTTCCAGTAAAAATGCATCTGCAATTGTGTTGAACTGCAAAGTAAATGGATTTTCCACATTTGCCATTCAGAAACAGCGTTTTTGCGGATCTGCTTTTGGAGTAGAAAACAGGTCCGCAAAAAGAATGAGCATTTCAATTATGTAGCGATTTTTGCTTGCGTTTCCTCCATAGGCTCCATTATAACAAAAAAAACAAAAACGCTGGAATAACAGATTGCTATTCACAAATTCGGTATTACAGCGCTTTTACAGCTGAAAACAGAGAACTCACAGGATGTGATGTCACATGGGAACAGGAAAAACAGGAACAGGAAATTCCACCATTTTGGAATCCTGTGTTCCTGATCCTGTGTGAGATAAATGTGTACGTGTGTGTGTCTGTGTGTGTCTGTGTATAGGGGCTATAGTTCACTTTAGCAGCGTACATACCCCCGCTGCCTGTACATGTGCTGCAAAAGTGTAATAGAAAGGAAGAATGGTAACAAACAAAATACTCACCTATCCTTGAGTGTTCCTAGATATAAGAGGAAGGTGTCCGGTCCATAGATCAGCTGCAAGAAGCCACCGCTCAGTCAGCTGACCGGCGGGCACATCAACTGATCGGTTTGCCACTGGAAAAGCGATCAGCCGACTCAGTAAGCTGACTGGCAGACACATCAGCCGATCTGTTGGCTGATAAGCTGACTGAATAAAACAGCGGCAAACAGATCAGCTGATGTGCCCGCTGATCAGCTGACTGATTGCATTACCGGCAGCGGCATCTTGCAGCTGAGTCAGCAGATAAATCTGCGGCTGGTAAAGCGATCAGTTGACTCAGTCAGCTGACCTGCGGGCACATCAGCTGATCTGTTTGCCAGTGGCAGATTGATCAGTTGATCTTGTATCTGGTGTGGACAACGCTGGACCCTGGACTACGTCAGAAGAAATTGGTGGGTATGTAAAAAAGTGGTGAATAAGGTGTCTGTTTTTTGTTTTTTTTTTAAATAAAGGTTATTTTTTCTAGTGTCTGTGTCTGATTTTTAAATATTACTATTGCTAATGGCTGGCTTTCATACTGACAGCTGACATTAACAATAGGGGTTTGGTGTCAGCTGCAAAAAAACTGTCACCAACCCCATTTTTACCCAGTCTGACACCATTAGACAGCAGCTGGAAAAGTGGGGTAACCACCAGTTTTGACGTCTCTCATGGAGGTGCCTATTCTGGGGCGGCTGCTGGCTGCGATTCTCAGCGTTGGGGGCCCAAAAAGCTTGGGCCTCACCACACTGAGAATTCCAGCACCAAGCTGCCTCGGTTACCTTTGCTGACAATAGAGAATACAGCGAAGTCAAAGGTTTTTTTTTTTTTTTTTAAATAACTAAAAAAAAATATGACTTTACTGTATTTTCCATTGGCAGCAAAGGTAACACCAAACAGCGGGGGTTGGCAGCCAGTAGCTACTTGTGTTACCCTTAGCTGGCAATAGAAAATGCTGCAGGAGCCCACTTTTTAATTTTTTTTTAAATAATTAAAAATAATAGTACTCCACTGTATCTCCATTCCCTAGAATGGAGAATGGAGAAGAAGGAAATGACATCAAGGATCCTTTTCTTTAAAAATATTTTTCTTCACTGTGTATATTGTGCACAATGCAAAAAAAAACGCATCCTCAAAAAAATGCATCAAAAACGCAATGTGTTTTTTGCACTTGCTTAAAAAAATGGATCCAGTTTTGCTGTTGAAAATTCAGCAAAAACGGATCCTCAAAAAAAGGATAAAAAACGGAGCGTTATATACTTTTTTTTTTTTCAAAAAACTCTTCAATATATAATGAGTCCAAAAAAGTTACACATGTAGAGGAAAATAACCCCTCACCCCCCTAAAATGCCGCATTTTGGCAAAAGCCTTTTTCAAGCAGTAAGTTTTTTAAATTAATTAAATATTGAATGTTTTTTGCAAAAAAAATCTACTACTGCTCCTTCAATGCTCGCTGGAATTGTTTTTCTTGCTTGGATATAGCTGTGCTTAGCCTGGACTGGACTACATCCATGCAGAAATGTTTTAAACGGCCATCAAAGGGGTGAACTGAAATGATTTTTTCTTTATTTAACTTCTTGATGACCGTCTTAACAATGTTCAACAGTATATTTATTACTTTGAACACGTCTCCTGACTAATTTGAATTCAGTGTAGGGACTCGTAAGCATGAGGACCAAAATACCTACCAATACCTCACATTATTAATTATGATTTTATATAATTTTTCATCATTTTTTATTGAACATTTTTCCATTACCATTCAGAATGCTGTCAGGCCCATTGGGGTATCTGTCCTGTGGTGTGCACTTATATAGTGCTGGGCAAGCCCACCTGATCTAATGGTATGGGTGTGACCAACAGGCTGAAAGCCAGACACCGTGCATCATAAGTATCTTTGTGACTGGCACCCTATGCAAGCCTCAGCTATATGCAATCAACCCCTTCATGGCAAGGTAGACTGAGAGTGGTTGTCTCATTGGTATTTTGAGTGACCTGACTAATCACTTTCAACAAGATTCCTTTACTATGTTGTAGCTTTGATGCTTACTGTTGTTGTTTAGGGACCATGACTTTTGTTATTTTGGTAAATGCAGCTAAGAAAATATCTGAGACATTCTAATGCAAAAGTTAAACTCAATATGGGATTAGTCAGAATCGCTGAACCATGGCCAATCTAATCCTGCAATGCACATGCTTGGTGTAAGGAACTTCCCCAAGTAAGAGCTGGGGGCAGCGCTGGTGAATCATGTAGATGGACCAACCGCTCACAACCATTTAATAGAGGGGAGCCCACTAGTAAAACTGATTTTACTTTGGCTGGCAAAAATAGTGTGAAACCCATGCATTTTTTTAAAATAACTTACTTAAATAATAATAATAAAAAATAATGGGCTCCCCTGTATTCTTGATTGCCAGCCAAGGTAAAACTAGGCAGCTGGAGGGGCTTTTATGTGCACCGAGAATTAAATATGTGGGACTCTTACGCATTTTTGTTTCTAGAACTATTTTAAACACATATGACAATAGGTGGGTTGCCATACACTAATGTATATGGCAACCAAGCACAGACATGGGTACAGATTGTGGTGCTGCAATCTAAGTGCAACAGCCAAACACAGAGGCTTTCACAGAGAGTGAGCATCTGTAATTGTCAGTTACATTTCAGTGCAGTGAATATTCATGAAGCTTGATGCCCTGAAAGCAAGCAGCCAGAGACTGGTAAGTTCTATCTATCTCAAAGGATCCTCAAAAGGATCTGTTACAAAAAATGGACCTGACCTAGCAAAAAAACAGAACAGTACCATCTGGTTCAGTCCATTATTCTCTGGTTAGAGATACATTTTTTTTTACCAGATCTGTGCCAGATTTAAAAAAACAGAGGTGTGAAAGTAGCCTAACCTTTTCCAAGATTAGCCATTTTAGGGCTGAGCCCCTAGGATTGGCTTCATAGAAGTGTCTGATTGCTGTTTAGAGCATCAGTCCAGCAGGTTTTTTTTATTTCAACACTGGATTGGTGCTTTAAAAGTAAGTCTCCTATCCCTTGTTTATACTCACCTGCTGCTGTCTTCATCATTTTCCAGCGTTCGTCCAGTCGTTCTCCGGTGTTTTGTGACTTGCAACTCTAGTGTATCATGGATGAGTGCAACTGTATGAGAGGCTCATTCTGGCCTCGTACTGTATCTCATAGAGATGCATTAAGAGCTCGTGTTGTAACCATTGACTTCTGGCCAGTCAGATGTTATAGGCAAAAGATGGCGCCACAAGACTGGAGCGACACTGAAAAAGGATGAAGCTGTCGGAGTAGTCAGGGGACTTACATTTAAAGCACCACTCCAGCGCTGAAAAAAAACAAAACATTGTAGTGGTACTTCAATGAAATGTATATGTGTCTTCTTTCTCTTGCCCCTATCTTTCCTTTCTATATTACCTTTTGTTTTAATTTTTCTACTCAGACATCCAGATTTCAGTTTTGTGATCATTTATCCATGCTTTTCATGTCCATGTGGTCTGGCCAACTTATGATTTTCCACTTGGAAATTTCAAAAGGTAAATAACAGTACAACTATTACGTGAAAAAAGGCCCCTTAAATAAACTGAAAATCCTTTTGTAGAATGTTGTACTGTTTCACCTTTAGTAATTGCTGTAGAATGGGAAACAAGAAAAAGTGCCATTCTTATTTGTCTGTTTAAATGCTTTGTTTTTAAATGAAACCTTTGAGATTCAATAACGCTATTATCCTGCAGATGTCGTTATGAAGGTGCTCTGTTTATAGACCTTTAAAATCGTGTCCATGTAAGGGACTGGGTGACCCACACATAAATGCACAGTAGAACTTGTGTGAATGAATGTCGACATCTGATGGCCAGAGATAAAAGAAGTTGGAACTACCGGAATCCTGTGGGAACTAAAATAAGAGAATTGATTTTTGAGGGGAGGAGAAAGACCAGATGAACTGGGGCATGTGATCTATTAAGATGCAGTTAGAACTATAAAAAAAACCAGTGTCCAAGGCATAGGAGGAGTCATCGCCCAGACAGTGCTGAATAAATCAATGCAGTGCTCTGTCTCTGCTTCTAGCCTGATACATGGCAGCACACATTATGCACCATCATAAGTTGTACAGCAGAAGATCACAGCATATATTTATATCTTCTTGGTGACATGATTGCTATTTGAAGGGAGAACACTCCTGTTCTTACATTACAACATTACAGGAATGTAAGATAATTATGTAGCCCACAGGGTCCACGCCCAGGTCACACCTCCTGCTTTCTGTTGCAGCATGAGGCTGAATTTCTATGCCCCTAAAGGGAGGGGTGAGTGCTGAGGAGCAGATATGATTTTATTGATTTATAAGCAATCTATTGATCCTAGAACTAGAATAAATCCTAGAAAAAGTAAGAGTCACCGCTCACAGGACTGTAAGCATACTTCAGCCTTGACTGACAGCAGGCATTGCACTAAAAAATAAGAACCTCATGTTCATTTATGTAACATTTTTCTTAGCTGCAATAGATCAATGTATGATTTCTGAATGTACTGTTCAGCTCTTTTTACAACTGTTATAGCATATTACATGCTGTTCCCTATTTTTTTTTTTTTTTTGTTTTGCCTGGAACATCAATCTTCCCATTTGGCCCAGGTGTTTTTAATTAGCAGTAGATTGCCAGCGGGGTTCCACCTATTATTTCTTTGAGTTCACAGTCTGCGAACATGTAGAAGGTGGGTTTTTTTCAGCTTCTTTAACTTGGTTTAAGGACCCATTCACACACTGCTTTTTTGCTGCGTATTTTTACGCACAAGCTCAAAAAAAGCCAGGAGTGGAACAATCAAAACCGGGAGAGGCACACTCAGAGGAAAGGTCTAATAGAAACAAGTGCTCCACTTATATGTTTAATCACCCACTCCTGGTTTGTGATGAGCTTGTGCTTAAAAATACACAGCAAAAAAAGCAGAGTGTGAATGGGGCCTTAGTGCTGCGTGATGGCCATTGACTGTGGAATGGGGTGACCTGGTGCCCAGGAGCTTAGCTTTGCAGCATAGGTGCTGTGGGTCAGCAGGTCATTGACTGATATGCAGTCAATTTGATGGTGGTTGGCGCATGGCTCTGCACCTTTCAGGTCAGGCTCCCACTGAGAGGTTCACAATGACATGGCATTGATATTTATACTGTCTGATCAGAATGATAAACTAAAAACCTCATGTTCATTTTTTGTAAATTTTTGCTTAGCCACAATAGATCAAGGTATGATTCTTTTTTTCTGCAGTTATGACTTGTCTATCTTGTGTAATTTAAGTACAGGATGAATTCTTGTAAAAGTGCAATTTTCTTAATATTGTCACAAGTGTGAACGCCCACCGGTCACTCTTGTGCCTCAGCAGCATCTCCGAATGCCCTCTACAGCTGCTTTTATTGATTAACTTATCAGCCCATATCTAAAGAGACCCTTTAGCCTGAAACTTCTCTGTGAATTCAGTTTCTCGGGAAAATCCACATGAACAGGTAAATTCTAATTGAGCCTAATCTGCTCATCATCTGCTCAACTATTTGGCTATTGATCTACGAACCTTTATTTTTGAACAGATTTTTAAATTCACTACAATTCATGCAAAAATATAAAATGGTGCTGAGGCCTTGTATTTTTTGTAGTGACTGAGACATTATCTGTTAGGGTACCTTTACACGCCGCTACTGGCGGGTGGATACAACCAGCTACATGCTACAAATGTAGCTTGTTTCGGCAATGTACCCCGTAGTAGCGGCGTGTGAAGACGGTAGGAGGCACCCGGCAGTAGATGCATCTGTTTCCGAGCACTGCCCTGAAACAGGTGGCTACACAGCCGATTGTAGCGAGCTGTATCGGCGTGTAAAGAAGGAACAGAAGGGTTGTATCTACACCATGCTATGTACCTGGTATGTAGCTGGGGCGTGACACAGGCTCCGGGTTAACGCGCCCCATCAGCGATCATTGGAGGAAGCTCCTGCATTACGATTGGTAGTCGCTGCATAGGGAGGCATATTTAAGGAGCTGACCAGTCACACTACACAATTGCTCGAGCGTCATGTATTAAACAGCCTCCTGCGCTGCCTGGCCAATCATGATGTTATTGCTTAGTCCTATCAGCGTACGGACGTCTCGTAATCCACAATTGTGGCACGCCTATGTGCTGTCCCTGCTGCACCAGGTCCGCCCAAATTAGCTTGTTGTAGCGGTGTGTAAATGAGGTAAGGTAAGCTACAGATGGCTACTTGTGGCACCCGGCGGTGTATCCAGAGATAGATGTAACGTAGCGTAGCGCACCTTGTTGCGGCGTGTAAAGGTGGTGCGTTTACCGTTTGCAACCGTTTGTGCGTGCTCGTGCACGTGAAGTAGCTGGTTGTATCCACCCGCCAGTAGCGGCGTGTAAAGGTACCCTTATGGTACCTTTACACACCGCTACAGAAGGTTGGAAACAACCGGGTGTCGGAGAGAAATGTATCTTGCACCGTCAAATCAACCCGAGGTAGCGGCGTGTAAACTAGGATGTTGCCACCCGTCACTGTCGGCACCTGTTTCAGAGCAGTACTCTAAAACAGGTTGGTTTCAACCCGATGGTAGCGGCGTCTAAATGAGGTACGGTAAGGTTTTTTCGTCACCTAGTTAACTCCCTGGGGCGTGACACAGCCTCCATGAAACTGGCTCCCTTCAGCGATCATTGATAGAAGTTCCTGCGTTACGATTGGTTGTCGCTGCATAGGGCGGCATATTTAACCCCTTCCCGACCCTTGGCCCTACGTTTGGGCCATGAAAACAAAGTCATTCCCGACCCTTGGCCCTAGGGGTGGGCCATGGAATGATCGGGCTCCTGCAGGCCGAGTGAGGGTCTCACTGACCTGTCACTCAGCCTGCAGGTACATGGGGAGTTGTACAACACCCCAGGGGGTCGATTTGCCCCCACCCCCACCCCCCCGGCTACAGGCGCGGTGATTGGCACTCAAAAGTGAAAGTGAAAATCACCGCGCCTGTCATGCTTCCCTGCCTGCCCCTGCTCTCCCTACCCTCCGATCTTCTCCCCTGTCATAATCTAAGTGCCCCCCTGTCCCCCACCTCTCTATTCTGCCCCCTCTTCATCTTTCTTACCCCCCCCCCCCGCTTCCTGTCCCTGCGCCCGCTTCCTGTCCCTGCCGCGGGCTTCCTCTTCCTGCCGCCCGCCTCCTCCTCACTGCCCCCGCTCCCTGTAAGTGCTCCCCATCTCCTGTCACCCCCCCTCTTCCCCCTGCCTGCCCCCCCCCCGATCACCGGAGCGGCGATCGCCTCTCCACTCCACCCCTCCGGCGATCGCGCTCCATCCTGCTGCATGGCTGCGTCCCGCTCCTCCTCCTCTTCTCTCCGGCCGCTCGCATCTGACAGCTCTGTGCTGGAGCTGTCAGATGACTTCTACAGCTAGATCCTGAGGATCCAGCTGTAGGAAGTGATCTGACAGATCCAGCACAGTGATCCACAGTGACCATTATGTGATCACTGTGGATCACTGTACTGGATCTGTCAGATCACTTTCTACAGCTGGATCCTGAGGATCCAGCTGTAGGAAGTGATCTGACAGATCCAGCACAGTCATCCACAGTGACCATTATGTGATCACTGTGGATCACTGTACTGGATCTGTCAGATCACTTTCTACAGCTGGATCCTGAGGATCCAGCTGTAGGAAGTGATCTGACAGATCCAGCACAGTCATCCACAGTGACCATTATGTGATCACTGTGGATCACTGTACTGGATCTGTCAGATCACTTTCTACCGCTGGATCCTGAGGATCCAGCTGTAGGAAGTGATCTGACAGATCCAGCACAGTGATCCACAGTGACCATTATGTGATCACTGTGGATCACTGTACTGGATCTGTCAGATCACTTTCTACAGCTGGATTCTGAGGATCTAGCTGCAGAAAGTGATCTGACACCCCGGGCGCAGTGACCCACTATGTGCATCACTGCGCCTGGGCTGCCAGATCGCTTTCCGCAGCTCGATCCCCATGCATGGGGATCGAGCTGCAGGAAGCTATCTAACAGCCCGGGCGCAGTGATGCACATAGTGGGTCACTGCGCCCAGGCTCTTAGATCGCTGCTCTGCAGCCCGATCTCCCTGCATGGCATCGAGCTGCAGAAAGCAATCTGACAGCCCGGACGCAGTGATGCACATAGTGGGTCAATGCGCCTGTGCTGCCAGATCGCTTTCCGCAGCTCGATCCCCATGCATGGGGATCGAGCTGCGGAAAGCGATCTGGCAGCCCAGGCGCAGTGATGCTCATAGTGGGTCACTGCGCCCAGGCTCTTAGATAGCTGCTCTGCAGCCCGATCTCCCTGCATGGGCATCGAGCTGCAGAAAGCAATCTGACAGCCCGGACGCAGTGATGCACATAGTGGGTCAATGCGCCTGTGCTGCCAGATCGCTTTCCGCAGCTCGATCCCCATGCATGGGGATCGAGCTGCGGAAAGTGATCTGGCAGCCCAGGCGCAGTGATGCACATAATGGGTCACTGCGCCCGGGGTGTCAGATCACTTTCTGCAGCTCGATCACCATGCTGGCGGATCGGGCTCCAGAGTAGCGATCTGAAAGCAAAGGTGATCGAGCGTCGTGGGACCTTCGTTGTGGACTACGTCGGAGACAATCAAACGTCGTGGGACCTTCGTTATGGACTACGTCGGAGCGATCGAGCGTCGTGGGACCTTCGTTGTGGACTACGTCGGATCTTTTTATAATAAAGATGGAGTCCGAATTGTGTCTGTGTTTTTTTTTCAAATAAAAAGATTTTTCTCTGTGTGTATTTATTGACTATTTACCGTACTAGAGATTCCTAATGGCGGGTCTAACATTGGCCCTATATTATGAATCTCGGGCTTAGTGTCAGCTGCCAATAAAAAGCTGGCATTAACCCCTTTATTACCCAGTTAGCCACCGGCACCAGGGCAACTGGAAGAGCGTGGGTACAGCGCCAGAAAATGGCGCTTCAATGAATGCGCCATTTTCTGGGGCTGCTGCGGGCTGCAATTCGCAGCATGGGGGGCCCAGAACGCTTGGGCCTCTCTATGCTGAGGATTCCAGCCCCCAGCTGCCTAGTTGTACCTGGCTGGACCAAAAATATGGCGGAGCCCCACGTAATTTTTTTTCTAGAATTAGTTCTAGAAATTTTTAAAAAAATGGGCTTCGCTGTATTTTTGGTTCCAGCCAGGTATGACGAGGCAGCTGGGGGTGGGTGGCAGTCCGTAGCTGCCAAGTTGTACCTGGCTGGACCAAAAATATGGCGGAGCCCTATGTCATTTTTTTTCTAGAAATATTTCTAGAAATAAAAAAAAAATAGGCTTCGCTGTATTTTTGGTTCCAGCCAGGTATGACGAGGCAGCTGGGGGCTGGTGGCAGTCCATAGCTGCCAAGTTGTACCTGGCTGGACCAAAAATATGGCGGAGCCCTATGTCATTTTTTTTCTAGAAATATTTCTAGAAATAAAAAAAAAATAGGCTTCGCTGTATTTTTGGTTCCAGCCAGGTATGACGAGGCAGCTGGGGGCTGGTGGCAGTCCGTAGCTGCCAAGTTGTACCTGGCTGGACCAAAAATATGGCGGAGCCCTATGTCATTTTTTTTCTAGAAATAATTCTAGAAATAAAAAAAAAAATAGGCTTCGCTGTATTTTTGGTTCCAGCCAGGTATGACGAGGCAGCTGGGGGCTGGTGGCAGTCCGTAGCTGCCAAGTTGTACCTGGCTGGACCAAAAATATGGCAGAGCCCCATGGGTCCCCTATGCTGCGAATTGCAACTACTAGACTAGTATGTTTTTTCACAAAAAGTTTCTTTATTCATTAATACGTCTCAATTTGTGAAGCACATGGTGGATCAAAGTGCTCACTGTGCATCTAGATATGTTCCCTGGGGGGTCTAGTTTCCAAAATGGGGTCACTTGTGGGGGAGCTCCAATGTTTAGGCACACAGGGGCTCTCCATACGCGACCTGGTGTCCGCTAACAATTCCAATTGTTGGCAAACACCAGGTTGCGTATGGAGAGCCCCTGTGTGTCTACACATTGGAGCTCCCCACAAGTGACCCCATTTTGGAAACTAGACCCCCCAAGGAACGTATCTAGATGCATAGTGAGCACTTTGAACCCCCAAGTGCTTCACAAATTGATCCATAATAATAAAAAAGTACTTTTTTTTCCACAAAAAAATTATTTTTTCATTTTTACAGATCAATTTGTGAAGCACCTGGAGGTTCAAAGTGCACACTATGCATCTAGATACATTCCTTGGGGGGTCTAGTTTACAAAATGGGGTCACTTGTGGGGGAGCTCTAATGTTTAGTCACACAGACGCTCTCCATACTCAACATGGTGTCCGCTAACAATTCCAATTGTTAGCGGACACCATGTCGCATATGGAGAGCCCCTGTGTGCCTAAACATTAGAGCTCCCCCACAAGTGACCCCATTTTGGAAACTAGACCCCCCAGGGAACTTATCTAGATGGATAGTGAGCATATTGACCCCCCAGGTGCTTCACAAATTAATGGAAAAAAAATTTTTTTGCAGAAAACAAGTACTTTTTCATTTTTACAGATCAATTTGTGAAGCACCTGGGGGTTCAAAGTGCTCACTATGCATCTAGATACGTTCCCTGGGGGGGTCTAGTTTCCAAAATGGGGTCACTTGTGGGGAGCCCCAATGTTTAGGCACACAGGGGCTCACCAAACGTGACATGGTGTCCGCTAACAATTTGAGCTCATTTTGCATTCAAATTGTTAGCGGACACCATGTCGTGTTTGGAGAGCCCCTGTGCGTCTCCACATTGGAGCTCCTCCACAAGTGACCCCATTTTGGAAACTAGACCCCCCAAGGAACATATCTAGCTGCATAGTGAGCACTTTGAACCCCCAGGTGCTTCACAAATTGGTCCGTAATAATGAAGAAAGAAAATTTTTGTGGAAAAGAAAGTGCTTTTTCATTTTTATGGATGAATTTGTGAAGCACCTGGGGCTTTAAAGTGCTCACTATGCATCTAGATACGTTCCCTGGGGGGTCTAGTT
Organism: Allobates femoralis; assembly: GCA_033576535.1. Lineage (NCBI taxonomy): Eukaryota > Metazoa > Chordata > Amphibia > Anura > Aromobatidae > Allobates > Allobates femoralis. The sequence continues at coordinate 604,225,562 of JARQOC010000002.1, forward strand.
TCCAAAATGGGGTCACTTGTGGGGGAGCTCCAATGTTTAGGCACACAGGGGCTCACCAAACGCAACATGGTGTCCGCTAACAATTTGAGCTCATTTTGCTTCAAATTGTTAGCGGACACCATGTTGTGTTTGGAGAGCCCCTGTGCGTCTCCACATTGGAGCTCCCCCACAAGTGACCCCATTTTGGAAACTAGACCCCCCAGGGAACATATGTAGCTGCATAGTGAGCACTTTGAACCCCCAGGTGCTTCACAAATTGGTCCGTAATAATGAAAAAAGAATTTTTTGTGGAAAAAAAAGTGCTTTTTCATTTTTATGGATGAATTTGTGAAGTACCTGGGGGTTCAAAGTACTCACTATGCATCTAGATACGTTCCCTGGGGGGTCTAGTTTCCAAAATGGGGTCACTTGTGGGGGAGCTCCAATGTTTAGGCACACAGGGGCTCACCAAACGCAACATGGCGTCCGCTAACAATTTGAGCTCATTTTGCATTCAAATTGTTAGCGGACACCATGTCGTGTTTGGAGAGCCCCTGTGCGTCTCCACATTGGAGCTCCCCACAAGTGACCCCATTTTGGAAACTAGACCCCCCAGGGAACATATGTAGCTGCATAGTGAGCACTTTGAACCCCCAGGTGCTTCACAAATTGGTCCGTAATAATGAAAAAATAAATTTTTGTGGAAAAAAAAGTGCTTTTTTCATTTTTATGGATGAATTTGTGAAGCACCTGGGGGTTCAAAGTACTCACTATGCATCTAGATACGTTCCCTGGGGGGTCTGGTTTCCAAAATGGGGTCACTTGTTGTGGAGCCCCAATGTTTAGGCACACAGGGGCTCACCAAACGCAACATGGTGACAGCTAACAATTTGAGCTGATTTTTATTCAAATTGTTAGCGGACACCATGTCGCTTTTGGAGAGCCCCTGTGTGCCTAAACATTGGAGCTCCCCCACAAGTGACCCCATTTTGGAAACTAGACCCCCCAGGGAACATATCTAGATGGGTAGTGAGCATATTGAACCCCCAGGTGCTTCACAAATTGATCTGTGAAAATGAAATAGTACTTTTTTTTTCACAAAAATTTTTTTTTAGCCTAAATTTTTTCGTTTTCACATGGCAACAGCATAAAATTCATCCTAAAATTTGTTGGGCAATTTCTCCTGAGTACACCGATACCTTATATGTGGTCATAAACCACTGTTTGGGCACACAGCAGGGCTCAGAAGGGAAGGAGCGCCATTTCACTTTTTGGATGTAAAATTAGCTCCAAAATTCAAATTGCGCTCCTTCCCTTCTGAGCCCTGCCGTGCACCCAAACAGTGGTTTATGACCATATATGAGGTATCTGTGTACTCGGGAGAATTTGCACAACACATTTTAAGATCCATTTTATCCCGTTGCCCATGTGAAAATGAAAGAATTGAGGCTAAAAGAACATTTTTGAGAAAAAAATTAAAATATCCATTTTTTGTTTCCACTTTGCCTTAGGTCCTGTGAAGCACCGGAAGGGTTAATCATCTTCTTGGATATAGTTTTGAGTAGCTTGAGGGGTACAGTTTTTGGAATGGTGTCACTTTTGGGTGTTTTCTGTCATGTACACCCCTCAAAAGGACTTCAAATGTGATGTGGTCACTAAAAAAAATGGTTTTGTAAATTTTGGTTGAAAAATGAAAAATTGCTCATGAACTTTGAACCCTTATAACGTCCTACCAAAAAAATTTTTTTTTTCCAAAATTGTGCTGATGTGAAGTAGACATGTGGGAAATATTATTTAATAACTTTTTTCTGTCACATATCTCTCTGGTTTATCAGAAAAAAAAATAAAAATGTGAAAATTGTGAAATTTTCAAAATTTTTGCCATATTTTTGATTTTTTCACAAATAAACACAAAAATTATCGACTTAAATTTAATACTAGCATGAAGCCCAATGTGTCACGAAAAAACAATCTCAGAATCGCTAGGATCGGTTGAAGCGTTCCAGAGATATAACCTCATAAAGGGACACTGGTCAGAATTGCAAAAAAAGCCAAGGTCTTTAGGGTCAAAATAGGCTGGGTCCTGAAGGGGTTAAGGAGCTGACCAGTCACACTACACAATTGCTCGAGCGTCATGTATTAATCAGCCTCCTGCGATGCCTGGCCAATCATGATGCTATTGCATTGTCCAATCATCGAACGAGCGTCTCGTAATCCACAACTCTGGCACGCCTATGTGTTGTCCCTGCTGCCCCAAGTCCTCCCATATTACCTTCTGTAGCGGCGTGTAAATGAGGGACGGTGCTCTACAGAAGGTAACTTGGGGCACCCGGCGGTGCCTCCAGAGATAGATTAAACCTTCTGTAGAGCACTTTGTAGCGGCGTGTAAAGGCGGTATCGGGTACCGTTTGCAACCGTTGGAACGTGCTCGTGCACGTGAGAAACCCGGTTGTTTCCAACCTTCTGTAGCGGCGTGTAAAGGTACCATTAGTGTTATAATGTGCAGAGAAGAAATAAATGTAGGGCACCATTACAGTCTGACATCTGTTGTCAATTCTGAGAGAAACATTATGGGAATCACCTAATTTTTTTTTAGGAATGGAGAGTAGCTTATAAAAAGTTAACCCTGGGTTAAAGAGAACCATAATAATTATCTTATAGAGAATTAAAATAAGAGTACGATGTAGTATGCACATGACACCACAATGTCCACACAATAAAGCTATGGTCTGCCCAAACGTCATGCCTTATAGTCAGTGCTGCAACTTGAAGCTCATGGGCCCTGATGCGAAAGCTCCTGCGGGGCACCAAATTATTGCAAATCTTTAATAGCAATAGTCTTTTTCTATAGGCCACTGGGATTTTTGGGGCCCCCCCAGGGCCCAGGTGTGATCGCAACCCCTGCACCTGTTGTAGTTATGCCCCTGCTTATAGTGCCCTGATGGCACTGCCATGAAATAATTACCGGGGCTTTACGTAGATAAAAGTGTTCACATTCTAGTTTTTAAGCCGCACAACATGGATTTAACATGGATTTACGTATATGACTTTCTCATATGCAATCTTGTTCTTTTTTCTAATTTTCCCTAACAGTATTATGTAAGCGTCGTTTTTGAAGGAGCAGAAAAACACTGCAGAATAATAGTATAAAGTCATTTCTTACTTTCTCAAAGATTGTACTAGCAAATGTACTAAATAAAAGGACAGCCAAGTGCAGTTTATCATGTGAACGTGGCTATTTTATTTGACGTCCATTTGTATTGCAATTCCTGAATGGCTAGTGAAGGGAAATGAATGATCCTCTCGTCTGTGAGTAGACATCCATTGAAAAAAAGAGACCCCATAGACAGGATTGGTTGTGCGTGTTCCTCAGCGCAGTATCCAGCTGTCAGTTGTAATATTTTTCTCCCTAACTCTTTCTGTGGGTATTCAGTCCCTCTGTCATCCTGGCTCCTCTCTGGCTAGTTCCCGCCGTGGGATGAGGTGTCATTTCTGTGGTGAGACAATCAGGGGGTCATCCAAAAGCCAAACCACCAACCGCAGGAGTGTCCACCCTGGAGTGAGTCAGAGCCAAAGGTTAACCCCGTGTGGCCTGTAACCTCATTGAGTTATCACTCTCCCTCCTGCACCTCACACATGCTGTACAGCTGCTGCACGTGGGAAGGCAAGAACCACAGCATTCAGAGAGCTATGTTCTGTTATGGCCCACATCTTGTATACAAACCTCTTTTAACCCACAATATTCTCGAATGATTTCATAGTCTCAGCAGAATGTCAATCTGATGTTGCCTTTAAGGGTGTTCTGCTAATGTTCCCTAGTACAAAAGGAGTATTTCTATTAGAAATCGTGAGCACTATAAGTGCCTACACAAATGGAGCCTTTATCATATTTGTGTCGAGGAATTTCATAGGATCAGTAATTGTCGACACATAAGTCTGCCCATCTGTTCTTAAAAATAGTAACCTTTCCCATCATGTAAGGTACAATTCTGATCTCACCGGAGTGGGTGGCAATAAAAACTAATTTGCCATGTTATTATAAATCACGCAAAAATTCTATTCTGCTAGGAAAAAGCCACTGCAGTTTTTGATGTAGACGTTTCAGTGAAAGTCTGCAAAAAGAGTTATATATTCTTTCTTTATTTTTCCATTTTCTTTCATCCACTTCTGGCTTTAGCTGCAACTCAAATTTATAACCTTTTGTGGTTGAATGTAAGGATATTACACTTAATAGTTGGCTAACTATGCAAGAGAAATACTGATTCCCGTAATATGACTTAATACAAAGATGTAGGGGTCTTGTGTATGTACATTTTAAGACATCAGACATGAGTTTTTGTTGCATCATTTTGAGTATGTACAGTATAGTAGGGCTGCAATATATCAAGACCGATATTTGCACACCAAAAGGGTCTGATGGAGTAGGAAGCACCAAATTAATTAAGAAGCCTGGGTCAAAAGGGTCAACAAGAGTTAGATACACCAAAAGGATCCGACTGGAGTAAGATAGGTCAAACTCATTAAGATGTATACACCAAAAGGATCCACGGGAGTTAGATGCTCTAAATTCACTTATTGGCAATTTTCCCATTTTCATCTATGTGTTGCACTCCTCTCATTAAGCTGTTCCAATTTCCAAAACTTGGCGGATTGCAGGAGCTGGCATAAAAATGTCAAACTCACAATTTCTTTTCCGAAATGCAAGTAGTGCAAATATTTGACACCTTTTAAACAATTTTACACCAGAATTCTGACTCAAATTGGGGCCATAATGTTAAAAACTTTGAATCACTAAGGTACTTTTATACACCACAACCATGGGAGACATTTTTGAGGCGATATGTCGCCCTGGAATTATCGCCGCCAAATTGCCTCCTAATTGCGGCGTGTATTTTGGGAATTTGGCGGCGATATGTCGCCTCGCTCTCGGCCGCCTGATTTCAGAGCACAACATATTGCCGGTAAAAATGTCTCCCGTGGTTGTGGCGTATAAAGGTACCCTTAGAAATGCCATTGTTTTCAAGGAAAAGATACCATTAAGATCAATCAAATACCTCACTGCTGTAAATTCAGTTAAATATTATTTCCTACTTAGAGTAAATAAAAAGATTGCATTGCAAAGGAATTCGAGTTAAATCCATGGCCTGTTCAATTCATCATACTGAGAAGAATTTAAAGATGTGGTACCCCTTTGATGCCAATTTTTTCCTTTACTAAAGACTTATCCGGCTTAAATCAATCTTTACAGTATTGGGCTACACAGATACAAGTAGATAGATGGTAATTACCTACCTGATTGCTGTAAGCCCTTCTCTCTGTTCAGCACTTGTCTCAGAGCGTCACATGACTCTCTCCTGAGTGATTTTGCTGCTTCCTGTGATGTCACGTCCCACCACACAGCATTAGCTTATCCCCTGCCCTGTACACAGCATCACAGCCCAGTCACTGTGAGTGACAGCTGACTCCCCTCTGCTAACCCAGCCCATGTGTGCTGAGTAGTAGAGGAGCTGTTTGAGGCAGGATTGCATGGACACTGCAGGTACACCGAGCAGCTCCCAGACAAGTGGCTCTTATGCAGTGCCTGCTCTCACCCAATTTTTCCCTCCTTGCACTTTCAGGTCCATTGCTGTCGGAGTTGCTTGCTGGACCCTGTTTGTGCAATAATGATGAGTTGTTTGTGAATGATCCTTCACTGCTGTACACTGAGACACTGTAATGCAGAGTCCTGGCCAATCAGGTTGCAGTGGGCATGCAGAGTGTGGAGGGGGCCGAGAGGTGTGTACAGGGGTGGTGATCAGCACAGGCTGTAAGAAGGAAAAAAAAAACAGGAAGCTACCTAATCATGAAATGCTGCATGTAAACATCCAACATGAGGCACTGAACACAGAAATTGAGTCGGATAGTCCTTTAAAATAATAAAAATGGATGAAATATGCGCACCATCTGTGTGAAATCTATTTTTAATGGACCATGGATTTAATGGATTGCAATTAATGAATATATTGTATTTGGGCTTGTATAGTCTTTTAAAGCAGTACTACAGCATTTTGAATTTTTTTCTAGCCGTAGAGTGTTGCTTTAAATGTAAGCCCCCTGCTCCTAATTTTATACTCACCCTCTAGTATTTTGATCCTTTTTTCCTTTTTGGCATCGCTCCAGTCCTGCATCGCCATCTTGTGCCCATAACGTCTAACTGACTGGAAGTCAGAAGTTACATCACAGGCACTCAATGCAAGGCCGGAACAAGGCTCTCATAGAAAAGTATTGAAAAGTGACCTCTGGCACTCTCCATGAAACACTTGGGCAGATACCTTTTGCCATAAACCTACCGACTTTTTGTGGGAAAAAGACGAAGGTGGCGGTAAATGAGTAAAGCATAAGGGGACAGTGAACTTAGATTTAAAGCAGAATCATGGCTGTGAAAACAAGCAACAAAGAAGGGAATTATGGCTGTGGAGATAATATGGGGAGAAGAGAGGGGGATGGTGGAAACAATATGTGGAGCAGGTGGAGAAATAATGCCTATGAAAACAATATGGGAGCGAGGGGAATATTGCCTGTGGAAACCATATGAGGAGCAGGGGAGGAAATAATGCCTATGGATACAATATGAGAGCAGGGAAGGAATATTGGCTATTAAAACAATATGGGAGCATGCAGGGGGGAATAATGTCTGGCAAAACAATATGGGGAGCAGGGTGGGTATGTAGTGGTGAAATAATGGCTGCAGAAACAATATGGAAAGCAAGGAGGGTAAGGAATAATGAATTTGGAAACCATATGGGGAGCGGGAAGGAGTAATGGCTGTAGGAATGATATGAGGAGCAGGGTGGAGGGGAATAATTGCTCTGGAAACAATATGGGGAGACGGGAGGGGAATGGCTATGGAAACAATATAGGACACAGTGGAGAACTGAATAATGGCTGTGTAAAAAATATGAAGACCAGGGTAGGAGGGAATAATGGGTATGGAAACAATATGGAAATAATATGGGGTTAATTATAGATGTGAAAGCAATATGTGGAAAAGGGGCGGGGGAAATTGCTGTGGAAACAATATGGAGAACAGCAGGGGAAATAATGGCTATGGAAACAATATGGAGAGTAGAGGGGAGAATAATGCCTGTGGAAACAATATGTATAGAGATGGGGGGTCATAATGGCTGTGGAAGCAATATGTTGTCAATGAGGGAGGAATAGGGTAATAATGGCTGTGGAAAGAATATGGGAAACAGGAGGGGGTATAATGGCTGTGGAAACAATATGGGGAGCACGGGGAATAATGGCTTTGGAAACAATATAAAAATTGGGTCGGTGGGTCGGAATGATGCTTGTGCAAACAATATGAGGAGCAGGCAATGAGAACAAGAGGTAATAATACTGCAAGTATGTGAATTACATGTGGTCTTGTGCCAACTAGAAATGTGCTGCCTTGCACAGTACAGGTGAATTGAAAGAGGTTGGACACGACCTGGCTGAGGACCATAGCCGCATATAACATTAATCCAGCCCTACCCCAAGCCAGCTTCTTTTCACCTTAGGTGATTGACAAGTCTCTTGCAATTGGAAAGGCCCGTCAAGTTTTGTCTCTGGCTAAGGTCCACAGCTGGATCTCCAACTGTATTTTGTCTGATATGCTGGAGTGTTTCAGAGAAAAATATATCTGTCTCAGATCATGCATCCAGGCTCTGATTAGTGCTATGATTGGTTTGGGCAGGAAAAAATAGTTGCGGTTCTGATAGCGCTAAGGAAGGAGGGCAAGGGGAAATTGTTATGATGAACAGACCTTTATTAAAAACACGGTTCCTCAAACTCCGCTACGCGTTTCGACGTTACCGTCTTCATCAGGTGATTTCACCTGATGAAGACGGTAACGTCGAAACGCGTAGCGGAGTTTGAGGGACCGTGTTTTTAATAAAGGTCTGTTCATCATAACAATTTCCCCTTGCCCTCCTTCCTTAGCGCTATCAGAACCGCAACTATTTTTTTCTCCTGTGCACTTCTCTCCCTTCTGAGGGACCGTGCGGTTCAGCAGCTTTGGAAGAGAGGCATCGTTTATAAAAAGAACCTGTTTATCCAAGTCTGGAGGACTACTAGGACCTTTCTGACGTCACCGCCTTGGATCACGTGACCGGTGGAAGTGACGCTGCTCTCTCCCTGGCACGAGGATTTTCTCGGGGACACCCTGCTGGCATTGCTCCACAGGAGGCTGTTACTGGAGTTGTACCCAGCCAGTACAACTCCACAAGGTGAGTGGAAACCCCGCTTTCCCTGCAATACGGTTTACCCTGAGGTGCTTCACATTTGCGTTCCTTTTCTTTTCTTTTACATGATTGGTTTGGGCAGCACAAATAAAGTGACAGGTTCCCCTTAATAGGGCTATCCTCAGGGGCATAACGATTGCAGTTAGAGTTAGCCATTGCAATCAGGCCCATGCTGCAGTGCTTACGTCAGCTAGCTGTGTGTCCTAGCATGCACATTCAGCTGAAGTGTATTGTGGCACAGAGACACATAGGGTCCCTGTGTTGTAATACATACTGACGGCCAATCAGAGGCATGCATGGCAGTGACATTATGTGCCATCGTGTACACGCTGATGTAAGCTGTCGGCTCAAGCGCTGGCTGTAGAAGAGAGAAGAGGATGCTGTGTAGAGGAGAGAATGAAGGAAAGTGAGTAAAATCTTTTTATTTTTTTTATTTTTCTTTTATGCAGAGGCAGAATGGGAACATAATTACCAGGATGGAGGACATATATACCTGGAAGGAGCCCAGGAAGAGAGACATTAGTACAGGATGGGGAACATTACTACATAATAAGGGGAGGTGGGCGACTCATATATCTTTAAAGGATTTAGAATGGTACAAGGGTCCACAAATCTGATAAACATGCATGTGAAAGGATGGGAGGGCTAATCCAAATCTTGCGCCAGGGCCCTTTATACACTAGTTATGCCACTAGTTATTTACATTAAAACAATGGCTAAAATGTTAAAAAACATCAAAATACGCACTATTCTTCTTTTCTTTCCTCCATGAATCCAGCACTAACTGTCAATAGCCCTGTAGAACTGCCTACCTTTGCATTGAATCTGAAACATGTGACCACTGCCGCCAGTGAGTGGTCTCATCTGTTATGAGCCATGCGTCTGGTAAAACTAGCCAGTAATGATGGTCATGATGCTAAGTAGTGTGGCTTGTAATTTTAGATCATTGACAAACTCATGATATAGTGTAATTTGAATACCTTTTCACATCTATTAATTCAGCACCAAAGTTTTATTCAAAATAATTGTATAATAACCCTTTGAGCTGACTAAAAGGCTGTGCAGTTACGATTACTAACTATGATAAGAAGGATGAGAGGAGGCTCACATATAATGACATGTCACACAGAATAAAAATTGTCAAGTCAATCTTGGTCTGCAACAGGAGATGTAAAATCTAGGGTGTGAGTGGACAAGACTTTGTGAGACCTCCTTGTGGGATGGAGAGGAAGAGGAAGCTGAAAAAGACGTCCAGGCACTCTGAAATGCAAATGTTGTGGTGATGAAGTTTTTAGAGGGGTCTTATTTCTCTCTGGGAAAGTACTTCCCTATAAAGCTTTCTCATGGACACAAACCATTTTTGGTTACAGAGAAATTTTATGTCATTGATTATACTTCGTGTCGTAATCAAGAAAATTTCAATTTTCTATAAAATCTCTAGTCCCAACATTATATCCATTATCAAATCTAAATGCCATCTCTTCCTTCACTAATTTTTTGGTATTTTAGGTCATATTAACTAAATATTGACCAAATCATCTATTTACAGCACTTCACTCATTAAGAATAAGGCCGCTATAGCTCTAAATGGGATGCTAGTGGGTTAGTAGCTAAAATATTTTTTGGGGGAAAATAACAGTACTCAATGGTGCAGCCCTTTTTATCATATGTAAATGAACACCTGACCTACTGTATGGTATTATATAGGAATCATGATTAGTCTGAGTTCCAGAGTCTATGTCCTTGGTGTCAGTGTTGATCTAGCACTCTCAGACAGTGGATCAGTATCCAATTGCACAAAGCTGGGAACCCCTTATCCTTACAAATAACTGTGTTTTTAAGGGAACCAGCCAGCATATTTACAACCTGTAAATCAGGGCAGCAGGTGATTGACGTGTGCAGCATGATATCACTATTTGGATTTTTCTTATTCATCCAATGTGGGCTTGTCTTCATGCTGTAAGCCGAACCCTCTCCCCTTCCCTCTCATCCAGACTCATTCTGGGAAGGGGGAGGGCGGTTCGGCTTACAGCAGGAAGACAAGCCCCAAAACAACCAAATAGTGATGTCATGCTGCACACGACACGACAATCACCTGCTACACTGATTTACAGGTGATTAAATCCTGGTGGTTAGTTCCCTTTAAGAAGTGCTTGTCCGTACTCATTAAAAACCAGGGCCAGAGATGCTTATGCGGTAAGATAACAAGACAAAGAGTGCTAGCCTACTGATGCCACTGATTGCTCCCTGCCGGCCTTCATTGACGGAGCTCTGGCAGTGATGTCAGGTCTACATCAAGTGAACACTGCAAACAACCACAGGTAAGCGATCTTCTGCCATATGCTAAGCCCATTGATTGGCATTAGAGGGTCACGTGTTGTAGACATGAAGGCCACATGCATTATATAAAGTGGCTTACTTTGCATTCAATGGTTATGCTATTGTCTTTTTATAATGTGCGGTACACCTGTGTAAAACCTCCTCAGTAAACCACCTATTAGAGAAGACTAACCCCTTATCCACCCTTGATTGATTTTTTCTTCAGTTCTACCATATATCATTACTCCCCATCTTCCCGAGAAGACCACCCGACTGGAAGTGAACCTTTTATTTCAATTTTGGATGGCCCCAAAGAGGTTTCTTTGTGTGATTTTATTGGTTTTAGGTAAAGCAAGTCCATGCACATTATCTACCATGGCTCAAACTGGGCTAGATTAAACTCCTTGCCAACCTAACTCGGCACAAATACTTTGGGTTAAATTCTCACAAATTTTGCTATCAACAGTGATAAAAGAAAAAAACCAAAAAAGTTGTAAATGGAATTGAGTAATTTACATATTATTATTATTAGAGTTTTCTTTAAGACAATCTTTATATATATAGTAACAAGATGATAAAACATTTTGTGCTTATGTATTGATGTGTCTATTTTATTACTTTTACTCCCACAGAGTATGACATCCACTTGTCGAATGAACCTATAAGTATTGCTCCTAATGTGGAAATTGTGAAATGTCCTTGTAATTTTAGGGGAGGTGATAGACCTAAGTGTCCCGTTCACCCCCCTTGGTTAAGGCCTTCAATTCTCAGCATTGTGCGTGTGAAAGTTGCATTGTTTCTGGTGCTGGAGCCTCAGATAATTAGCTCAATTAGTCACAATAGGAGTGTAATAAATACCGGCTTAGTGACTTCCATCCCGTTCTGACATCCAAGATTAATGCAGGATGGACGGGCGCACCTGAAAAGCGTGATGGACAATTCATTACTTTGCCTGAGCGACACACAGTCGCGCCGTGACGCTCCACATTAACCCCCCAGGAGGCAGCTTTGTCTACTGCAGCCACTAGCCAGAAGCCCCTCACCAGCAGGACGGGGATATTTGGCTGCTTTAGCAGTGTCAGGGATTAGAGGGAAGTGTATAGGGGGGGTGAGTGTTGCCCTGGAGTTGCTGCCACATTGAGTAAGAATGTGTCCAGAGGTGATTAAGGAAAACCAAGATAGTAACAGGGTGGGAAGGGTACAGAGGAGAACATGGGTGTCTGTTAACCCCACAAAATCAGAAGGAATTGATTAAACCACTGGTTTGGGAAATAAGAAAAGGAACAGTAATAAAACTCCCATCAACGCTGATAAGCTCCATTGCACTAAAGGATTAACCAAAAACTATTCAGAGCCTTACATTAGGAGATGACCCCCTGGGATTCCCTCCCAATCCATTTGTGCCCACACATTCCCATCCGTTCTGGGATTTAAACTCCTTCGAAGAGTCTTAATTTTCAATGCTTTCATACACACTTACTCTGTTGTCATTGTTTCTCATGTACACACTGAGATACCAGGGCTGTGAAATGGCACCACATTGCCAGCTGTCAGAATAGGTGTGTGGGGTGTATTATATATAACATCCAATATAGGTTTATAAGGGCATTAAATCTTGTGAGTATTTCTTAGGAAACATATGACAAGACTGTATTCATCTTCCCATTGCCATAAGCAACTGCCATTTCGCAGAAAGGTCCTTTAAGAATTTACAATTAGAACAATACACAAGGACAATGGGGATGATACTTTCTTTGAGTTACATATATCTGCACATGTAACTAATGATCAAACTGATATGGTTTACATGTGTATCTAGCCATCTTTTAGGGAGCCAAGCAGGTTTTTGCCGTGTAAACTATAAGCAGTGCCCCATTGGCGCTAAGATGCTGATTATAATGAAACCTTGAGTGCAAGAAATACGAGCACAAAGTAAGACTTTGTAGGGCAGGTCTTCTTTGTAATAATTTTATAATAATAATTTTATTTATATAGCGCCAAACATATTCCGCAGCGCTTCACAATACAAAGTTCACATTTAAACAATCATAAGAAACAATTAGAAAATACAATACAATGCCAAAAACAATACATAAAGCATAACATAATACAATAATTAGAGCAAAAAATGGCAGCCCTGCTCATAAGAGCTTACAATCTAACAATGATAGTATAGTCAACTTGAGGAGATGAGGAACAGATAGGAGCAGAATAAGTGGCCACAACCCGTTATATGTGATCCACTTGAGACGGAGCGGATAGGCTATGTCTAGATGACTGATTTGGGATCATGATAGTTAGGCTGCCCTAAAAAGATGTGTTTTTAGGGATCGCCTAAAACTATCTAAGTTGTGGATACACCTAATTTCTTGGGGTAAAGCATTCCAAAGAATTGGTGCGGCTCGGGAGAAGTCTTGGAGCCGAGAGTGGGAGGTTCGGATTAATGCAGAAGTGAGTCTAAAGTCACTTCCAGAGCGAAGAGAATGGGTGGGGTGATAGACAGAGATGAGGGAGGAGATGTATGAGGGTGCTGCACTGGGAAGAGCTTTGTGGGTTATATTCCTCCCCTGGCTGTTTTCCTTCCCTTTATATAAATGTTGCACTGCTGCCGTCACCATTATCCCTATGGCCTGCAGCGTGTTCACTGCTATGTTCTTGTTGTAGTTCCATTCTTTAATAAAATGGCACAGGAGTAAGCACATGTGCATACTGCAAACTCCAGCAACATGTTATTGAAGACATTGTCCTGCAAATATCACCAGTCACCAGTTTGTTTCAGATGATATTCACAGAGACAATGTCTTCAATGAGATGTTGCTGGAGATCGAGGTATGTACCGCGCTGAATATGGCACTTTTTTGAAGGATTCAACTACATTGTGAACACTCGCCGGCCATATGGATAATAGCACCTGCCATGATGATAAATAAAAAAAATGGTTGGAAAGCAGCCAGGGAAGGAATAGGTAAAGAAGACCCGACCCACAAAGTCTTGCCTCGATGCTCAGATTGTGTAATTTTGGAAAATTTGGACTAAGATTACTCTTCAAACAAGGCTTGTATTTCTGCACTCAAGTGTATCATTAGAATCAGCATCCTAGCGCATTAGGGCACTGCCTATAGTTTATAGGGCAAAAACCTGCTGGTTGCTTCCCTTTAAGGGTGCCGTCACACCTGGCGAGGCACCGGAGATGTCGGTGCAACTGGGGGAGCGCGCACGTTTTTGGCGCCCCACCAGCTGTTGCCGCCCCCCGTTTACATGGGGAGTCACCTCCGGCGATGCCGCGGCGAGCTGAGAGGCGGCATCGCCGCTGGGGTATCTCAAAACCCCAGCGGTGATGCAGTACAAAGGGAGCCTATGGCTCCCATTGCCTGTCAGGTCGCCGGCGGCCGTTTTACATGGGGCGATGTGTACACATTGCTCCAGATCGGCTGATGTGAACAGGCAAGCACTCAGAGCGCCGACATCGCCCCTTTACATTAGGCGACGCAGGGGCGATATCAGGGCCAATAGGCCATGCCCCTACATCGCCTAAAACATCTGCGGTGCCATCGCCAGGTGTGACGGCACCCTAAGACATTTTGGGGCCTGCAGTGTCTTCTTATTGGTCATTCCCAACAACCATAAATCTTACACTGAAAGTTGACAGCAAGTGACTGTGTTTGTTAGTTGAATTTCATGCCTTGTAAAACCAATGTAAATCTAATGTATGTAGAAATGACATGTGCAGTCATTTACTACCATCGCTTATTATTTTAATTTCACATTTAGGCCTTAAAATAAATTCTGTTTTATATATTTCATTTATTTCTTGTAGTAATACCAATAAAAACTTACCAAATCCATGTAGTCTCGATAACTTCAAGTGGTAACTTTCTGTGCCATAAGTTATTTTATCATAATGAAGGGCGCTTTATATTGTCTTAAGAAAGTTCCGCCAGCTTGCTAAGTGTATTTTTAAATGCTAAAATTCTGAACCAATTGTCAACCAGGAATAAATAACCCGACAATGCAGAATTATATTACAATTACATTTGTGCACACAATGCAGGAGATCATTAGGAGACTATGGACACATAAATAAGTAAACTACAAGAAAGGAGGTGGGTGTTGAGGGTGACAGATGAGGCTGTAATTGATTGTACAGTGTTTCAGCACTCTACATTTCATTCACACAGAAGATCTGTCTATGGATTGTGTCGGAGTCCCATGACATCATGTCCCTTGTACTTCTCAGCAGGCCGTCAGGGCAAAATACTCTGAAATGAGAGTCCTATTGAGCAGCTCTCCTAAATGTATTGGCTGGCTCTCACTGGCCTCAGGTTAATGATACAACTGGATTGCATCTGAATAGGCATAACACTTTAAAAAAGCCCTTGTTATTGCTCACTTTATGAATGACAATAGCTGATGGATAATGCTATAAATCCACTATAATTTAGGTCTCATTCAACATTCATATTGGTTAATAAAAGAAAAAAAAATTGTATGAAATGTATGAGTTTTATCATTTTTTTGGGATTAGATTTTCATCAGTGATTTTTATGTATGGAATAAATTACAAAGCTTTTCTTACTCGTTGCAGTGTTATCACTGACAGCACACAGACTTATCACTGATGTCATCCGTTTGCTGTCCATGATTTTCATGTAACCATAGGCTTGTTTTGGTAGTTTTCATCTGAGATGTTGGTGATTGAATTTCTGTAATTTACGTACATATGGTTGGACCAATTGCAATCAACCTGCTACAACACAGGATCCTTAACAACGGCCCTTAAATAGAATAAGTCACCAAGTTTTTGCTATCTTAACTGACAGCAACATAATTTAGAATAAATTCCAGGGTCGCTTACTGGATACTGAACTCTGTATAACCCACCCACATAAGAAATTGACAGCTTTTTGTGTACACTGTGCATAGGCAGAAAGATGCCAATCAGTGGTGGGGGGTGGGGTAATACGGATAATGAATATGGAGGACTACATGACAGCAGGTTTCCTAGTCCTCTAGTGATTATCTCCTGCTCATGTAAGGGGATGTAGGGCTCTGTCACCCCCACCCTGGAGGGTACTGTGTCTTCATACACATGTGTTGGAATGTTATGTATTTGCATGCATATTGCCTCTGTAAAGAGGACTTGAACTCTAGTGCCACCTATTGGTAGCAACAATCCTAAAAATTAATATTGACCCTTTAACAAGCCTTATCTTATGACCAAGGATATAAGCCAAATCATGTTTTTAATTTGCAGACACATTGTTTTGGAGTGTTACCCTCGTCAGTGGAAAGTATGAGATATGATTTGGCTAGGTGGCAGAAGAGCAATGGGACTTGGCTGATAATGGTTCTGGGGAATAGTTAAAAAACAATAGTTCTTAATCCAATGTAGGAGAGTCCCCAAAGGAAAGGATTTTTATGCCCTGAGGAAGTGGCCAGAGGGCCACGAAATGTGTAGGCTTCATAAAGTGTCCTGGAAAGAAATAAATACTGTAAGAGTGTCATTGTCCGGCAGCATACATGGTGGATCCCTACTTTTTTTCTTTGATATACTTGTTCATTGGTGGATTAGTGCAGCAACCGTTTGTGTGCTTAAGTGGTGGTTGTATCCGGCTCACAACCTGATCTGGTGAGCCCCACTAATCTCACTGTCCTTACTTAGGTGTACCATCTGATAAAACCCTATTTGCGCTTCTTCTTTTTTATAGTTTCAAAGTAAAATGTGGAACAGAGGTCATACACTGAGCTGGTGTGAGTGCAGTGGTGTGGAGCCCAGCATTTTATTCGACTCAACCTCTGAGTCACCCCAGGACTTGAGTATCGGAATTGGGACATTGTTCCAAAACATATGTGAATGTAACACTCCCTGAATTGTTACTCAACCCTGGCCCTAGGTGGGCGCCTGGGATGCCACTGACTCCTTCAGTACCTCTTGCAGTGGACTCAAACACAGACTCAGACAAACAGGTTGTCACAGTGCTAGCAGTGAAGGAACTCTGTCTAACAGTTGGCCTAATTGTTCCTTAGAACAAATCCCTGTGGGTGCGATAGGGCTGGAGCCAGGGGAGACTATATGAATTTCCAGTGAACCACCATAGTGTTGGAGAGAGATGGCAAGAGTTTAAGGTCCAGGATGACGAAAGCAGTCTGCAATAAATTGGATTGAAATGAATGGCCTAAGGAATGTAACATTCAAGAGTTGTGTTAGTGTTAAACATAATTGACCAGTATTAAGTAAAAGATTGTTGGAAAGGCTTCTGGACTCTGTGTCTATATTGTCCTTGAGAAAGCGAGATGGTGTTAAGGTCTGTTGCACTAGGGAGCAAACTGGGGCATGTACTTTTAATCCAGGCTCTACAAAGGGTGCTTTCACACTGCGATTTTTAGCAATTCGCGGTTGTCCGTTGTAAAATGGACAGCCATGATCCGATTTGGCCCCCATGTATCCCTATGGGTGACGGATTGGATTTGGCCTTATTGCCATCCGATTTGCATTGGATCCGATTCTGTCCGACTTTTTTCTATACCCAAAATCGGAGACTGCTCCGATTTTTGGGCACAGTGGACCAAAGCAGACCGAATTGGCTCCGACCCGATCCACATCCTTTAACATGGGGGCCTATGGAGCAAGGGTCCAAGAAAACATCGGATCATTTCTCAGACCCGATTTTAGTGTACTGAGCATGCTCTGTACACTAAAACTGCTCTGTTCCCCTTTAATTTCACTTCAGCAATGTATATACATACATTGGGAAGTGAAATTAAGTAAATGAAGGTTAACAATAAAAAAATATTTTGCTCACCTCTCTGGCATGTGTCCCATGCTCTCTTGTGTCCCTAAGGACCTGGAGTTGCTTGGCAACCGATCAGCTAGCGCCAGTCAGGTACTTCGTTGCGAGTGGCCGGTCATTCCCGCTACGTCGCCTACTGACCTCCTGTGGGAGATCAGCGGCTACTGCAGCTGATCTCCCGACAGTAGCGGTGGTGTGCGTGGTTCAAATCCAGCGCCAATTTGCTGCCGGACTGGGAGCCCGATGCTATTACATCGGGTGGGGGTGAGATCGCGATGCGGGGGTAGTGTGGTGTGAGGGGGGGCACTGGGGGTGAGTGGGGCATTGGGGGGTGAGCGGGAGGATTGGGGATGGAGTGGTTCCAGTCCCCTTCCGCCCTGCTCCCCTCCTGCCCACCTGCTCCCCCTTCTCTTTAGGCTCAGTCCCTCCTGCCCCCCTGCTCCCCTCTCTCCCTAGGCTGCAGTCTCCCTTCTGCCCCCCTGCTCCCTACCTCTCCTCCAGGCTCCAGTCCCCCTCCTGCCCCCCTCTTCCCCCTCTCTCCTTCAGGCTCCAGTCCCCCTCCTGCCCCCCTGCTCCCCCTCTCTCCTCCAAGTTCCAGACCCCCTCCTGCCCCCTGCTCCCCCCTTCCCTCAGGCTCCAGACTCCCTCCTGCCCCCCCTGCTCCCCCCTTCTCCTGTAGGCTCCAATCCACTTCTGCCCCCCTGTTCCCCCTGTATCCTCCAGGCTCCAGTATCCCTCCTGCCCCCCTCCCCTCTCTCCTCTAAGCTCCAGTCCCCCTCCTGCCTCTCTGCCGCCCCCTTCCCGCACGCTCGGGGACACTCACCACTGACAGGCGGGTCCCCTCCGTTCTCTCCGGTGCAATCACGTCCTGGGTTTGGGCAGTGCTTTGAGTTTCTCAGCTGGCGCAGCATGAACAACGCTCCACAGCTCCTCCATTTCCCGCCGCCCAGCTGCCAGGGAGTAGTGGGTGGGGCCATCTGCGGCTAATTCCTTTGTTTCTGTGTAACGGAAATCCCGTGTCACTGATTGGTCACGCCTGGCCAGCCGCGACCAATCAGCGGCACGGGATTCCGTTACAGAGAGACAGACAGACAGAATTAGACGATTATATAGTAGGATTTTATGGTAAAAGTGTGATAGAATATTAAGCAAATAGGATCCACCAGGCGAATGCTGATCAATTAAAAACAGCGCCGCCACAGTCCTCCGGAGGTAGATGGTAAGGCGGCAAGTTGGCAAAGTCCTCCACTGGTAGGGCTAGACCTCTGGGCAGTGTTCCTATATGGGAGACAAGTTCATTCAAAGGAACACAGGCAGAGTCAAGTCACTTTTCCTCCGGGTACTTTAGTGTTCACTTGCATTCATACAAGTTACAGTTACACTCCTGATGTTATGAGGACAGGTAAAAATCGGGTGGCTGCAGGCGGTTCCCAGGTGGTATGATGCAACCCTTGGTGTGCCTCTTACTCTAACCCCATCTGTTCCTTCTTGCTTTTCAGTTTTTTGGTGTGAAGCCTGGTGACTTGTAATCAGCCTGATCTCCTCTCCTCTCTCACCTTCACTGCCGTTGGGTGACCCTCGACTGGCTGGCTGCTCCTTCCTTGGAGGTGCCTGGTACCCTCTTTTGGTCTGCTCTGGTGGCCGGGAGAATTGAATACTCCACGGGAATCCAGATTCTCTGTCTTGCCTGTAGCTACGGCAGTCTGCGGGCTTCAGTGCCCGGTAAGCTGTCTGGGAGAACCTGACGACGGCCCCTCTTCCCAAACCGGCTGCTCTCCTCAAAAGTTCCTTTCTCCTTAGACCCTTTCCTCCTCTTCCATCTCTCCCTGGTCCCTCAGCCGAGAGACCTATCAGCAAAAGCTTGGGAGCGCAGACTCACTTCCCAAGCTCTAAACTTAGAGGCAAAGACTTCCTTGTTCCCCCTAGAGGTGCTTTTATTCCCTCCTGGGTAACCTCCCACTGTACACTAGTGTGGGAGTGTTGGGATAGGGCACCACCCACAATCTTAGAGTCCACCTGCAGCTGGAGTATCTGCACCTCTTTTACGGGTGCAGTACCCCTCTGTAATGCCTGCTTGGCGGGGCCCACATAATGACTACAAAACAATGAAAAAACAGAGTTTTAACGTTAAAACGTCAAAAAACTATTGGTACAAAAAGTTGAATATACAGAAAATGTGTCAATACAAACAGATACCTAATGTGTATAGTCTGCACTTTGTACTCATGATCACTGTGTCCTTTACATTTATGACAATACATGTCCAGACTTTCATATTTGTATTACTGCTTTTGTGCTTATGCTGACTTATACTGTTTACCTCTGTACTCTTTTACTCCGGTGTGCTCATTGAAATACTGGAGCTGCTGGCAGGTCACAAATTGCCGGAGACCAACCGGAACGGCGGAGACAGAAGGTAAAGCCGCCAGAGGGTGATAATAAGACAGGGATCAGGGGACTTACATTTAAAGCACCACTCCAGCGGTGAAATAAAAAAAAGCATTGGATTGGTATTTTAACCCCTTCATGACTTTAGGCAAATAATGTACATCAAAAATCATGTCTCTGCCTTTGATGCAAGCTCACCTGTGATGTGATCATGGTGAGCCGATGGGTTGACATGACAGCCAGGGATCAGCTGATGACCTCTATCTGACATTATGGTCTTCCTGGGAATATGGCTGCGAGCCAGCAGTCACATGAGATTGTGAGTTCTGCTATACAGAGCAGTGCTCTGTGTGCGATCCCAGCATAAAGTCTCCTAAGTGGACTACTAAGTACTGTAAAGAGAAAAAAAAAGCTTTTTTTAAAAAAAAAATGATAAAAAGAGAAAATATAAAAACAAAAAAGTTCAAATCACTCCTCTTTTGCCCCATTAAAAATAAAACAATTTTTAAAAAAATACACATCTACGGTATATTATCGCTGCATTAAAAAAATCTATCTAAATCTAAAATAGATTAATCCAATTGGTAAAGGACATAACAATAAAAAAAATAAAATAAAATGCAATAAGAGGTGGATAAAATACTGAATCTACCCCAAAATGGTGTCAATAAAAATATCAGTTTAGGGATCAAAAAAAAGCCATCATACAGCCCTAGAGCTCAAAAAATGAAAACATTACAGGTCACAGAATAGTGGCGACACAAGCAAACTTTTTTTATTTACAAATTTCGATTTTTTTTCACCACTTAAATAAAAAAAAAAGTATACATATTTGGTATCTTC
This sequence comes from Allobates femoralis, assembly GCA_033576535.1. Lineage (NCBI taxonomy): Eukaryota > Metazoa > Chordata > Amphibia > Anura > Aromobatidae > Allobates > Allobates femoralis. The sequence continues at coordinate 604,246,146 of JARQOC010000002.1, forward strand.
ATACTCGTACTGACTGGGAGGATCATATTGCAAGGCCAATTTTACCATATAGAGAACATGGTAAATAAAAAATAATTGTGAAAGGGCAATTTCAGTGCACTTGGAATTTTTATTCCCATTTTTCAGTATATGGTAAAATGAATGAAGTGGTTCAAAGTACAACTTGTCTCCCCAAACAAATCAAGCCCTCATACGGATATGTTGATGGAAAAATAATAATGTTTCGGCTATTGGAAGAAGATGACAAAACAATGAAACGGGGGGGTGTGGGGTGAAAAACCTATTGGAAAATCACACTGTGGTAGTGAAAAGGTGTTAACTTTTGAAAACGTAGATGGGACAGTAATACATTCATAGACCTTTAACATAGTTAAGGATAGGCGTGTCGATTCTATGCATGGTCCTGCGATGGTTAACATACAACTCAATACCCGTGTCTACAAGAATTATCTGCATATTTTTTGTGGGCCGCTTCTGTACCATTACATACGGGATATTTTGCCATGTTAGCAGCATGTTTTAGTCTGATTGCAAATCAGAATTCCTTATTCAAGTGAAAAAGTAAAGGAGAAGCTTAGAAAAATGTATTTACTGTATTTATTTTTGTATATGAGAAAATCAGATGTCACACTGATGGTAAAAATCGACATGTAGACCAAAAGTGGCTGAAAATCAGATCCAGCACCCTGACGAATAATGCTCTTATTATTTTTCTCCTATGGAAAAAAATGTAAAAGTTGATGAGCAGTGCTGTTCATTTCATATGCACAGCAAAAAGTCCAATATCCAATATTCAGGGTGCCTCTGCAGTCTATGTACGGTTCACCCACTTTCTCCATTATATTGACCAGCACATTGTACCCTCCAATCTTTTGGGATGCAACAGCTGGAAAATCTCATTTCAAAGGTTTGAAGGGAATCTGTCAGGTGATTTTCTAGTATAATACTAATAGTATCCTGGAATAGAGCTTGGACAGCCCTTTCAGGATCAGTAATGTTTATTACTCTACCTTTTCTTATTATCTTGCTGTAAACCCCAGGAAATTCAATGTCTTGTGTTGGCTAGTCAGTCATCCAAACTGATTATACACTGCTCCCCACACCCGTAATCCCTCTCACCTCTCCTGTGTTGGCATTAGTGATAGTAAAAATGTTCACTGTATTTACTGTATGTATGGATTTACATATGCTTGATTAGCCATCATGTAAAAAATGAATTTCAGTGGCTTACATCAACGATAACAGGAGAAGGTAAAGCAATAATTTACTGATCCTGAAAGTTTGCCTAAGCCATATTCCAAGATGCCATTGGTATTCTACTAGAAAATTATCTGACAAAATCCCTTTAACTAGTGTTCTGGTCACATAATCCCACAAGGTGTGCATCATCGCCTTTCACTATAATTACCGGTTTATTGGTTTTGAATTGTCCCCACAGTCTCTTCAAGAAAAAAAGTGAAGTTTAAATGAGGCCTAACCAACTTTTCAACATACGGGTGTTTTTTTTCAGTGGTATGAACCTGATATGTGTAAAGCCTGTCCTAAAGAATCCATGTGCATTTATAGCTATAGAAAGAAATCCACAGTTTTACAGTCCTATCCACTCCTATAAATTGTGCATAATATTACGCCTTTTTATTACATCACTTGTAGAGAAGTTCTGATATCTTAGTTTGAAAAAAAAAAAAGCAACCAACCGTATTAGAAACAAGCCTATTCTGAAATATGTGTCTATCTGGAGTTGGTGAAATTGAGGTATGAGGCTACAGGCTCAAAGTGAAACTGAATGCCATATGCGATTGCCTAAGGGCCTTTTCACATCAAGTTTTTGGTCCGTTTGGATGCATTGCGTTTTTTCAGGTGCGTTAACGCATAGAAATGCAGTAAAAATTAAAGCGTTAACGCACTGAAAAGATGACCAAGCAAAATTTGTGGCTGAAGTCGCAATCCAGTAACCGGATTGCTCCAGATGTGTAATCCAGAGCAATCCAGTTACCGTACAGTTTGCTCATCCCTGCTGCTGCAGGGATGAGCAAAGTATTAAAACTGTAATAAAAGCTTAAATATTAATAATAATTGTGGCCATCATGTCTCTAGGGGTGCCCACCCCCCCTAGAGACATGCTAACCACTCAGGTGGGCATGTAATGTGTTAATTACTCATGTACAGTAAGCCGGCTCCTGTCGGCTCTGTACAATTTTCTGAATGAAGCCGCGGCTCCCTGTGAGCTGCACGCATACTATACATAATGTACGTTATAGTATGTGCGCTGTCCGAGGTCCTGTACGCATTTACAGTAGATCTATGGGCAGCGCAGACACACGGATGACAGGTGAGGAAAGAATGCACAGTCACATAGCACTTGCATGACATAGGGATGCCAGGTGAGGAAAAAAATACATGACTCTCCTAACACTCACCAACTTTTCTGTTTGAGATTCTGAGCAATTTTGTATACGCAGATGTGAACGCACGCTCACATCCAATTGCAGATGATGAGCCTCTATCCCAAAAAATATTATACACCAGAGACAGAAGAGGGATTGAAATAAAATAGCAAGATTAGCAAAACATTATTAGCTAAAATGTAGCTGTGAATAAAATACTCTGTTAGGCTGGGGTCACACTTGGGAGCCTGAATATCCTACTAGATCCGTTAACGGATCCGTTTTTTAATGGAAAGTCTATAAGCAATTTATGGTGGTATATGTGGTATAGTAAAGCGGATGCGTTAACGGATGTGACCTATTTATAGCATTATTTAACGGATTCGTTAACTGATGCCTTCATATGTGCCATCCGTTAATGGATCCGTTTAACGTTACACACCATGAGAAAAACGGACGCGCCTTCCAAAAAGCACCAAAAAGTGAGGACCTATCAAAAACGGTTCTAGGAAAAACACAATCTGGTAAACGGATTGCACTTTGGATGCATTTAACAATGCGTTTTTTTGCATTGCAGTATATTGGTACTTTAACGGATATGTTTTTACACATTTACACATGTCAAAAACGGATCCAGTTAGCGGATTGCAGACGAAAGTGTGGCCCTAGCCTTACATGTATATGTGGATATTATTGCTACTGGTTCCTTCACGTTGGCCAGGGTCACACATGCCAATCCGCTTTTTTAAGCCCTTTGAAAAACAGATCCAGTTTTTTAAGGGTGACAATAGTGTCCCCTGAGGTCTTGTATGTTTTTTTTTTATTTTTTGGACTTAGTCATTTTTTCACCAAAAACGCATAGGCGTTAACGCATGGTGCCTATATGTACCATGCGTTAACGCATGCGTCTCCCATAGGGCCCCAAGTAAAAAAAACGCATGCGTTTTTTTAATGGACCCAAAAATGCTGCTAACAGTGTTTTTAGAAATGCTGCACAAAAACTCATGCGTTTTTCAAAAAGGCACAGACACATGCGTTAACGCATATGCGCTTTTAGACTTTGAAAAAAAATGTCCAAAATGTTACCATAAACGGATTTAAGCCAAAAACGGAAGATATGTGTGACCCTGGCCTTTCTTAGGCTGGCTTCACACCATGGCAAGATCAGGTCCGGGGCTGTCCGGTGTGAATCTGACTGCCCCGGACCCGATTTTGTGGTAATGCAGCCCTATGGGGCCAGATGGAGCCGGATGACAGCTATTTGCCATCCGGTTTCCATCTGTCCGGGAGGATCCTGGAGAATTCAGATTTTTCTCCTGGACACAAAAACGTTGCTTGCAGCATTTTTATGTCCGGGGCAAAATTGGATCCTCCCAGATCCGACGCAATCCGGCGCCCCCTAACATGGGAGTCTAAGGCGCCAGATTGCGCCAGATCAGACCAAGAAATCGGATCCGGTAGCCAGATGCCAGCTGCTGGAGTTTAGCAGCGAGCACTGCTAATCTTCAGCACAAGGAGCTGTCCCCTGCAGAGATTTCAGGACTGCGGTTATCTCCCCGCTAGCCGCGATCTTAACATTTCAGGAGCTGCAGCTGAGATCTCGCGAATCATATTTGCCCTCTGGTTCTGTTTCAAAATGGGGTCCGGGGCTGTCAGGTTCACACTGGATAGCCCTGGACCTGATCTTGCCGTGGTGTGAAGTCGGCCTTATAAAGTTAGTGAATGTTCATGTTGAATTCTTGTATGTGGAATCATCCAAACTGGAAGGGTCATTTTCAAGATCAGCTTGATAGTATGAAACCCTATATCACTTTCTAGTGCAAAGCATATATTTCTATCTCTCGTTACCCCCTGAGTGCTCTACTACACAGTGGGTGTTATTTTCTTATTCCAGGCTGTTAGGTGTGCCCTTTCTGGAAGGAATGAGTAAGACTTCTCTGATATTCTCATTATACCTTTTTTTTACTCATCACCCCTGTGAAGTTTCATTATTTATTTCACTTATTTTGCAGAATTTACAGGGAATCTCCCAAAACGTATGACATGAACCTGGGATTATTTTTGGACCAAATGACATGTTTGGCCCAGGAGTCTTGTTTATTTTGTCACCACATGAGGAATTATGTATTTTAAGAGCCAATATTTCCACTCATCACTTGCTCCAGTGGGTATTTGCAGAAACATTCAAGCATTTGAGATGATTGTATTCCTCTCACCCCTCTTAGAAACCTCCTGCCAAAATACGCCCACCCACCCACAACAATGAACAATAAACTCTTCCATAAACCTCCACTGTAAATAGATAGCTAAGGATGGACAAAGACAGACAGAGAGCACTGCACATGCTGTGTATGTAATTATAAACATGAGCAATTCCAAAAACACGGGAAACCAGAGGCCCAAAACTAATACAACTTTGTGGTTTGCAATGCAGGGTGGAAAAGTCAGAAAATGTAGAGTGGCATGACTTATCAAATAAAAATAAAACTTTCATCTAAATATGAGCTATAAAGCATTTCAAACTAAATTCCATAAAACATATCAATTATAGACGGATAGCAAGAATTTAACGATAACATACAAAACAGAATTAAGGTATAGTTTAGAGTTTTCCATGATTACATGGCCATTAAATTCAAAGTTTTTCCCTCTTGATCCTCAGTGTCAATTGACTAGGTATATTCAGAATAAGAATTTTACGTATTCATGTAAGTATTTGTTATTTTTTCTTCTAAAATACCATCTAAGCTCTTTTTGAAACCATCAACGGTTTAAAGGGAACCTGTCATGTCAAAAACCACGCCCACAGCACTGACTGACAGCCGGACGTACATTGGAGCTGACCGGCAGTCAGTGTGATTACAGTCGCTGCTCACCAAACATTGAGCAGTAACTGAACCCGTGCCGGTGCCGACCCATGGCTTGAAGCCGAACACTGCCACAAGGAATAAAGTTAATTTCCTCCCATCAGCGGGGCTCTAACTGCAGGCAGGTTCAGAATGCTGTTAACCTGAAGATTAATCCCACATCTATAGGTGAATAGTTTTTTCACAAGACAAGTTCCCTTTCATAGTTCTCTTGTTAATGGATATTCAATGGAGATCGAATTTTGTCTTTAGCCGCTTTTATTTTTTTTTTTTTATATTTATATAGGGTGAAAAATTACATACATTCATGAAGTTCAACCATTCTCAACCAATTGTACATTATGTCATGATTCATTCTACCGGTCTGTCTGTATGCAGTGAGTGACAGTTCATTCATCTAATCGGAGACAGGGTCATGCTGAGCTGTTAGTATGGTGGTGGACAGTTCAGTCATCCAATCAGAGGCAGGGGAATGCAGAGCTATATAGTGATAGACAGCTCAGCTATCCAGTCAGGGCTGGGCCATGCAAGCATTCGTCCATGTGTCTCCCATTTGGATCGATTACCTTGCTATTTAGTAGCCTCACTGCCTTTAATTAGTGCCGTAGTAGCTTATGCTCAATGATGTCTGCATTTGGTTTCTGTGATCTATTATTACTTGACCTTGGACCACTCTTCTGACTATCCATTTGCCTAGCCCCTTTGTCTTGATCTTCTACCTTCCTGGAATTACAACCTTGGACCATAACTTGACTATGCCCCTTACTAGATCTTCTGGCATTTGATCTGGACCCTAGCCCCAGGCGAGTGCCGTGGCCCTGGACAGTTGGGGGGGGGGGGCTCACTCCATCAGGGAAAGGCAGCCCTGACTGCCAGGGGTCCCTCAGGGACAGGCAGCAACTGAGTGTGTGCTCACATGCAAATTAACCATACGGTGGAAGCATCAGTTTTCTGCCCTTGAAGGGAACCTGTCAGGTGGTTTATGCCCCCCAGCTATCACTGCCTGCACTTGTAGCTTTATAATGCTAGTCTAATCATCCCTGTCTGAGCTCATAGTGTAATGTGAAAGGTGAAAAAAAATCATTTATACACTTACATTTCAGTTCCCGCCTTGGAGGAGGGGGACTGTCTGGCACAATAATAGTTAACTCACTTTTAACTTGGATGGCTAAAGGACCTGTGTGATGTAACGATCATGTGACCATAGTGGGCGGAGCTATGCCAGCAAACGTATTATGTTCTATGAGAACCTATTGTAGTCACATGGTTGTGACATCACATCAGGTCTCCCAAAATGTTCTAGCACAAGGCTGAAATGTTAACTATTAACCTGCCAAACAGTCCCCGTCCTCCAAGCTGGGGACTGACTGCCTCATTACATAAGAAAATGTAAGTGTATAAATGCTTTCTTTCACCTTTCACATTACACTATGAGCTCAGACAGGGATGATTAGAATAGTATTATAAAGCTACAGGTACAGATAGTGATAGCTGGAGGGGCATAAACCACCTGACAGGTTCCCTTTAAGCTCCCTGACTCCCTTGTGAAGCTTATCTCTCCGACCAGGGCTGGCTTCAGGTTTTCCGGGCCCTGGGCGAAAGAGTCTCAGTGGGCCCCTTTAATACATACTGGCTGAATATATATATATATATATATTATAAAGGCTGCAAACTATGTATATATATATATATATCTACTATATAAAACCCGAAGGCCACTTCCTGTGGAATCTGGCCAACTTCCGTGACGGCCTGCGCCCTGTGTCACAGACCGGAAACGGAAGTTCCAGACCCACGAGCGGTGAGCGCGTAGCGCTCACCGCGAGCCGCTGTCAAACCTGAATAGCGGCTCGCAGTGGGCGCTAAAGCGCCACCGCCACCCCCACACAGTGCCGTGTGCTCCCACCCAGGGCCGCACCGTCCACTGGACAGTGTGAGCCCTGAGTCCAGAGCGCCGGCAGCCAGGGGGAGCGGCATCACAGAAGGGGGCGGGGCCACCAACATCAGCGCCGCCCTCAGGAGAGACGGACGCTGTGGCACTGTAGGCTGCAGGGCTGCGGGGCCGAGCGGACGCTGCAGGGGCGGCGGCCCTCAGACCCGCCAGCACCCCCCCGCCCTCCGATCGGCTCCGGCGGCAGGGTGCCTAGATGCACCCTGAGTCCCACCCACATCCGGGAACCGGCCCGGCCCGGCCCACACTCCGGTGTGCGGCCTCCGCCGGCACCGCCCACTCTCCTCCTCCATCTGGGACCACCATTCCGCCACCTGCCCCGCACACAGCCCCGCCGACAGCCCGGTGAGTGTTCTGCCCCACCAGCCTCCCCTCTCCTGTGCCCCCCAGACTCCCCTCTCCTGTGCCCCCCAGCCTCCCCTCTCCTGTGCCCCCCAGCCTCCCCTCTCCTGTGCCCCCCAGCCTCCCCTCTCCTGTGCCCCCCAGCCTCCCTCTCCTGTGCCCCCCGGCCTCCCCTCTCCTGTGCCCCCCCAGCCTCCCCTCTCCTGTGCCCCCCCCAGCCTCCGCTCTCCTCTGCCTCCGCTCTTCTCCAGCCTCCGCTCTTCTCCAGCCTCCGCTCTCCTCTGGCCTCCAGCCTCCGCTGTCCTCTGCCTCCGCTCTTCTCCAGCCTCCGCTCTCCTCTGCCCCCCAGCCTCCGCTCTCCTCTGGCCTCCAGCCTCCGCTCTCCTCTGCCCCCCAGCCTCCGCTCTCCTCTGGCCTCCAGCCTCCGCTCTCCTCTGGCCTCCAGCCTCCGCTGTCCTCTGGCCTCCAGCCTCCGCTGTCCTCTGGCCTCCAGCCTCCGCTGTCCTCTGGCCTCCAGCCTCCGCTGTCCTCTGGCCTCCAGCCTCCGCTGTCCTCTGGCCTCCAGCCTCCGCTGTCCTCTGCCTCCGCTCTCCCCTGCCTCCGCTCTCCCCTGCCTCCGCTCTCCCCTGCCTCCGCTATCCCCTGCCCTCCAGCCTCCACTCTCCTCCGGCCTCCGCTCTCCTCTGGCCTCCGCTCTCCTCTGGCCTCCGCTCTCCTCTGGCCTCCGCTCTCCTCTGCCCTCCGCTCTCCTCTGGCCTCCGCTCTCCTCTGGCCTCCAGCCTCCGCTCTCCTCTGGCCTCCGCTCTCCTCTGGCCTCCGCTCTCCCCTCTGGCCTCCGCTCTCCCCTCTGGCCTCCGCTCTCCCCTCTGGCCTCCAGCCTCCCCTCTGGCCTCCAGCCTCCCCTCTGGCCTCCAGCCTCCCCTCTCCTGTGCCCCCCAGTTCTCCCCTCTCCTCTGCCCCCCAGCCTCCGCTCTCCTCTGCCCCCCAGCCTCCGCTCTCCTCTGCCCCCCAGCTTCCGCTCTCCTCTGCCCCCCAGCCTCCACTCTCCTCTGCCCCCCAGCCTCCGCTCTCCTCTGCCCCCCAGCCTCCGCTCTCCTGTGGCCTCCAGCCTCCGCTCTCCTGTGGCCTCCAGCCTCTGCTCTCCCCTGCCTACGCTCTCCCCTGCCTACGCTCTCCCCTGCCTACGCTCTCCCCTGCCTACGCTCTCCCCTGCCCTCCTGCCTCCGCTCTCCCCTGCCTCCGCTCTTCTCCAGCCTCCGCTCTTCTCCAGCCTCCGCTCTTCTCCAGCCTCCGCTCTTCTCCAGCCTCCGCTCTCCTCTGCCTCCGCTCTCCTCTGCCTCCGCTCTTCTCCAGCCTCCGCTCTACTCTGCCTCCGCTCTTCTCCAGCCTCCGCTCTCCTCTGCCTCCGCTCTTCTCCAGCCTCCGCTCTCCTCTGCCTCCGCTCTTCTCCAGCCTCCGCTCTCCTCTGCCTCCGCTCTCCTCCAGCCTCCGCTCTCCTCTGTCTCCGCTCTCCTCTGCCTCCGCTCTTCTCCAGCCTCCGCTCTCCTCTGCCTCCGCTCTCCTCTGCCTCCGCTTTTCTCCAGCCTCCGCTCTCCTCTGCCTCCGCTCTCCTCTGCCTCCGCTTTTCTCCAGCCTCCGCTCTCCTCTGCCTCCGCTCTTCTCCAGCCTCCGCTCTTCTCCAGCCTCCGCTCTTCTCCAGCCTCCGCTCTTCTCAAGCCTCCGCTCTCCTCTGCCTCCGCTCTTCTCCAGCCTCCGCTCTCCTCTGCCTCCGCTCTCCTCTGCCTCCGCTCTTCTCTGTCTCCGCTCTTCTCCAGCCTCCGCTCTCCCCTGCCGTCCAGCCTCCGCTCTCCTCTGCCCCCCAGCCTCCGCTCTCCTGTGGCCTCCAGCCTCCGCTCTCCTGTGGCCTCCAGCCTCCGCTCTCCTGTGGCCTCCAGCCTCCGCTCTCCTGTGGCCTCCAGCCTCCGCTCTCCTGTGGTCTCCAGCCTCCGCTCTCCTGTGGCCTCCAGCCTCCGCTCTTCTGTGGCCTCCAGCCTACGCTCTCCCCTGCCTACGCTCTCCCCTGCCTACGCTCTCCCCTGCCTACGCTCTCCCCTGCCTCCGCTCTTCTCCAGCCTCCGCTCTTCTCCAGCCTCCGCTCTTCTCCAGCCTCCGCTCTTCTCCAGCCTCCGCTCTTCTCCAGCCTCCGCTCTTCTCCAGCCTCCGCTCTCCTCTGCCTCCGCTCTTCTCCAGCCTCCGCTCTCCTCTGCCTCCGCTCTTCTCCAGCCTCCGCTCTACTCTGTCTCCGCTCTTCTCCAGCCTCCGCTCTCCTCTGCCTCCGCTCTCCTCTGCCTCCGCTCTTCTCCAGCCTCCGCTCTCCTCTGCCTCCGCTCTTCTCCGGCCTCCGCTCTTCTCCGGCCTCCGCTCTTCTCTGGCCTCCGCTCTTCTCCAGCCTCCGCTCTTCTCCAGCCTCCGCTCTTCTCCAGCCTCCGCTCTTCTCCAGCCTCCGCTCTTCTCCAGCCTCCGCTCTCCTCTGGCCTCCAGCCTCCGCTGTCCTCTGCCTCCGCTCTTCTCCAGCCTCCGCTCTCCTCTGCCCCCCAGCCTCCGCTCTCCTCTGGCCTCCAGCCTCCGCTCTCCTCTGGCCTCCAGCCTCCGCAGTCCTCTGGCCTCCTGCCTCCGCTGTCCTCTGGCCTCCTGCCTCCGCTGTCCTCTGGCCTCCTGCCTCCGCTGTCCTCTGGCCTCCAGCCTCCACTGTCCTCTGGCTTCCAGCCTCCGCTGTCCTCTGGCCTCCAGCCTCCGCTGTCCTCTGGCCTCCAGCCTCCGCTGTCCTCTGCCTCCGCTCTCCCCTGCCTCCGCTCTCCCCTGCCTCCACTCTCCCCTGCCTCCGCTCTCCCCTGCCCTCCAGCCTCCGCTCTCCTCCGGCCTCCGCTCTCCTCCGGCCTCCGCTCTCCTCCGGCCTCCGCTCTCCTCTGTCCTCCGCTCTCCTCTGTCCTCCGCTCTCCTCTGTCCTCCGCTCTCCTCTGTCCTCCGCTCTCCCCTCTGTCCTCCGCTCTCCCCTCTGTCCTCCGCTCTCCCCTCTGTCCTCCGCTCTCCCCTCTGGCCTCCAGCCTCCCCTCTGGCCTCCAGCCTCCCCTCTCCTGTGCCCCCCAGTCTCCCCTCTCCTGTGCCCCCCAGCCTCCGCTCTCCTCTGCCCCCCAGCCTCCGCTCTCCTCTGCCCTCCAGCCTCCGCTCTCTTCTGCCCTCCAGCCTCCGCTCTCTTCTGCCCTCCAGCCTCCGCTCTCCTCTGCCCTCCAGCCTCCCCTCTCCTCTGCCCTCCAGCCTCCGCTCTCCTCTGCCCTCCAGCCTCCGCTCTCCTCTGCCCTCCAGCCTCCGCTCTCCTCTGCCCTCCAGCCTCCGCTCTCCTCTGCCCTCCAGCCTCCGCTCTCCTCTGCCCTCCAGCCTCCGCTCTCCTCTGCCCTCCAGCCTCCGCTCTCCTCTGCCCTCCAGCCTCCGCTCTTTTCTGCCCTCCAGCCTCCGCTCTTTTCTGCCCTCCAGCCTCCGCTCTCCTCTGCCCTCCAGCCTCCGCTCTCCTCTGCCCTCCAGCCTCCGCTCTCCTCTGCCCTCCAGCCTCCGCTCTCCTCTGCCCTCCAGCCTCCGCTCTCCTCTGCCCTCCAGCCTCCGCTCTCCTCTGCCCTCCAGCCTCCGCTCTCCTCTGCCCTCCAGCCTCCGCTCTCCCCTGCCTCCGCTCTCCCCTGACCCCTCCCTCCTCTAACCCCTCCAGTTTCTGCCTCCTCCCTCCTCTGCCTCCTCCCCCTCCAGCCTGTGCTGCACTCACTGCTGACCACTGAGCCACCGCACTCACTGCTGACCACTGAGCCACCGCACTCACTGCTGACCACTGAGCCACCGCACTCACTGCTGACCACTGAGCCACCGCACTCACTGCTGACCACTGAGCCACCGCACTCACTGCTGACCACTGAGCCACCGCACTCACTGCTGACCACTGAGCCACCGCACTCACTGCTGACCACTGAGCCACCGCACTCACTGCTGACCACTGAGCCACCGCACTCACTGCTGACCACTGAGCCACCGCACTCACTGCTGACCACTGAGCCACCGCACTCACTGCTGACCACTGAGCCACCGCACTCACTGCTGACCACTGAGCCACCGCACTCACTGCTGACCACTGAGCCACCGCACTCACTGCTGACCACTGAGCCACCGCACTCACTGCTGACCACTGAGCCACCGCACTCACTGCTAACCACTGAGCCACCGTATACTCACAATTACTTTCACAGCACTCCCCTATTACTAAATAAACTATATATAGATTCTAGACTACCCGATTCTTTAGAATCGGGCCACCATCTAGTATATATATATATATATATATATTTATTCAGTATTAAAATATCCCCATATATATAACTCCTCTTGTGCGCTGTCTCCTCTGCTGTGCACTCTCTCTTCACCTGTGCCCTGTTTCCCCCTGCGCGCTGTATCTTTCCCCTGCATCTGTCTCTCCCCTGTATGCTGTCTCTGCCCCCTGTGTAATGTCTTCATTTTCTGTGTCTGTCTCCCCCTTGTACTCTGTCTCTCTCCCCCCTTTCTCCTTCCTGTGTGTTTCTCCCACTCTGTACCTGAGTCCCCCTGTGTGCTGTGTCTCCCCTCTCTTTGTCTGTTTCCCACTTGTACGCTGTCTCTCTCCCCCCATCTTCTTCCTGTGCGCTGTGTATCTGCCTGCCCCTGAGGCTATATGCCAACAGTGCAGACTTAGCACATATTTTGCCACGTACTTGGTGCATATTCACTGCTGAACTGCCAGAAATCTGCAGCACAGTGTCGGAAAAAAATGTCTATGTCATATAGGAAGACCTGTGCCAACGCTGCGTTTTTTCCCGCCACGGAAATGCAGGGACCTTCAGTGCGGCAAAATCTGCAACATGTCTTACTGCGGATTTTCCCACCAAAATGCAGCACTTCCCAATGCAAAATCTATCATTTCAATTCTGGTCTCTCTCTCTTTCTCAGAAACATTAATTTAGCAGAGTCTGGAAAATAAAATATTTCTGATGGCAAAAAATCTGCGCCACTATTTTCTAGTCATATGGAGAACTGTGGAGGAGAGAGAGCGCAAATAAAATTAGTAGACCAGTAATGGTCATTGCTCACCTGGTCAGTTTGTGTAGCAATATAAATATATAAATAATATATATAAATAAAAGCCACTTGTGATTCAACCTTCCTTTGACCGTCTCCTCTATGTGCAGCGCGGGTCCGGTGAACACAGTCCTACATTGCCTTTTGTCTACTATTTTCTGGTCGACACGTAGCATACTATGGACAGCAGAAGGCAGGATGTGACCACAAAAACAGCGAGAAAAATGGGCTGGTGCTTGCTTTGTAGCAGCCAGTTGTAAATGTTTGGACTACTGCTTTGCTTTGGGCAATAACCGCCTTTTTAAGTGTAGTAATGTGAACAGCAGAAGGAAGGCTCTGCTCCCCAAACAATGGGGAAAATGGTCTGGTGCGTGCTTTGTAGCAGGTAGTAGTAACATTTTTGGACTACTGCTTTGCATTTAGGCAATAACCGCCTTTTTAGGTGGAGTAAAGTGGACAGCAGGCGGCAGGCTGTCTCCCCAAAAACAGTGGGGAAAATTCTGACTTTGTCGTGTCTTCAGCTCTGAAAAGAGCTATTGTTTTGGTGGTATTATGAAGCTAGTGAGTGGCTCCTTTAAACTGTCCCTGCTCAAGTATCTCTCACTCCCTGTACTCTGACTCTGTTGTGTTTTTTCAGCTCTCAAAAGAGCTAATGTTTTAATGGTATTATGGAGCTAGAGAGTGGCTCCTTTAAAGTTTCCCTGCTCAAGTATCTCTCTGTCTTTACTCTACACTGACGTAGTATACACTGTAGGTAGCCCTCAAAAGGGCTCTTGTGTTATGAAGAGGCCTAAACACACTCCCTAGCAACTCAGCCATCTCGCCCTATGCTTCTCCAATGCTGGCTTCAGATGCAATGTGTGGCAGTGTTTAAATAGACCCTATGATGCTGGGCATCCAGCCAATCACAGTAATGCCACAACCAAGATGTCTGCGGCTTTACTGTGATTGGTTAAGAAGCCCAGCATGTTTAGTGGCTGCAAAGGAGGTGCCAAAATTGCAGGGTGTTCCATCTGAATGCAATGAGGCAAGTACGCAAATTCTCGCAGAATAACGAGTAACACGAATACCATACTATCCGTGCGAATAACGAATAGTAACGAATACACTCGCTCATCACTAGTCATATACAACTCCTGCACCCAAACATCACCACCACAGGAGCACCCCCGGAGGGCATATACCATCTCTATAATTGCAAACTCCTAATTCTGATGGGTGTTCAAAGTGACTCCATCTTCCTCTTTGCAGTGAATTTTCCTGAATCACATTTTTCAGAGATTTAAATAAAATTGACGATATAAGCACTCACAACAGTGTAGAGTGCAGGATAACTGTGAGTTGAGCCTTAAGGGCCCGTCATATGCTACGATATCATGAACGATATCATTGAAACGTCACGGGTTTTGAGATGTTCAAACGACGTTCAAACGACGTCATAACGACGTTGTTGCATGTGACACGTCTATACGACCAGCGATAAGTCGGCTGATCGTTGGATCGGTGGTTTATGAACCGGACCATAAATCAGTCGTTGATCGTCTGTCCAACCTGCAGCATCAGCGTGTGTGACACCTTGATAACAATGTCGTTTATGACTTTGCCTATTCAAAACTGAAGGACGTAGGCAGCCAAACAACCGCAAGTATTGTTCGCTTGTTGCGGAATTGTTGCTGCGTCGTTCTCGATATCAGTACGTGTGACACCTCACTAGCGATCATTGAACGTCGTTCCAGAGATGGAGGTCAAGTCGGATCGTTGGTCGGTTCTCCGACACATTGAAGCGTGTAACCCAGCCTTTACTGCGATCTTTGGGAGACAGAATGAACATAATAACATAGTTGAGAAAATAGTTGACAACATAGTTTACATAAATAACAAAATAAAATAGTTGAAGAATTGGCTTTATTAGTCTTTTTAATGGCGTTCACCTTGTGGTATAAGTGATTAGGGGCTTTATTAATCAGGTCAGTAGGACCTAATATGAGGACTTTTTTTGGGATGAGTTTAAGTTTTTATTGACATCCTTTTGGGCCAAATGTTTATTGATTGCTCTCTATTTAGCTTTTTGTCAGGCAGATTCAAGAAGAGACAGAAATGTATGAACTGTTTTTGTTTTTGCTGTAAAAGTGATACGATAGCTATATTTTGGGGGTCAGTATGAACACAGTGATACCACATTAATATATTTTTTTTTTTGCTGCTTTTACACTACAACAACTATTTTATCAAAAAATAATTATTTTGCATTGCTGTATTCTGAGAGCTATAGCTTTTTTACGTGATGTTTTTTTTGTGTGACAAGATGACATGTTCAGCTATACTATTTTTAATTTCTATGCGACTTTTGATTACATTTTATTCCACTTTTTTTGACATTATGATGAAAAAGCATACTGTCATTGCCTGTTTTTTTTCTTTACAGTGTTCACTATTAAGACAGTTTTATAGAGTGGGTAGTTCCTTCAGAGTGCGGTGATATCAATATACCGTATATACTCGAGTATAAGCCGAGTTTTTCAGCACAATTTTTGTGCTGAAAAGTGCCCCCCTTGGCTTATACTCGAGTCACGGTGTATTTGCTTGGGGGGGGGGCTGTGACCGGGTGCTTGAGGAGGCAGGAGGGCGCCGCAGTGACCACGGGTGGTCACGTGGGGCCCCTTATTAGTGTAATGAATATGCACGGCATCCCCCCGTCCATCAGCGGCGGGGGGAGCGGTGCATATTGCAATACACTGGCCCCCATTAGAGATCTACAGTCCCTCCCTCCTTAGTATGTGTCCCCCAGGCTGCGTCACATATTAAAATAGCAAACATTTCATACATCACCTTTCCGCCGCCGCTCCTCTGGTCCCAGCTTCTTCCTGCTTGTGCCGGTGTCATGTGACCGGGCGCAGCAGATGACGTCATCTGCTGCACCCGGTCACAGCACTAGAAGCTGGCACAAGCAGGAAGAAGCCGGGACCGGAGGAGCAGCGCCGGAAAGATAATGTAGGAAATGTTTGTTATTTTAACAGGTGCCGCAGCCTGGGGGACACATACTAAGGAGGGGGGGCTGTGTATTACTGCTGGGGGTCAGATACAAGGGAGGGGGGCATGTATACCACTGCAGAGGGGCCTGTATACCACTGAACAGGGGCCTGTATACTACTGCACAGGGGCCTATATACCACTGAACAGGGGCCTGTATACTACTGCACAGGGGCCTGTATACTACTGCACAGGGGCCTGTATACTACTGCACAGGGGCCTGTATACCACTGCACAGGGGCCTGTATACTACTGCACAGGGGCCTGTATACCACTGCACAGGGGCCTGTATACCACTGCACAGGGGCCTGTATACTACTGCACAGGGGCCTGTATACCACTGCTGAGGGGCCTGTATACCACTGCTGAGGGGCCTGTATAATACCACTGTTGAGGGGGCTAATATACCAGTGACAGGGGGCTATATAATAGGATGGGGGTCTGCTGCATTTCATACCCTAGGCTTATACGCGAGTCAATAACTTTTTACAGCTTTTGGTGGCAAAAGTAGGGGGGTCGGCTTATACACAGGTCAGCTTATACACGAGTATATACGGTATGCATTTATTGGTATCATTGTTTAATTTTTTTTAGCTCTTTAATTTGTTTTATTTTACTTTTTTTAAAAAAAAAGCTTTTTATTTTAGTCTCTATGTGGGCCATTGTCTTTTATCACTCTGATCACTCTTATGACCCATTGCAATGCACTGTGCAGAACAAAAATGCTCACTTGTATGACATGTAGATGACATATGGATGCTTGATGATGAAAAACACGCATGACACTCTCCTACTTTTTTGGGCTGAGAATCTAGGTGATTTTGTATACGCAGATGTGATGTCCATTAAAAAAGAAAATCTATACCAGAATCAGTTTAGGAGGTAAAATGAAAAAAAATACAGTGTCCAGTGCTAGGTCTTCTTTAAGTCAATACATTTCTTACATGATAAAGCTCTCAAAAAAGTTGGATTGTCCAATAGCCAAGAACCATTATTAGTAGTCTGTCAAATGCATGCCCCAGATCAGTGGCCACTGCCACTGTATATGCAGTGAAAATATGCTTATTATTCTGCATTTAGAGGGCACCTAGAGGACAGGAAGGAAGTCAGATGTAATTTGCCAATTTAGGTCTTGTGCTGTTTATTTTACACTCTTCTGTCGGAAGTCAGTGCTGTAGAGAGAAAAGGCATAAGACTTGGAGTACTTGGCCTGACTCCTTGGATCGGTGCCCAGGATAATTAGACCTAGCAATACTTCTGAGCCCATTATATGATTCATTGACATGCTGTATGTGTATTTACTAAAGTCTACGTTGACCTCTGCATGAAAAATGGTATGATGGCGCAACACTTATCTGAGGTTGCCAATAACATTTAAATTACTGTTGGATTATACATATTGTCACTTCAATGAAGAAGTAGATGAACTCTAGCGCCATCTTTAGGTAGCAATCCTCAAAGTCATAGTCGACTCTTTAACAAGCCTTTTAATATGACCAAGGATTTGTTGTATTATATATATTTTACCATTATAAGTGATAAATATGAAAACAACTCACTTTTTAATCTATATGGCATATTTCAGCAATCAATGCTCGGCAATATTACCAGGGGCAGATTAGGAGTAGAGACGGCAGCCTCTACCCCCTGCTGATGCTTTGTTTGAGTATTCCAGAATGCACTTAGATTCTCAAATGAAGCCACCTCAATGAGGAAGTAGTAGAGAAAAACTGAATAAAGCGGTTAGTGAGGGAAGTATAGGGAATTTTTATTTAAAGTTATTAGAAAAATGCTTAGATTATTATGACTTTATTTAAAGTGTTACAAATCATTCACTGACTGTCATAAGGACATTGAGTGACAGCTCAGCTGCCCGATAGATAACACGGGGGTGATGAGCTGCCAAGATTCTGAATGACAGCAAAGCCATCCAATCTGGGTCTGAAGCCGGCTAGGATGTTCTCATACAAATGGAAGATTGCTTTGTAGCCTTATCATGAGCTAAGACTGCTGGGCTCCCTCCACATGTAGTTCTTTAGGGTGATTACCTAGCTCTTTAGCAGGCTGGCAGTGGTCAGATCACTGCCAGTTGTAGCTTTAAGGGGAACATGCCACCAGGGATTTGGCTTAAAGCAGAAAGACAAGTCCACAGGGGAGGAATAAAAAAAAAAAAATAGTGATGTCATGCTGCACACGTCAATCATCTGCTGCACTGATTTACAGGTGGTTAAATTCTGGTGGTTGATTCCCTTTAAGCTTGATGGTGTCTGTGTGCCTTGTTCCTGTGGTCAGTCTCTGATGTGTTGTTGCTTGACTGATGACCTCGCTTTTGATTAACCGTTTTCCTAGCCCTTTTGTTTTAATCTGCTAACTTCATGGAATTTTGCTCTCAGATCACGATATTATTATTATTTATTTATAGAGCACCATTGATTCCATGGTGCTGTTCATGAGAAAGGGTTACATATAAACAAGTTAAAAATACAATGAACAAACTAACAGTGACAGACTGGTACAGAGGGGAGAGAGGACCGTGCCCTTGCGGGCTTACATTTTACAGGGCAATGGGAAGGGGAACAGTATGTTGGGTCTGCTCGGGTGGTGGTGGAGCCACGGGACCAGTGGTGGTGGAGTGCAATGTCCAGTGGTGGTGGAGTGCTGGATCCAGTGGTGGTGGAGCGCCGGGTCCAGTGGTGGTGAGGTGGCACTGTGGTCATTGCAGGCTGTAGGCTGCTCTGAGGAGAAGGGGTTTTCAGGTTCCACTTGAAGGTTTCGAGTGTAGGGTATAGTCGGACATTTTGAGGTGCAGAATTCCAGAGGATGGGGGATGCTCGGGCGAAGTCTTGCAGGCGGTTAGATGAGAAACGTACAAGTGTGGAGGAAAGGAGGAAGTCTTGGGAGGATTGAAGATTATGAGTTGGATGATATCAGGAGATTATTTCAGAGATATATGGGTGGGTATGACTAAGATATATGGGTGGGTATAGACTAAGCTGTTGTACTACCCCTTTTGGTCATTAAGGTTTCCTGGTATCTGACACTGGACCTCTTGACTGCTCAGCTACACGGCTAGTCCATGTGTAGCGACTAGTGTAACATTGCAAATGACCCTTTTGTTGTCATTTTCGCCTGGATTGATCCAGTTCAGTATATTTGGTGAATCTGACGTTAATGATTCAGGACCTTACTATGAGATTTCAGAGTCTTGAATAGCAGTGGCGTAACTAGAGTCTGGTGGGCCCCGGTGCAAATTCAGACCTGAACCCCCCCTCCCGAATGCACACATGTTGGTCGGAAGTATGGGCCCCATGTAACGTTCTAAGTCCTATAAAGACTCACAAATTGACCTCTATCTCCCTTCATTATGTATTAATGTCCCTCATCCTGCTATATATGGTCATCCTACTAGAATATGGAGCATATCCTTCTATATATGTCTCCCATCCTGCTATATATGGTCCTCCTCCTGGAAAATGGCCCTTATCGTGGAATATACAGTATGTCCCCCATCATGGTTTATATGGTCTTCCTCCTCTCGCCACAATAGTCCTCCAATTATTATAATGCATCCCCATATTCCTCCATATATTACAATATACCCCCATAGTCCTCCATGTATTATAATGCATCCTATATTCCCCCATTCATAAGGTAGCCCCAATAGTCATCCAATTATTATAATGCACCCCCATTATTCTACATATAGTAGCCTCATAGTCTTCCATATGGTATAATACAGCCTCATAGCCTCTCCATATAGTATAATACAGCCTCACAGCCTCCATATAGTATAATTCAGCCCCATAGCCCCTCCATATAGTATAATACAGCCTCCCAGCCCTACATATAGTATAATGCAGTCTCACAGCCCTCTATACAGTATAATGCAGGCTCAGTTCTCCATGTAGTACAGCCTCATATAGTGCAGCCTTATATCTCTCTATATAGTGCATCTTTATATATGCAACCTCATAGCTCTCCATATAGTGCAGCCTTATATCTCTTTATATAGTATTATATATGCAGCCTCATAGCCTCTCTATATGGTGCAGCCTTATCTATGCAGTCTCATGGCCTTTCTATATAGTGCAGTCTTACATATGCAGCCTCATAGCCTCTCTATATGGTGCAGCCTCATATATGCAGCCTCATAGCCTCTATATATGGTGCAGCTTCATAACTCTCCATATAGTATAATGCACCCTCTCCTCCCCCATAATCCTCTGGCCACCAAGCACTCACTCACTAAAAAAAAAAAAATCTCTTCTCATCTCTCCCCTTTCCCCCGCTGCTTTGGTCTCCTTGTTGAAGAGAAGACTCAGGAGGAGGAACTGTACACTGCATAAAGCAGGAAGTGCTGCCTTCTCCTAGTGTGGAGGAGGCGTCACCAGACTGCTGAATGCATTCAACAGTGGAACGCATAATGAAAGAGGAAGTGAGGGGTGGGAGCAGCAGGAAGCAGAAGGCTCCCCCCTCAACTCCCTCCTCTCCCTAGCACATGGGCACCATAGTAGCGTGTGCTGCTGTGCAGTCACATGGATGTGTGTCATCGGGGTTGCAGATCCATGTGAAGCAGGCGCCCGACGCTGGGATCGGCGAGTGCAGGGGGCAGCTGGCGATGCGGGCCCTTTGTAGGTCTGGGCCCCGTCGCAGCCGTGACCCCTGCGACCATGAATGTTACACCTCTGTTGAATAGTCACAATCATAGTTTTAGGGACAGGTTTCTAGTTTTTTTAAGGTTCCCTATAGTTCACCGCTGCTGGCTGGGACTGTGATATCTGAACCCCTGATGTGCATTTGGACTCTCCTGAATATATAGTGGCCCTTCATGAAAATTTTTCAGATGAAAAAAGTCAGTTTAGGATATCCAGCGAGAGCTGTAAGTTATTTTTTTACCCTACGACTGCAGTCTTCAGGGGACGAATCCCAGCAGGTAGGAATAATTATGTCCCTCCTTCAGGGGGATCCACAGATCTGGGCTTTTTCTTTACTTCACCCAGAACGGGTTTCTGTCAATGCATCGTTTAATGCTTTAGGTGTAATTTATCTTGAACCTAACAGAGTCCTGGTTGCTGAGGCAAAGATTATGAACCTGACACAGGTTGCCGCATCACTGAGAATTATTGTACCGAATTCCAGTAATGGCCCATTGAGCTTCAGTGGAATGATGCAGCCTTCAGGTGTCAATTTCAGAGGGACCTTTCCAAAGTTCTTAAGTACACTCTGTCACTTCATGAACCCTCTGATTCCTTGGTGGAGGCTATGACTCAGGCCATATGAATTGATCATAGAATCCAGGAGGGATGCATTGAGCAGCAGGGAGCCTCTTATATTTCCCTGCAGCACATCTGTTTTCCTGAGGTGGAGCCAATGGAGATAGAACCTGCCAGCTCACAAGCTGTGGAAAATAGACGTCAACATCATCTAGGATTCTGTCTCTACTGTGGGCTTGTTGGACATCTTCTAATAGACTGCCTGACTTGTTCTCAGGCAAGTCATTTGCTGGCAAAACACCTAAGTCTCAGTGATTATCGAGGAGGTCACGTAGACTTCCAGGTACCTTTTTTCGCCTCATATAAAATACAGTTATGTCCTTCAAGAACCATTCTTTGCTCGAATTGGCTTTCATTGACTGCGGGTCTAAAAAAAACTTTATTTATTCAGGACCGGTTCAGAAATTAGCATTAGGGACAGTTACTTTGGAAAAACCTATTCAAATATTTGTTTTTGACA
The DNA here is from genome assembly GCA_033576535.1 of Allobates femoralis. Taxonomy (NCBI): domain Eukaryota; kingdom Metazoa; phylum Chordata; class Amphibia; order Anura; family Aromobatidae; genus Allobates; species Allobates femoralis. Next base: position 604,267,583 of record JARQOC010000002.1, read on the forward strand.
AAATACCACTAGTTCAGAACTTGGTCAAACAGTTAACAGTGGAGTTCACGCTCCAAGTAGGAGCACTTCACTCTGAATCCATTTCCTGTTTTATATTTAATTATTTATTTGCTGAGGTGGTAGTGGGATTTACAAGGTTACTTATTTATAATCTTGTTAGTGATTGGAGTCAGAAGGAGATAGTTAAGTGGAGTCCCAATAGTCATAAGAAGTGTTTAAATTTTGTACAAATATGCTCTGCTGGCCTGGTGTGTCTGCCAGGGTACCTGAAAGACTTCAGAAATGTGTTGTTGGAAATAGAGGCAAAGATACTACCTCCCATCATCCACATCATTTCTCTATTAGTCTTGTTCCTAAAGCCAAATTACCTAAAGATCAGCTTTATAATTTGTCTGGGCTGGAAAATACCATCAGAAAAATGGGAATAAAAGTTTACGAAAGGATCATATCCATCCTTTTTCTACCGTACTTGCTGGATTTTTTATTGTGAAAAAGAAAGATGGCGGTTTCCTTGTCTTGATTTAAAAGAACTGAATAAAATCATGGTTTAGAATACACACCAACTCCCAGTCTCCGACCTGTCAGGGGCGGACCTACCGTGGTGCAGCTGGTTCAGCTGCACCAGGGCCCCGACTGGGTAGGGGGCCCCTCAAGCACTTGTAGGGGGCCCTGCACAGCCGCCCCCCACCCCGGCTCCCAGACCTGCAATGCGCGGCTTGGCGCAGGTAGGAGCCGCTAGCAAGCCCCCCCTCCTAACATGCAGCTGTCAGCACCCCCCCGCCCCTCACCTGCAGCTGCTAGCATCCCCCCCGCTCCTCACCTGCAGTTGCTAACACCCCCACCCACGCTCCCGCCAGGCTCAAGTTCCTCCACTGCGACCCGTATAATCACTTTACAGGGAATAAGTGGTTTTCTGAGCTGGACCTTAGAGGGGTGTACAGTTTGATGTGCATCAAGCAGAGTGATGAGTGGAAAACAATGTTTCTGATGTCTCATCATTTATTCCAAAATCTAATAATTCCTTTTGGCCTAACCAATGTACCAGTAGTATTTCAGAACTTCATGAATGATATATTTTTTTATTGTATTGGGTGAGTTATTGGGGTTTACCTTGAAGACATTTTAATTTTTTAACCTGATTTGGCTTATTACCAAGAAGGTGTCCAGGTACTATTACAAAGATTGAGGGAGAATTCTTTGTTAAGGTTGAGAAATGTATTTTTCCATTCAGGAAATTGCACTTTATTTAATTCATTTTATCAGCTAATGGGTTTAAAAGAAATCCTGGTACAGGCCATAATAGGTTGGTATCAACTTGGTGATCGGCAGGCATTGTTATCTTTTAAGGGATTTGCCAACTATTATCAGAAATTCATTAGAGGTTTTTCCCAGATTGTTAAACCTGTTACTGACCTCTCATGTAAGGAGGCAGATCTAAAGCTGGATGCTTTGAATGTCGGGGAAGGAGCCATTTTATTGCGTCCCAAAACTCTGATCAATTTACAACCATGTGCATTTCTTTCAAAAACTATTTGTCTGTTTAAAGAAATTCTGATATGCGGAATCATGAGTTATTTGCTGTTAAATTGACCTCTGAGGAATCGGGGGAAAAAATAAGGCAGATTATAAATTGGTATTTGTACAATAGGAGCACACCTTGTTGCGATGGGATGGCTTTTATGCTCTTTGATTAAACAGTGCTAACCAGGTGTTCTATGTTATTTAAATGTACTACCATTATTTACTTAATTATAGGGTATATGATCATTTTGTGTTTGTTTTTTGAGGAACGGAGGCATTACTTCATCACGTTACTGTGGCCCCGACCATAAATATTTGGGTTACATTGAATCAACTAAACAACTAATTTCTAGACAGGCCAGATGGTCCTCGGTTTTTGCTAGGTTCAAACTTTCTATAATGTTACAAATTTGCATTTCAGTAAGGAAGTGGAATAACTCCAGTGCCACCTTTAAGTAGCTCCTCAAAGTCATAATCACTTTCCAACAAGCTTTTGAATATGACTAAGGGATTTGTGCCAGATCAGAACCCCAAACTACAGTTACCCCGAAACGCAGCGTCTGTAGTTCGGGGTTCTGGTCTGGCACAAATCCCTTAGTCATATTTAAAAGCTTGTTGGAAAACGATTATGATTTTGAGGAGCTACTTAAAGGTGGCACTGGAGTTATTCCACTTCCTTACTGAAGTGCAAATTTGCATATTTCCTAAGGGGGGATGTGGCTACAATCACCTCATCTACTTAACTGTCTTCTTATGGTTGCAGGAAAACTTCTCTCCATAAGGTAGATAGCAAGTTCCCAGACCGTATAATGTTACATCAATTTTCCTTATATGTCTGAGAATCAAACTCACATTCTCCATGTTCACAGGCAGCAGCTCCAGCAATGAGCCCCCACCCACATTAAGGAACATAGGAGACTTTGGTCTACTTGAGCTATATTACAGGCAGGGAACCCAGAAGCAGATTATACAGGTACATAGAGATACATTTGTACATAGCAGTGTTTTTCTATGTTATGTATTCTATAAGTGAAAAAAGTCAAATTTTCTTTTTCGTATAAAACTGCTAAAAATAATGAAAAACAATTTGCAAACATTTCATTTTTTTGTTCGCTCCCTAGGACTGGAACCAACAATAAATGAATTAATTAGCCACTGGACTATTTCCAACAATTTATTACCTGTCCCTCCTGCTCCTATTATTCATTATAACTACATGTCCCCTCCAATTCACTATATTTGCATGTCTCCCTCCACCCAGTTTATTATAATGTCCTCTCTCACCCCCACCCACTACTCCTTTTAACATAATGTCATTAATGTCATCTTTCCCACCCCCACCCTTAATTCATGCTATTTCTTCTCTCCTGCCCCACACATTTTAGTCATTATAATCTTGTCTCTACCACCTACAGTGCCTACAAGTAGTATTCAACCCCCTGCAGATTTAGGTGGTTTGATAAGATGCAAATAAGTTAGAGCCTTCAAACTGCAAACGAGAGTAGGATTTATTAACAGAAGCATAAATCTTACAAACCAAAAAGTTATGTTGCTCAGTTGAATTTTAATAAATTTTAAACATAAAAGTGTGGGTCAATTATTATTCAACCCCTCAAACCACCAGCATTGTTTGGTCCCCCTAAAGTATTAAGAAGTAGTTCAGGCACAAAGAAAAATTAGCTTCACATGTGTGGATTAATTATCTCTTTTGCCAGCCTTTTCTGACTATTTAAGACCCTCCCCAAACTTGTGAACAGCACTCATACATGGTCAACATGGAAAAGACAAAGGAGCATTCCAAGGCCATCAGAAACAAGATCGTGGAGGGTCACAAGGCTGGCAAGGGGGTACAAAACCCTTTCCAAGGAGTTGGGCCTACCTGTCTCCACTGTTGGGAGCATCATCCGGAAGTGGAAGGCTTATAGAACTACTGTTAGCCTTCCACGGCCTGGACAGCCTTTGAAAGCTTCCTCCCGTGCCGAGGCCAGGCTAGTCCGAAGAGTCAAGGCTAACCCAAGGACAACAAGGAAGGAGCTCCGGTAAGATCTCATGGCAGTGGGGACATTGGTTTCAGTCAATACCATAAGTAACGTACTCCACCGCAATGGTCTCCATTCCAGACGAGCCTGTAAGGTACCTTTACTTTCAAAGCGTCATGTCAAGGCTCGTTTGCAGTTTGCTCATGATCACTTGGAGGACTCTGAGACAGACTGGTTCAAGGTTCTATGGTCTGATGAGACCAAGATCGAGATCTTTGGTGCCATCCACACACGTGACGTTTGGAGACTGGATGGCACTGCATACGACCCCAAGAATACCATCCCTAAAGTCAAGCATGGTGGTGGCAGCATCATGCTGTGGGGCTGTTTCTCAGCCAAGGGGCCTGGCCATCTGGTCCGCATCCATGGGAAGATGGATAGCACGGCCTACCTGGAGATTTTGGCCAAGAACCTCTGCTCCTCCATCAAGGATCTTAAGATGGGTCGTAATTTCATCTTCCAACAAGACAACAACCCAAAGCACACAGCCAAGAAAACCAAGGCCTGGTTCAAGAGGGAAAAAATCAAGGTGATGGAGTGGCCTAGTCAGTCTCCTGACCTTAACCCAATTGAAAACTTGTGGAAGGAGCTCAAGATTAAAGTCCACATGAGACACCCAAAGAACCTAGATAATTTGGAGAAGATCTGCATGGGGGAGTGGGCCAAGATAACTCCAGAGACCTGTGCCGGCCTGATCAGGTCTTATAAAAGACGATTATTGGCTGTAATTGCAAACAAGGGTTATTCCACAAAATATTAAACCTAGGGGTTGAATAATAATTGACCCACACTTTTATGTTTAAAATTTATTAAAATTCAACTGAGCAACATAACTTTTTGGTTTGTAAGATTTATGCTTCTGTTAATAAATCCTACTCTCATTTGCAGTTTGAAGGCTCTAACTTATTGGCATCTTATCAAACCACCTAAATCTGCAGGGGGTTGAATACTACTTGTAGGCACTGTATATTTAATTAGAAAAAAAAAGGTTTTTCATACTTACCCCTCCATACAACCTCCTGCAGGTTTACTTTTTGATAACTTCATCATGCCAGTGCTAACACTTCATAGCACAGACCACAGGAGCTCCCCTGGAACTGTGCTGCCATTCTCTATTACCGGCAGGGAATCCCTGTTAAAGCTCCTTGCCTGGAGATGTGTGACGCCGATGGTGGCATACAAAGCATTATAATGAGGGCAATATTGCAATGAGTGTCCTCAGAAATCTGGGCCCTAGAAGCCCGGATTACCTTTATTATAATCAGCCTATGTATATAACAATTTTACCAGTAATCTTCTCCGCACTTACCTTGACTATACCCATCTGTACATACATCAATGTGGACATCTCATACACAGGCATTGTAAAAGAATACAGATTAACCCTGGCCACACACATAGTCACCACACTCTGAGTTACTGTTGATCATGTATTAACAGAAATATGTAAGAAGAAACTGACTTGTCATTTGAGGTCAGATAATGACATGTTTAACGATTAATTTATATATGCTGATGTGGACTATGAACGGAAAGGTCATTTTACACAAATGAATCAGATTTTCAGGCTAAAATTATTTCTGTTATGTACATTAATGCTCTCAGTTTAGGATTCTCATTACAAGAATTGTTAAAGTTAATAAATCTGTAAATCTCAAGAATTGAGGGGAATATGGCCGTGTCTAACCGTACAGGGACAGGGTTGGATCATATCACAGCTCCTGGGCCGGGAAGAAAGTAAAAATGTATACAGACATTACAGCACAGAATTACAAATAATTCTTTCTAAGTGTAACACCCCTTTAATCAGCTGCTGTGGGCAGGGTGTTCGATAGTTCTCACCTTGATATGGCACAGTGCCTCCACCCGAATCTTGCTAGGAGCTCCTTGGAAATGCAGAAGGGTCTTTGTCTTCTGCAATGGATCAACTCGGGAAACCACTGTCCACACTCCGTACACACTCACAAAAGATGAGGTTAGGCTGGCTTCAGACTTGCAGATGCATCTGCAGCGTTTTGCAGATGCATGTGCAAGCATCTGCATGCAGACCGCGGCCCCTATGTTTATAATGGAGCGCACGGCGGTCTGCAGATGCTTGCAGACCGCCGTGCGCTCTCATTGCCCGCCATTAGTGATCTGTGCGCAGGCGGATGCCTGCGCACAAATCACACACTCTTGCCCGCACCAGGGACGCAACATCTCACGTCCCTGGTGCGGGCGAGAGTGTGTGATTTGTGCGCAGGCATCCGCCTGCGCACAGATCACTAATGGCGGGCAATGAGAGCGCACGGCGGTCTGCAAGCATCTGCAGACCGCCGTGCGCTCCATTATAAACATAGGGGCCGCGGTCTTCATGCCGATGCTTGCAGATGCATCTGCAAAACGCTGCAGATGCATCTGCAAGTCTGAAGGCAGCCTTAGAGCTTTTAACAGGAGGATGAGAAATGGCAACTGCAAGGGGAATACCAAGTAAAAGTAAACAGGTAATGTTATGTAATATTCTTTAGAAGTACAAGAGGCACTTTGCAACAGACCTGAATGTTTGGGGTGATGTTTCCCCTTTAACTTAGGACACACACACCCGACTAATCACAATTAACCTCCAAACAGCTGCAGCTATGTAAATGACACAGTCCCAAATCGGGGCTCCAAGTGTCGTGACGTGGATATTAGGATACTTGCTGTAACCTTTGGTGCATGAAAACAATATTCCCTCCAGGGCTTGTCGTTTATAAATTGTTAGTGCTTTCAAAAGTCCCTTTAGCACCGCCTTGTAATTAGATTCGGCATGCTTCTGAAACAGTAGAGCTACAAGTCCCAACAAAGCTCCCTTATAGCTAACTTTAGCATAATTCTCCAGGAAAAGAACTACAAGTCCCAGCAGTAGCCTATAACTTTTTTTTGCAGCAAATCTTTCTTATCCCAGAGCTCCAGACTGGAGCTTCAGGGTCCAGTTGCTTGGAAGGGATGGGAACAGCAGGCAAAATCCTTCTTTATGGGAAAACTGGAGGAGGGGGGCAACTCCTATCCACGGTTTGTCTTCAGGGTTATTGTGCTCTAGCTTCAGGAATCAGTCTCTACTTAGACAGAGCTTCAGCTTCATTAATCTGCACAAACTTATCACTCCTCCAAGATGGTTGAATTCCTGCACACATTTTAGTACTATTCACTCCTTCCTTCTTCAGCTGGCTCGGCCAATCAATCCTGTTCTCTGCTGCTCCTTGTCCCCTAGATTCCTGAGATGAGCAAGGTACCTTGCGAATTGTAGTTCTAGGGAGTGCAGTAAAAAGCTTCAATATCTGTTGAGGTGAATGTGTGTGGAACTCTATACATAGCTTCCACAGTAGGTGCTACATTTGAGCAAGTGACTGCAGAATCATAATTTTAGTCCAGACAATCTTCTTACTGGTGATGTCATCCCCTTCAACTTGCTGGCTCTCTCTCCTGCTTTGTCAGCCCAGGCACTCCATTATAGGAGAGAGAGAGAGAGAGAGAGAGAGAGAGGAAGTCAACATATCAGTGAGTGGAGAGCACAGAGAATAATGGACAAGTGCTGGTTATCTAGTGAGGGCTAACAGCAACCTGTACACTGACACTGCTGTCAGCATTCATAGGCTGTTTCTTTCCATGATTTCTAATGCTGTTGACAAGCAGTTTCACTGCCTGGGGAGGGGGGCTGTTATTAGCACTCATTTTATAAGCAATATAAGACATAGAGCAGATTCCCCATCACTCCTCCATCACTTATGTGATACAATTGTTTATGTCCCTCCTGTCTCTGTACAACGTATGAGAATTCAGAGCTCAGCTGCTAATCAGAAGCATACAGCTGAGTGGTTTATGGCTCTATCCCTCTCAGATATGCAGCACATGTGGCCACAGAACCATACTAAATAGCCCTCAGCTCCATTATATTAAAGGATTTGGCAGGATTTTCTCAATTTAAGGGCTGAGTACCACTATTCTGGCGTGTCTGGGATTTGTCCCGGACTTCTTACTGTCTTTGTAGGCTCTGTAACTGCTCCTCTTCCTGCTCTGTACACAATGCTTCTCTTTTCTGATGCCTGATATTCATACGCAATACTTTAATGTTTTTTCATGTCCTCAGGTTGCAGCACTAGCAATGAGCCACCACCCACAATGAGGATCATAGCAGAATTTAGTATACTTGAGCAATATTGCAGGCAGGGAACCAACAAGAAGATTATACAGGTACATAGAGATACAGTTCTACATAGCGTATATTTCTATATACCTGTATTTTTGTGGTGAAAAAAAATCAGATTTTTTTGTTCCTATAAAACTGCTAAAAATAATAAAAAACAATTACAAAATGGCCTTTTTTTGTATGGTCTCCCTGGGACTTAAACAAAAAACCTTCAACATTGTAGGCAATAGCTAATGATTGTGAAACACAGATTCTGATGAATTTTGTCACCTTGAAACTGCATTGAAGCTGTGGATTATACAGGTACATACAGATAAATTGTAGATAGCCCTTGATTTCTATGTTCCTTTATTTTAGAGGGAGAATAAAATAGATTTTTTAAAAACTATTTTGTTATTTTACGGGATGAAAAATAATTCACAATAGTGACATTTTTAATGCACTTTAAAAAAAATAAATAAATAAATATCACAAAGCAGCAAATATGGATATATTTGTTGTCTGTGTAATTGTAAAGGCCACTTTACACACACAGATATCTGTGACCAACTTCTGAACAGATCTCTGGTTGCAGTGAAATCATGGACACATTGTTACTAGGGATGGGCGAATCTACTCGCTAGGACTCGTTACTCGGCGAGTAGTAAGGGACTCGCAGGACTCGGTAGTCTGCGAGTTTCCCAGTGATTACTCGCACGAGTCCAATGCAAATCAATATCAATCCTAGTTTTGTCAGAAACGCTGACAACACTAGGATTGCCATTGTTTGCATTAGACTCGTGCGAGTAATCACTGGCTACTGTGCCAGTGATAGCAGGGAGACTCGCAAAGTAATTGCTGTTTCTTTGCGAGCCGAGTCCAGCTGTCTTCTCTGTGCAGCTCCAGGGTCCTAGAGCCCGCCTGCTCACAGACATTATGTAGCAGTGCTGAGATTGTTCTCAGTCTGCTCATTCCCTGTGTACAGACATGAATGTCTGTGCATAGAGATGATGTAGCAGAGCTGAGATTGTTCTCAGTCTGCTTATTCCCTGTGCATAGACATCTATATTTATGCACAGGGGATGTAGCAGAGAGGACATCGCGTTTTGGACTGCGTCGGACGGAAGAGGATTTTTTTAATTAAAGATGGAGTCCCTAATGGCTTTTTTTTTTTATTTCTAATAAAAATTTTTCGTTGTGTTGTGTTTTTTTTAAAACAATTTAATAGAAATTCATGGCGGTCATGTCTAATATTGGCGTGACCGCCATAAATTTCGGGCTTAGGGCCAGCTGATAATACAAAGCTGGCCCTAACCTCTTTATTACCCAGCGTGCCACCGCTACCAGGGCCGCTGGAAGAGCGGGGTTCAGCGCCAGAGGATGGCGCTTCAATGAACGCGCCATCTTCTGGGGCGGCTGCGGGCTGCAATTTGCAGCGGGGGGTGCCCAGAAAGCTTGGGCATCCCTGCGCTGCGGATTCCAGCCCCCAGCTGCTTAGCTGTACCTGGCTAGACATAGAAATTGCGCGGAGCCCCACGCATTTTTTTTTTTATTATTTCATGAATTTCAGAGTCAGAGTCTCAGAGTCAGAATCTCAGAATTTCATGAAATAATAAAAAAAAAATGCGTGGGGCTCCGCGCAATTTCTATGTCTAGCCAGGTACAGCTAAGCAGCTGGGGGCTGGAATCCGCAGCGCAGGGATGCCCAAGCTTTCTGGGCACCCCCCGCTGCAAATTGCAGCCCGCAGCCGCCCCAGAAGATGGCGCGTTCATTGAAGCGCCATCCTCTGGCGCTGAACCCCGCTCTTCCAGCGGCCCTGGTAGCGGTGGCACGCTGGGTAATAAAGAGGTTAGGGCCAGCTTTGTATTATCAGCTGGCCCTAAGCCCGAAATTTATGGCGGTCACGCCAATATTAGACATGACCGCCATGAATTTCTATTAAATTGTTTTAAAAAAAACACAACACAAGGAAAATTTTTTATTAGAAATAAAAAAAAAGCCATTAGGGACTCCATCTTTAATTAAAAAAATCCTCTTCCGTCCGACGCAGTCCAAAACGCGATGTCCTCTCTGCTACATCCCCTGTGCATAAATATAGATGTCTATGCACAGGGAATAAGCAGACTGAGAACAATCTCAGCTCTGCTACATCATCTCTGTGCACAGACATTCATGTCTGTACACAGGGAATGAGCAGACTGAGAACAATCTCAGCACTGCTACATCAGGCAGCAGGCAGGCTCTAGGACCCTGGAGCCAGCACACAAAGAAGACAGGACTCTTATCTGTGCGAGTTTCCCAGCCAGCGATTACTTACAAAGTAAACTAGTCTAATGCAAATAAATGACAAAACTAGGATTGCTTCAGGCTGAAGCTTCCGAGACGCATCTGCGATTTGTAAATCTCACACTACTCGCTATTACTCGCTTCCCCATTCATTAACATTGGACTCGCTAGACTCGCAACGAGTAGCGAGTCCTGTGCTCGGACTCGCTAGAGTCAAGCGATTCCGAGTAATTTAGGATTCGCCCATCACTAATTGTTACATTTGTACACGGCAACAAAATGGAGCAATGTGTCCATGATTTCACTGCAACCAGAGATCTCTTCAGAAGTTGGACACAGATATCTGTGTGTGTAAAGTGGCATTAAATGTTTCATTTTTTTCTACTGTTTTACTCTCTGCAAAATAATTCTGCTGTGTTTAACTGTCCAAGCAAAGTGTATGTGATTGCATGAAAATGGATCCCAATGGACAGCTAAAGATGCTGCTTAACTGTGCGGTTTTGGTGCTTTTTTTCTCTAGAGGCTTTTATGTGGAGCCTAAGATATACATAAAAAAATAAAGTTACCGTACTTTTAAGTGCAGAATCAAATCTTTTCTGCGCTATAAAAAAATTAAAAGCCCTGCTTCACATCTGCAAAAAAATTACATCAAATAATGGGGAAAAGGTATAAGAAAAAATGCAGGAAAAATACTGGAGAACTGGAGAAGATTGTAATTTCGAAGTTTGGTGCAGACATGTGCAGAAAACAAAAGCAAGCACAATATCTACGCAATGTGTGAATAGGGCCTTACAGGCACAAAAAGCAACATGTCATATAGTGAAATTCATAAAAATAAGAACGTTTTGGTTGTTAGATGTGATGGATGAATGTGATGTGATGTGATGTGATGGATTGGTCCTAAGTTTGGAATAGATGGAGAGTAGATCCACATGTACACTGGTGATCAAAATAAGAGAACAATGTATGATCACTGATGGGATTTTGGTCCACTCTTCTTCCAGTCTCTTCCACAGTTCTGTGACTGTTGTGGGTTTCTTGTTCATAACTTTGTCACAAAAGATTTTCCAGAGGTTTTCTATTGGGTTTAGATCAAGACTATGGGCAGCCATTACATTAAGTGTTTTCTGTTTCAAGGACCCTTCTTTACCCATTTTGCTGTGTGACAGGGGGCATTGTCCTGCATTAAAATGGCAGGCTGACTGAGTGTTGGACGCAAGTAAGGAGCCACATGTTGTTGAAGAAAGTTCTGGTACAAACATCCATTCACTCTGCCATGAAGCTGTATGAGAGGTCCAACCCCTGCAGCAGAAAACATTCCCCAAACCATGACACTTTCTCCACCACCTTTCACTGACTTCTTTACACACTTTGGGTTCAGTTTTTCCCCAGTTTGTCAATGAACATAATGTTTCCCATCAGACCCAAATGAATTAAACTTGCTTTCATCAGTAATATGAACTGAGGACTACTTCTCCTCTGTCCACACAACATGCTCCTCACCAAAGGTGAGTCTAGCCTTTTGATTCTTTCTGCTAATGAGAGGTTTGCTCACTGCAGAGTGGGCTTTCAGTCCAAATGCTCTTTAACGTTGTGACACTGATGACGAGACAGATCCTTACCCTGTTCAGTGCTGAACTGATGAGCTATTCGAGCTGCAGTGTTGAAATGATTACCCATGGAGATTCTCCACATTATCCTGTTCTCTCTTGCATTTGTTTTTCAAGGGCAACCAGATTTCTTGGGGGACTTAAAAGAGTGTGCAATGTTGTAAAGATGCAATAGTCTAGAAATCACAGACTTGAAACGTACAACGTCTGTTGCTACGGCTAATAGAGTGACCCCTTTGGCCTTTGTCTTGACAACCTGCTTCTGGAGGGTTTCAGTCACTTTGGAACAGCACACTATTTTGCAAAGTGAGTGCAAACTGGAAAGTTAGGCTGCCAGTTAAATAGGGTTTGTCAGGTATTTAAGGAAATTAGCACCAAGTGCCAGATTAACACCAATAACTTGCAGGTATCTGAATGTGTTCTCTAATTTTGATCAGTGTTCTTTTTCATTTATCTCATCTACATTCTTAATCTGTGCATTAGAATATATTCAGTTTATGAAAAAAGCTTAAAATACTGCTGTTTTACTCATACTAAGATATTTTTACATCGGTACACAACACAATGACATTAAAATTAAGGGAACTGTGTGTTGTTCTCTAATTTTGATCGCCAGTCTAGTAGCATTGAGTTAGATGATCGACCTGCAATGGGACAGGTGCAATTGGTGAAATGTCATAAACTGCAAATCCTCTAAAATTGTATATATAAGGCCCCTTTCACATCAGCGTTTTTCGCTGACCGCGGCAGATGCGGTGAATTTACCGCATCTGCCTCCTAACCATCACACTTGCAGTTCCCCTGCGGCAAGCCCCGGCTTGCGGCAGGTGCAGCAACTGCGGTATAGGTGCAGTTTCAGCACTTGCGGCAGCAACAAAACCGCTGCTTACCACGTTTTTTTCGCTGCCGCAAGTGCCAAAGCCGCAACTATACCGCACCTGCCGCAAGCCCCATAGACGTTGCATGGGGCTTGCTGCAGGTGAACCGCAAGTGTGACGGTTAGGCGGCAGATGCGGTAAATCCGCTGCATTTGCTTCAATTAGCGAAAAACACTGATGTGAAAGGGGCCTAAGCAATGTAAATTTGCTTATTTTTATTACAAAGTTTTTACCATATCTTCAGCATATGTGTATGCACTACTTTCTGCCACTTTTCATTGAATTATTGAAACTATAAATGTGAATAAAAAACGGACACGGAAACAAACAGAAAAAAATGTCTGCAATATGTAAGAAATGTATCTCTTGACTATATCTGTAAAAAGATATAGAGGTAGAATAACAGGTTATTAATACCTGCAGATTAATGCCGCCAACGTGAGTGTTTCGGTGACACCAGCACCTCACCTGTCTTCTCTTTACCTCCCAGAGCCTGGATCAGAGCCTGGCTGCAGCTGTCTTGTCTGACCTCAGCCTGAGGTTACTAGGACAAGGCAGAAAAGCTCAGGAGGACCTCGCCCTCACAGCTGGTAATTAGCCCTCCCCCTCTTACACATAACCGACCTCTGTAAATTAGAAGCAGAGCAGGAGAAAAAATGAGCAATTTCCCTGTGTGTCCTCTTGCGTGACGCGTGTGTTGTGGGGATATTGGGCTCTTCCCAGGAACCACATCTTCCTTTAGATGCCAGTGTGTGTCCATCTGCAATGAGTGCACTGGCAAGGTACAAGGGGAGAGCTACGCCCAGTCTGGATCTAATTGGAAACAGGTGAAGAACATGCTGAAATCCTCAGCTTTTATTTTGGGATGGGGACATCTCCCTAATTATATCTGTAGCTGATTCTTGTGCTTTATTTTCTTATGTCTTTTGGTCCGCAGGCTGCGTGCTGGAATGTGACTACTTTGCGGGACAAAGATTGATCATTTATAGATTGCTCAGAATATTCATACATTCCTTATAAAACCCATGGTATGTTGCTTTACTTCAATGCATATCACTTCAATCTCATATAAATGCTTAGTATTCACCCTCAATGATGTACACTATCTAGTGTCTTCAGGCTGATTTCAGCACCACCACTATGGACAGCTCCCATTGACACCTTATACACTAGTTCACCAGGCCTAGTTTTTCCAATATTAAAGGAAATCTGTCATCTGGTTTTGCCACCTAATCTGAGAGAAGCATAAAGTAGTGGAAGAAATGATCATTCAGCAATGTATCACTAAGGCCCCTTTCACATCAGCGTTTTTTCGCTGATTGCGGCAAATCCGGCAGATGTACTGCATCTGCCGCCTAACAGCCAACTTGCAGGTACCCTTGTGAAAAGCCCCTATTCATTGTCTATGGGACTTGCGGCAAGTGAGGTATTGCCGCAATCCGGCTACTGGCAGCGAAAAAAACCACAGTCAGTTAAGGCTGTTTTGCGCGGCCGCAAGGGCTGGATGCGACAATACTGCACTTGCCGCACCTTCGCAAGCCCCATAGACAATGCATGGGGCTTTGCCACAAGTGGCCCGTTGCGGCAGATGCGGTAAATCTGCCGGATCTGCTGCAATCAGTGAAAAATGCTGATGAGAAAGGGGCCTTACTGCACTACTTTTTGTAGTTTTAATAAAATGCTATATTATCCTTTGCTCTATTATGGAACAATCCTACCTTCTTCTGCATGACCAACAGCCCATTGCTGTGTAGCTAATAGGCCAGTGAGCTGTCAGTCAAACAAAGGAAAGTGGGGCTGGGTGGAGAATAGAGACAGGGAGGAAGAGACACGTCAAAAACACTTAAAGCATAGCTGACATTTTTATTTTTATTTCATAAATCAGTAGTACACATGAAAATAATCAACTGTGTAATATATCTTATCAGACAAATGTTACTGCTTTCTCTACCAGAACTGATCAGTCATTGTAAAATTCTCAATTCTGAGGTAAAATCTGTATTCAGTGAAGACTTTCCCATTACTGAGAAGGAAGAGGATGGCAGCCCTCAGAGCTCTGTCTACAGGTCCTTCCTCTCCCTGTAGCTCCTCCATTTTTTATCTACATAGAATCTCATCAGTAACAGTTGTCATCTCCTATCTCAGAATGGGAAAGTCTTCACTGAATACAGATTTTACCTCAGAATTGAGAATTTTGATAACAACTGATTAATTCTGGCAGAGAAAAACAAATCTGTCTGATAAGACATATTACAGAGTTGCTTATTTTATATGTACTACTGATTTATGAAATAAAAGTTAAACAATTGCTATGATTTAAGCTTCATATACTGTACATATGAATTAAAACTGAATTTTCTTTTTCAGTCAGAGAGCTATAGCATGCATAAATATAGGTATGGGAGACATCATCTTTAAGGCTACATTCACATGTTCAGCTCTTAGTCAGTTTATTACCTCAGGTAAAATCATGCAGGCTGATTTTTCGAAGCGGTTGCAAAGCCGGATGCGTTTTTTTTAACATGGGCGCCTAAGGGAACCGGATCCGGTACCCGCAATGTACATAAATATACCTTGTGGTACCGGATCCGGATGCGGTTGTCAAAATTGCAAAAACCACATTCCACAACGGATGCATTAATGCATCCAGATCCAGAATTAGGGTTGCAATTTTACTATCAAAGATAGCTATGAAGGCACACGGTATAACCACATCGGTAATGGTTGGGTTACTGCATTGTGCCTTTTAAGTGTGACCCTAGCCTAAGCCAAAACCAGGAGTGGGTGATAATACAGAAGTGGTGAGTGTTTCTGTTATACTTTTCCTCTAATTGTTCTATTGTGGCCTAATAGAAAGACGTCACCACTTCTGGTTTTTCATCCATTCCTGGTTTTGGCTTACAAATCCTGAGGTAAAACATTGACCATATACTCATCGTGTGAACATGGCCTAAAAGAAAGATATCACCACTTCTGTATTTTTCATCCTCTCATGGTTTTGGCTTACAAAAACTGATTGAAAATGACCAAAAACTGAACATGTGAACATAGCCTAAGAGAGCAAGCATATCCATATAAACAGTTTGGGGTGGATCATTCTCACAGATTCCTTTTAATCAAGTGGAGGATGAGCTGATAAATTCTTCTGCCATTTATGCCTGGATCTCATTACCTATTTACCAAGGTTCACTCTTTTCTGTGTCTCGATATCATATATCTGTCTTTTTTTTTATGTCAAGCTGTTAAATTCTTGTGAAAACCTTTAATAAAACATAAAATACTGGAGTGAAATTATTCCATATTCTTGCTTGAGCTAGGTACACATCTCTTTTTTAGAAATGTTTCTGGTGCCTGTACTCCTCTGGGTATCAGGAGCCCTTTGTAGGTTCACAATTCTTAAAAGCAGTCATCTCTTTCCATAACAGTGTGTTGTCTCTTAAGGTACCATTACACGTCCAATATCGCAATGCAACATTGACAAAAAGTCACGTGATGTGGTAGTTGCAGTTGATATCTGTGGTTGTGTCTGTGTAAATGGGCAATGTGACTCAAAAAATCGTAGGTACGATATTGCAAGAAGATTGTGCAAGCCCTTCAACGTACGATATCTGCATATGCGATCTGGCAGGATCGTGCTGTGTGACTGCGAACGAGATCTTGCTTGCAACTTCCCTATTCATTACAATGTTAATGCTCGGTTCCCTGGTTGCTCATACAAAAGTTGCGTACAACATCCTAGTAGCATTGCCTGCCGATACTCCCTGTGTGACATCTCCTATGCTATCTTGGACAAGTGCCAAAAACAGTGCGCACTCCCATGAAATTGTATGCGATATCGGAACGATATTGCGACGATGTAACGGTACCCTTAGGTCATGCACCATACACACATACAACTTCATTAATACACCCTGATAGAGACTTGAATATCAGATAATTAAAATAAAATCACAGACACCAGCTTCTGAATATAAAAGTAGTCACAATAAATAATTTTATTTACAAATCCCAAATACCTGGATGGCTATTTACAGGTAATATTGATATAATCTACATCAAAATATAATTTAAATATGCCCTAAAAATACCAGCTAATTTATACAGTATAGTATAGCACAGTAGAGTAGATAAGGCATATATTTGGCGATATGGTCGGACAGACACCATATACTGCAGCAGCTGAATAATGACATCAGGCATAGACCTGATATATGTAGAGGTGACACCTGTGGGCATGTCTTGGTGATATAACAGATACCATGATAATGACACCAACAATGAACCATGCTTATCAATAAGGTTTTATGACTTATAATATTTCAAGTTGTAGAAATTGCAATGTTTATAAAAATAATTTATAGACACTAAGTCTGTTTTTAGATCTATAACTAGTTATTTCTATAGTAAATGAAAAGAATTTAAAGGACTTAGATACTTAGCTGGGCATTTTATTTTCTTAAATATATGTGTATTTGTAGCAGTTGACAGTGTATCTGTAAGTAACTTGTTGGAATGGTAGGGTCGTATTTTGTTTTGACCTCTTCTAAGCTCATTTATGAAGACATGAATACTGAACTTTGATGTGGTCAGAATCCCCTTAGAAGGTTATTCAGAAGAAGAGAATAAGACTTGCAAACCTGCTGTCAGAATGAGCTCACTGATGTATTTGACAGTCACCTTATTCTGCTGTCTACTATGTATTGCTTAAAAACACACATTTTTAATGAAATCTGCTACAAAAATGCTTTTTCAGGCAAATACCAAGCACTTATTTAAAAATGAAAAGATCATGATGAAAGATCAACATGCCTCCAAAGGTATCCTTACCCTTTAAAAATTAAATATCTTTGTTTTATTTCAGGTGGACTTTGCATGGGACTCATATGTACTAAGATCAACTTCCCACTATGAAGCTATAAGTAATTTACGGATTCAAAGCACAGCGAAAGTACAGTTCGAGACATAGCCTGAGGCTTACCTAAGGATGGAAAGGGAATTGGGTGCTCCATTGGCTCCCCTGAAATCTATGCCTGGTTATGGATATCTTTTAGTATTGCATTAATGGTTTGTTTTATCATTGTGATGTTAAAAGCTTGATCCTTCACAATGTAGACAGAGATGAGGTGATCAAGCAAAACTCAAATCTTCCTGTTCGTGTAGTTTTTCCTAATAAATTTGATTTACAGAAGTTAATGTCTGCTAACTTAATGTCTCTCCAGACCCCAGAGCATAATAAATGTAAGACTTAAAAAAATGCTTATACTCACTTCACTCCTCGCGTCACCTCCACTCCTCACCATCACCTGTTTGGTTCTCCGTATTTTCTTATCAAGACCCCCAAGGGTTGAATCACCGGACCATTCTGCACAGATGCATGAAAGGTCATCACAAAATGGAGTAATGACCGGCAATGCGGCCTTGCAAGCGCCTTCTCACAACCATCCCAAGCCTCATCAGAGCCAGGAGTCTTGGACTACCCATGATAAGAAGATGCAATGCAGACCAGACAGGGGCCAGAGAGGTGAGCAGTGAAGTGAGTACAAATATATATATTTTTTTACTTTTGTTTTTTTTTTTACGCTCATTTTGTGTAATCCGCATGGAAGAAAATTCTGAAAAATTTACATTATGGCAAATGCAGATTTTTGTAATATTCAAATAGAATTACATTCTACTCAAATATATTGGCTTATCTCCAGTAGACAGTGATTGTTACTGTACATTAGTGGTATGATTCTAGAAAATAATATCCAGTTATTCAGTGTAAAAAAATAAAACCATATAACTATGAAATAATGAATACAAATCATACTAACATACATGTTTTTGTTGATTTACATACAGGAATGAACCATTGTTATGATATTAACATGGTGGATAACACATGCTATCACCATAATTAAAGAACTTAGTGGCATCATTTCTACATTTTACATTTACTTTCTTGAATCCGATAGATAACATAAAGCAATATGTCTTCAGGCCTTGTCACAAGACAGGCACATGCAGGTTTATCATTAAAGGAGAAATACCAGAAGTGCTATATAGAGACCATTTATGGCACAAGAAATATAAGAGTCCTCATGGCAATAGTTCCTATTGTGTCACTACTACATGTACACCAATGATTTAGGATTATTATATAACTGAACCACCAAAATAAAGAACAGAAGACAAAGTAGCACTAAAAACACTGGTTTGGTCAGAGGTAATCTATTATCAACTTTATTCAGCTCTTGTGTATAATAAAGGCCCTTTAGGTAGTTTTTTTTTTAGAGATGATTGGTAAGTTTTACTGAACATCAGTTGTCAATAAAAAAAGAAGCAGGAAAGAGCTTAAAGGAAATCTGTCAACTCGTTCTACCCCCGTAATCTACCACTACCTGTCCCGTGCACCTTCGTAGCTGTTCCCTAACCATCTCTCTCTGACCTAAAGTGGCCCTATAATGTTTTAGAAAAATGCTTTATAACTTACATATAGTCTCTCTCTAGGAGACTGGAAAAGTGGGCTTCGGGATTCATTCGCCCCTCCTAGCTGGCATTCTACTTGCCCCGCTGGTCATCCTCACTCCTTGTGCTGGCCCGCCTCATCTTTTAAATTCCTGCCTCCCTTGCTGATGTAATATGCTGGGCTGGAACATCATATCTGGCCCAATGCATTGTGAGGATAATCATGTGATCGGCCCGTTGCATTGTGGGACTAATCATGTGATCGCCCAGTGCATTGTGGGGCTAATCAAGTGATCGGCCCGGTGCATTGTGGGGACTTATGATGTACGGCTTGGCTTCAACATGTGCACTGCGAATGTGCCGGAGACAGGCCGGTCACGTGATCATCCCTACAATGCACCGTACCGGAACACCGGCGTATTAAAGCAGCAAGGGAGGAGGGAATTTCAAAAAAGAGGCGGTCCAGCACAAGAAGCAAGGACGCTCAGCGGGGCGTGCAGAATGCCGGCGATGAGGGGAGAATGGAGCCCGGAGCACACCTTTTTGGTCTCCTAGATGGAGACTATATGTAAGTTATAAAGCATTTTTCTAAAACATTATAGGGCTCCTTTAGGTCAGAGAGGGATAGTTAGGGATCAACTAGCAAGATGCAGGGACAGGTAGTGGTAGGTTATAGGGGTAGAACAAGCTGACAGGTTCCCTTTAAAGGAAATCTGTCAGCAGTATTTCATCCCCCAAAACTATTTATATAAGCATGAGGCTCCTTCAAAGATAAGCGCAGCAATTCTTTTACATGGTCAGTCCAGTGCACCTTTACTGAGAAATCAGTGTTTGAATGTATATGCAAATGAGGCTGAAGGTTGTAGATCTGAAGCTTCTGTCACTCCAGCTCTATCCCCCTCCCAGTGCTGCCTCCTCCTCCTCCTTGACTGACAACCTCTATATTGTGTGACTTCAGGTAAAGGAGCCTTCAGTCAAGCAGCAGAAGAAGACAGCACTGGGTGGGGAATATAGCTGACAGAGGCTAATTTCACAGTAATGGTAGAAAAGACTGCCCATGTAAAGGTATTGCTGGACCTTTCTTTGAAAGAGCTACATGTGTAAATACATACTGTGAGGGTAATATCCTGACAGATTCCCTTTTTATTAAAGGCATTGTCTCATCTGAGATACCTCCTTTTAAAATGCTGGCCCAAGGTGTTAAGCTGCATAAACCAAGTCCCACACTTGGCAAACAGCTGATTTTGTGGGTGGAAGTTGTGGCCAGCCAGTCATTTTCTCCTGCAACAGCTCCTGTAGGGAAATTGTAGTAGTACATGGCAGTAATCAAGACATATGGCAGTCCCCTCATAATAGGACATATGAGAGGTGGGTTCTCTTAATGCTGACATGTTATAGTAGACAACTAAATATGATTCAAAGAACATAAAAGAACATGTAACTTTTACTAGGATCTTTAGTAATATAAATACTGATGGATTCAGTGGTCTTAAACAGACTTCTCTATAGTGTTACTTTCCTTCCAATAGCTATTTCTGACCTCAGTATGAGTGGAATCATCCAATTCTACTCCTTTAACTATGGAGAAAGATGAGTCATTTATCCACCTTAAATTATAACTGTTTTGATATAGGGAATAAAAGGAAAAAACATTTTATAATTGAAAAAGTGCATTTATAGAAAGACCTTGTGCCTTGTGTTTAAAGTGGACATTTCAGTACTTTTTTTTTACTTATTTAAACTGATATCTCTTCTAAATCATGCTGCTCCACTGATGCCGAAACACTTTTTCTTTTTTGTCTACGCCCCTCTGTTTCAAAGTTATTCCCTATGACAATAAAGGTGCAAATGCCTCCTCCAACCAACTGGGCGTATACCACAGACTTTTCTCTGGGCAAGGGGCCATGTTTTTCATTGGCCAGGGGCAAAGGTGAAAAAGTAAATGCCCCCAGATAATTTTGATGGTATGCACCCAATGATCTGATGGGAACATTTTCACCATAACTACTAGGAGACATAAGTTTGAGAACAGAAAGGTATAGATGAAAAAAGAACAATTGTTCCATAAACAGTGGAGTCATTGCAATTGGGGGAGCTACTTGGTTTAAATGTAAAAACTCCAGTGATAGGTCCTCTTTAAAGGAAAAATCTTTTATAACTAATTGAATTGTGTGACAAGTTTTAATTTCTTCTACTTTGAGTTCTTTGGTGCTGTGCCCATAGAGGGGAACAATTTGGGCCGTTCCCTAAACAAGGCCTGTTAATACCACATATTGGGAATTCAGCATCTTCATTTTTGTTCCCACCACTTATCCAGCAGAGTAAGTAAATAAAACTCCCTTTGTCATATTCACATCCTAATATTATTCCCAGTGGGTATTCTGTCACTTTGCCTCTTCTTGACAAATATTCATTCAAGTTTTAAAGTAGCATTTACTCCTATAAGAATTGCAGTTGCTTTGAGCAGCTCATTCTTCGCCTATCTTCACTTACATGGCTCTCTTTACTATTATCCTGAGATGAGTTTCTTGGGAGGCCCTTGATATACAGGCTTTGTTAGATTTAATCTTCTTAGCATCTCCCCTTCATATCACAGACTGCAATACTATTGATACTTACACAGTATCAAGAAACTGTGCACTATTCAGTTGACTATGAATAACAAGTTGAAATATATTGTGGCATAACTGGAAATGTTTTGCCTTGAAACCATCACGTCTTGCATCTGAGTATAATTGTTGTCCTGCCTTGCAGAACAGAAACTGCTGTTTCATTTTTTACATTATTTGTGTTGAGGTACCTTGGTTTGGCATGAATCCCTATGTATAAGGTACATGAGGTTAAGCAAATAATACTGTTATCAGTGCAGGATTATCAGTGCTAGCTGAAAAAGTCTACAATATACGTACATTGACTGAAGTGTACTATACAGTTTTGTATGGCACCATGGATTTATGTATTATATTGTAACATAAGATCAAACAACTCTGAAACTGAAAGTCTGTGCATCACCTATGAGTTATAATAGCAGAGCAGTAGGTCACGTCCCTGATTTATTCTGTGTGCAATGCCAGCCATTCAGTCTTTATGTCCCATTGCTAGTCCGAGACCTAAAACCTAAAATCACACTGCTCCTGCTCACAACCTTTCAAAAAAGAGGCAACTTAAAGTGGTAGTTTACTCAGTGCAGAGGATAGGAGAGTGAACTTCACAGGCACTCATGGACCATTTGTGTGGTAGTGCAGTTCAAACACGTGACATGACAACACCAGTGAAAGGTGCAGTGACACCTTTCTATGACCTTCTCAGCCCGACTCCTGTAACCTCTGCCACAGCATAGAAGTTCACAACCATCCAGACCTAAAGAGGTGCTGTTGCAAATTCGCCCTGTTGTACCTGGTGTTCCTGTCTTTTCGCTTGGGCTACAGAAGTTTGGCGACTTCTCAAAATACACCAAATCTCTAGAAGAAGGCATGGCATGAGAAGGGTTCTCAGGTTCCAGATGTGGGAGGTCACTACGAGAACTTCCCCGGTTGCTGCCATTGTTACTGTATGTGACTTTTGAGGCACCATCAAATCGATCTTTCAGAGCATCTCCCACTGCTCGAAAGGGAGGAAGACGCATCCAGCAAGTACGAAGAGAGCAGGATCCTGACATTCCATGACACTTGCATTCTTGGCGCATCTCCGTCATCACAGTCTACAAGATATAAGACAAAGTCCATGGATGAAGCAGTACAATAATACGAGATGTACTTTAACGTACCTCTTTTGTCAACCATAATAAAACTTTCATGATCTCTATAATGACTCATTTTTAAAATGGCATAATGTGTTCCAAATAATACAAATTTCAGGAATAATCTTTTTTTTTTCATACAGATCAACCATAACATTAAAGTCTTATTATTGTATAGAGTTTCCTAGAGCCATAAAAACAGCTGCTAATCAGAGCATTAATGTCATAAGACATATGTGATGGTGTCTTTTGGAATGTGGTTAGTCGTGAGGTAAGACCTGTATGAAGCAAACTTGTTTTTTCAGCATATCCAACAGATATTCAATGAAATTGAAAAATTGGAATTTGGTGGATAAATCATCACCTTGAGCTTTTTGTCATGTTTATATAATAACTATTTATGAACAGTTTTCGAAAGGTGACAGGATGTTATACTCTACCAAAAAATAGCCATTGCCATCAAGTAACACTCTTGCCAGGGATGTAGGGGTGTAATTGGCAAGCAAGAATGTTCAGAATAATGGTACATGATGGTACATATCACTTTCCTAGGTAAGTGATACAGATGCACCTGATCACTAACATAATGTATAGAAAAATGTCTTTCATCAGACCAGGCTGGTTTCTTCATTTCGTCATACTACTAACTTCTGCATAGTGGTAACATCTCATAAGTCTTGCCATTTTGGAGATTCTTTGAACTAGTCACCCATTTATCAGAATTTAACCCTTGTCATAATTGCACAGATTCTAGCACTTGCCCACTTTTCAGCTTCCAACTCATCAACCCTAAAGGTACCGTCACACGCGGCAATTTTGCAAGCAATTTCACTGGCAATTTGCTGGTTGCAGTGAAATCATGGATACATGGTTCTGTTTTGTTGCCATGTGTAGAAATAGAACAATGTATCCATGATTTCACTGCAACCAGCAAATTGCCAGTGAAATTGCTTGCAAAATTGCCGCGTGTGACGGTACCTTAAGAGTACCTTTACACGCGGCAACTTTTCTAGGAATTTCACTGGCAACTTACTGGTTGCAGTGAAATTATGGACACATTGTTCTATCTTGTTGCTGTGTACAAATGGAACAATGTCTCCATGATTTCACTGCAACCATAAGTTACCAGTAAAATTCCTAGAAAAGTTGCCGCGTGTAAAGGTACCTTAAGAACTGACATCAACTGACTGCTCACTTGCTGGCTAGCAAAGCACATCCCTTGACATGTGCCATGATAAACTAAATGGTATAAACTTCATCTGTCAGTCATTTTGATGTGATTCCTAATCATCATAAAAATTGGATTTCTAATAAATGTAATGAATTAGATCTATCTAAATTAATGACCATATAAAACCTAAACTTACCATTCTGCCTGCTTGGTTATTGTGTAGGTTCACCAGATACTTCAGGTCTCTCCCTCTTTCACTGGAGTCTACAAACTCTTTCCCTATGAATCTTCCAAATTCAATGTTATCACTGCAGCCTCCCCAGTGCCAATCTGGTCCTCCAGGGCCTCGACGCCGGTAGTCACATGAGCAGGATTCTATTGAACCCTCTGAACAAGAACGGGCTACAGAATGGGTTACACCAGCACTAGTGATGGCAAACACAAAGGCAGTCTCCCTGCAGCCTGCAAAGGTGGAAAAATATATTACTAAGGATAAACTTACACGTATAATACATTTAATTATAAAACTGATTATATTTTGGGTGACACATTTTTCTGAACTTTCCTTCTATAACCCTATTAAAAAAGACTATGTAATCAGTTTCTATAGAAACAAACAAATGGTGCCATATTTTCTCTTATTTCTGTATGAATACCATTTATCCCTTACCTCGGCTAATTATTTTGCCAAACACCTGATTTCCAGGTCCAGTAGGACAGTTCCAACGACGGTTTCGAATTGCCACTTGCATTCTCGGATGGCACTGAGAAGCCCACGTGTAATGCTTTGTAGGATGCCTGGGTTTTGACGTATTAGACGTCTTTGTCTTCTGCTTAAAAGTTGGAGACTTGGATCTAACACAAGAGGAACTGGGCCTAAATCTGATCCTGGGAGCACATTTCCATTGGAAGCTATGTTTACTATACCCCTGAAAGATATAAGGTGTATTAAACAATAGAGGTTAACGAGCATTAATACAATCAACACAAGAGCATACAGACTGAGCATGATGTTGTATTGGTTTTATGCAAGTATATACATATATTCTATGCATTTTTTTGCATTCCTTATTCAAATACGTCTGTGGACTGTTGACAGCCATACATATGTCTAGTTATACTTGGACTATCATACTCTGTAATCACAGAGCTATAATAAGTATCACCTCTGCTTTCCTTCTGCTCTCTTTACACTTTGGGCAACCACATGACTCTCTTATGTGCATATGAATGTGTAAGTCACAGTGTTATGTTACCATGGCTGTGGTTAGATGCATATCGATTGATGAGGTAAGCGAGGGAAGTGGAGAATGAGATTTCATATAATTCATACTATGGCTGCTTTGTGGCTTCAATCTAATAAAACAGTTCATATGAAACTATTCAGACATTGAATTTGAGAACAGGTTGTATTTAAGAAAAAATGTAAATAAACAAATTACAATGTATCATGACAAAGTACATCAGCAATATATATCTAATAGTTATATACAGTGTTGTAACTTGAAGCTCATGAGCCTCAATATGAAAGCTCCAACGGGGCCACCAATTATTGCAAATCTTAATAGCATTAGTCGTTTTCTATAGGCCAAAGGAACCCTAGGCTCCAGGGTCCGCATGCGATTGCATCCCCTGCACCTGTTGTAGTTACGCCCCTGGTTATATGTAGTGAGTGAAAAGAGCTGCATACAATAATATGGCTGCCCGAGACCTTTTCGTAGTCATATGGGTCTCATGTGGTGTAATATTACAATGGTAACAAACTACACTAATTAATTACATGTAGACAACATTAAAAAATCATATAGCTATGTCAGCATTAGGTTTACATAAGTATATCATAATGTTAAAATTCCTATAGATCAGATACTAAACCACTGTTACATATAGTCAACAGGTGGTAGTGTGTGTAACTGATATAAATAACAGTAATCACCATAGATTAATATAGAATTACTATAAGTAATATTATTTTATTCTTCTTATGCTATACAACATAAAATATGTAATAAATATGGCATTAACTAGTTATAGGTGAGGTGCACTATGATAAAACAAGTTGAATGTGATGCTCATTCTGTTTAGCAAGGTAAGGTGAATTTGATTATAGTCGATATATATTAGCCTATTTTGTAGGTAGTAGTGTAGTGTAGCCGATATATCATATATTATATATATATATATATATATATATATATATATATATATATATATATATATAAAAATAGGAGCAGCACTTTTTCCCTTTTAAGGTTGGTGCAATTCAGTCTAGAGTGGGGTTCATTCACTCCTTGTATACAGACCAGTAATGAAGACTGCAGCACTCCACTTCAGATGCAAATAGCCTTTAATGGCCTTCAGGTATATTGTGACGGACGTTTCTGTCTCTAAGGGTACCGTTACACGTCGCAACATTGCATGCAATTTCACCGGCAATTTGCTGGTTGCAGTGAATCATGGACACATTGTTCTATTTTGTTGCTGCGTACAAATGAAACAATGTGTCCATGATTGCAAATTGCAAGTGAAATTGCATGCAATGTTGCGACGTGTAACAGTACCCTAAGACCTTCTTCCAGCAAATATATTAGCTATTTTATAGGTAGTAGTATAGTGTAGCTGATATATCATATGATATATATATTTATATATATATATATATATATATATATATATATATATATATATAAAAAGCTACTTTTAATTGATGCAGATAGATCAATAGAGTCACTGGATAAGATGTAAAGTCCAGTGTGATATATGATGCACAGTAAATGAGGCTCAGGTAAGGACAGGTGTAAGAGGGATATGGCTGCATATTGTTGTAGGTTTGAGAGTATAAATGATGTACTGATCACAGAATATACAGAATTATGCCTGTACACTTATAGGCACTGATGGAAGCACTATTGATATTAGTACTGTCTATTTTAGATTTATTTGACTTGTATTAAAGTATTAAATCCAAATTGGAAGCATGCATTATGAATTAATACAATAGCAAGGTGATCTTGTAAATGTGTATATACATCTTGTCATTATCAATGAAGCTGTTACCATGATTAGACTAATGGTGAAATATACTGTAGGTGCACTAATATCAGATATTGGTATAAGAATATGTGAAATAGGTCAGGTTTCTTACCTATGTATCTACTTTATGAACATACTTACATGTCATTGTAATACATAGAATAAGCTCCTTGCTGTGTGCTGCTATACATAAAGTGCAGGTGCATTGCAGGGAATAGAGAAGCAGCTGCAGAGCTGTACAGTTTAGCAGAGATGCAGTTGTTGTAGACTGAATTATATTTAATGTATCTTTATAGTAACGTATATATATACCTATAGATTTGTTTTCATTAAAAAAAAAACTTGACAAATATGTATCCAAAGCCTTCTCTATTGGGTTTTATGAGACTATGTTACTTCTATACCTTGACCTGGACATTGATAACCAGCATCCATTCATTCTGCACACTTAGCACTGACCACTTACCACCACTTGCCACTGTTATTCACAGCCATCGTATTAGACAAGGAGGAGAAAGCCAAAACCCATAAAGTCTTGAGGCCGACCAGGAAAGTGAGGATCTTCATAGCTGCAGGTGTCTCTGAAGGATGGACCAAGTCACTGGAGGCTTCTGCTGAGGACTCCACACAATGGCAAGCAGGAGATACTTTGAGGTATGTTTCATTCAATTTTGCTTTTTCAGGATTTCTATTCCCCTCAATAGGGGAATGTTGCTATGGATGTGACTATAAGTGAGAAGTAGTGGAAAGTTGGAGACAAGACCCTAGGCAGCACTGAATAAGTAGACCTCAGCTTATGCTAACAATGAGACTCCAGGGACATGTTCTGCCCCTACTGAGTAGGTGACACAGCGGTCAGGAGCTGTCTTTCCATCAGAAGAGGCCAAAGAGAAAGAAGGTGGAGAGAGAGATTGATACCCTTAATGGCCATAGAGACCAGCTCAGTCATTGTACAATTCCTCCCCAATCCTTCTCTGCATGACAGCCACTAAATCCAACACAGAGGGGGCAATCCTCCCACCCCCACATCTTCAGATTTTACTTCTTCAACTATGGTGAAAAAAAACATCAGAGCCAGAGGGAGCTTTTTGTGTTTGTCCAGTAACTCAACAAACCCATCTAGAGCATATTGTCCTATGGTTCAGTAAAGTGTCACAATGCAATGTCCTTGGGTGTGAGGAGCCTCCTATGTTCATGGTGATTGACAGACCCCAGGTTCTGTCCACACTGTGCAGTGTGCAGGTCTTATTATTTGTCCAGCAGAGCCCACACAGTCTTTCTTTTGCCTCTCCCCTTCCTGGAATATCCTATCATCCTGACATTAGAGGCAGCTACACGTTGAGGCTACTCTGGGAGCTCAGCATCTCTGAGGTTTCTCTAGTGGCTTTTTCCCTTCTGATTTTTTTTTAACTTTTGCTTCTTTGGCAGCTGCTTTACAAACGTCATTTTGGTTTATGCTCCTGTTACCAATGTGCTGTGTCCGCTGTTTAGCCAGTCAGGGACTAGCATTGCCATCCTGTGCAGGAAGTTCATTGACCACCAGTGATAATAGCACATTATGTCAGCATTAACCTGTGTCATAAAAACACTATAAATAATTCATAGCTTTAATGTAACTGCTAAGTGAATGCTATCATTAGTCACAAATGATAAATTTAGAGTCTAGACTTAGTACAGTTCATCCAACTAATAAATACCTGTGCACCTACGAATAATGAATATTCAAGAATAAATAAGGCTTGGGCTCAGGTTCTGTTAAATGAAGTAGAATGTATATATAAGGCCCCTTCACATCAGAGTTTTGCTGATGTTTCCGGCTGATCCGGCAGGTGGCGATGCATCTGCCAGATAGTCCATCTAACGACTGACTCACGACCCATATCCGGCAAGCCCCATGCATTGTCTGTGGGGCTTGTGGTCCAGTGCGGCAAGTGCAGTCCTGCTGGACAGGGGCGGACTGGCCCAGGTGGCAGGGGGGCAAGTGCCCCCTGGGCTGGTGGTATAGCTCACATCTAGGGCCGCCCCCCCACAAAAATGGGCCGGCCAGCGTGGCGTTACAGCAGCAGACAGCGTCGGACATGGTGAGTGAGCTGCTGTGGACTGTTAGCACCCGTCCCCCCGGTCATCAAAAATTCCCGATAGCACCCCCCACCCACCCTGTGCGGCAGATCCGGCCAACCCGGCGTAACCGCACTTGCCACACCATAGACAATGCATGGGACTTGCCGGATCTGGGCCGTTAGGCGGCAGATCTGGCAGATGCGGTAAATGTGCTGGATCTGCCGCACATTAGCAAAAACGCGGATGTGAATGGCCCTTTATATATGTTACCGTAATTTACTGTACTTGCCATATCACATAGAAAATTTAACTGAACATGTTCAATTATTCAAACTGTGACCCACTAATTGCTATAATATATATAAATGCAAAATTACACCAGGTAATATTTTGTTTCAAATATGGTTTATAACAATCTAAATTATGTATATGTACACTGAAGGAAATAATTATTTGATCCCTTGCTGATTTTGTAAGTTTGCCCACTGACAAAGACATGAACAGTCTACAATATTATTAAATATAATATTAAAGGGAACGTCACCATAAAAATGCAGTGCAATCTGCAGGCACCATGTTATAGAGCTGAGAGAACTGAGTAGATTGATGTATAGTTTTCTGAGAAAAGATTCAGTATAATTTATGATTTCATCAATATAATCCCCTGCTCTTTCTGGGATTTGGGGTCCAGTGGGCGGTCTATCAGTGCTGACAGCTGTTTCTGTATGCACACTTATACAAGGATAGTTGCCAGCAGGGACTGGCTGGCAAATTTAGGCCTGGGGGGCAAGCACACAGCAGTGGCCCATGAGCAGTGAGCTTCAGGGGCACGGCGGTCTCCCAGACCAATATGACAGATGTCCGGGCGACCACAAAACTGCTGCTTGACCACTGGCCTGGGGGTCATCTGCCCCCTGCCCTCCGGGGCCAGCCAGCCCCTGGCTGCCAGTCACTGATAGGACGCCCTCTAACAAAAATCCCCAGAAAGAGCTGAGGTTTACATGATGAAATCACAGGCTATACTGAATCTTTTCTCACAAAACTATATATCAATCTACTCAGTTCTCACTGCTCTATAACATGGGGTTGCAGATGCACTGCATTTTTGGACAGGTTCCTTTAAGGGTAGGTTAATTTTAACAGTTCTAGATAGAATAAAAAAAATTAAATTCAGAAAATCACATTGTCTAAATTATATAAATGTATTTGCATTTTGAAGAGAGAAATAAGTATTCGATCCCCTACCAACCATTAATGGTGGGTTTACACACACCAACTTATCTGTCCAACTTCTGACCAACTTGCTGGTTGCAGTGAAATCATGGACACATTGTTCCATTTGTACACAGCCACAAAATGGAGCAATGTGTCCATGATTTCACTGCAACCAGCAAGTTGGTTAGAAGTTGGACATATAAGTTGGTGTGTGTAAATCCACCATAAGTGTTTTGGCTCCTGAAATCATGGATACATTGCTCCATGTTGTACACAGCCACAAAATGGAGCAATGTATCCATGATTTCACTGCAACCAGAGATCTGTTCAGATATTGGACTCAGATATCTGTGTGTGTGAAGTGGCCTTTACACATTCCTAATCAACTTGTTACCTGCATTAAGGACAGCTGTCTTACATTGTCACCTGTATAAAAGACTGCTGTCCACACACTCAATTAATCAGTCAGACTCTAACCTGTACAACATGGGCAAGACCAAAGAGCTTTCTAAAGCGGCCGTCACACGCTACGATATCTTGAAAGATATTGCTTGAACGCGCCAGATGAAACATCGCTTGAACGATGTCTGTGCGTGTGACGGCAAGATACGACGAGCGAGAATTGATAAAATCGCAAAATCGTGATCTGAGCTCCAGACCTCAGATCTTGCGATGAACGATTTCACGATCTGTCTCATCGTGGTGTATAACACCACGATGAACGATCTCCCAGCAGCAGAGCCTATGCTGGGAGATGGTAACTATGGTACACGTCGGGTTACTAAGCGACGCGCGGCGCCTAGTAACCCGATGTGTACCTTAGTAACCAGCGATCTCGCTGCTCCACATCGCTGGTGAGTCTGTCTGTGTGACATCTCACCAGCGATGTGAGCGATATTGTAAGCGATCGCGCGTGCACGTGATCGCTTACAATATCACTAGCGAGATCGTAGCGTGTGACGGCCGCTTAAGGATGTCAAGGAAAAGATCCTAGACCTGCACAAGGCTGTAATGGGCTATAAAACCATAAGCAAGATGCTGGGTGAGAAGGAGACAACTGATGGTGCAATAGTAAGAAAATAGAAGAAATACAAAATGAGTGTCAATCAACATCGATCTGGGGCTCCGTGCAAAATCCCACCTTGTAGAGTATCCAGGATCATGTGGAAGGTGGGAAGGTGAGAGATCAACCTAAATCTACATGGAGGGAACTTGTTAATGACCTCTTGGCAGCTGGGACCTCTGTCACCAAGAAAACCATTGGTAATATATTATGTCGTACTGGATTAAAATCCTACAGTGCCCGCAAAGTCCCACTTGTCAAGAAGGCACATGTGCAGGCGCATCTGAAGTTTGTCAGTGAACATCTTGTTGATTCTGAGAATGATTGGAAGGAGGTGCTTTGGTCAGATGAGACAAAAATTGAGCTCTTTGGCATTAACTCAACTCGCCGTGTTTGGAGGAAGAGAAATGCTACCTATGACCCAAAGAACACTGTCCCCACAGCCAAACATGGTGGTGGAAACGTTATGTTTTGGGGGTTGTTTCTCTGCTAAGGGCAGAGGACTACTTCACCGCATCAATGGGACAATGGATGGAGCCATGTAACGTAAAATCCTGACTGACAACCTCCTTTCCTCCACCAGGACATTAAAATTGGGTCGTGGTAAGGTGATACAGGCCTGTCACATGTAGTCTGCCCTGCAGTCTCTGGGAACTGCTCTGCAGTGGTTTAAATGTGTTTATTTCTGTTGGTGCCTTTGGGGTTAATGTCAATAACTGTAGCAGTATTTGCTGTCCATGGTCTGGCTGTGGCATCTCAGGTGAGCTGCTGTTGTGTGTGTCAGGTGACACAGTTGTCCACTCCCCCAGCCTTTAAATAATCCCATTACTCATCAGGTGGTGTTGTTGAAAGCGTTCAGTCTCTACTCTGACCTTGAGCTGTTTGGGTGCTGTGCAGTTTGCTGAAGTCTTCCAGAAATGTTTACTTTTGTTATGGACCTTTCACATCTGCGTTTTTGCTGATGTGTGGCCGATCCCGCAGATTTATTGCATCTGCTGGATCTGCCGCCTAACGGCCGCACTTGCGGCGCTAAGATGCCAAGCCCCATGCATTCTCTATAGGCTTTGTGGTTGGGTGCGGCAAGTGCGGTTACGCCGGATCAGCCGGATTCGGCACTTGCGGCTGTGAAAAAAAAAGCTGCAAGCCGCATTTCTTTTTCGAGGCTGTAAGTGCCAAATCTGACGCATCTGGCAGAACCGCACTTGCTGCACCGGACCTCACCACCATTGGACCTGGCGCTCAAAAAGCACTGGACCCAGAGTCCACCACCATTGGACCCGGCGCTCCACTGCCACCAGAGCAGACCCAACCTACTGTTTCCCTCCTCATTGCCCTGTAGAATGTAAGCTCGCAAAGGAAGAGTCCTCTCTCCCCTCTGTACTAGTCTGTCACTGTTAGTTTGTTCATTGTATTTTTAAAGGGATCCTGTCACCCCCAAAACACCTCTAAAGCTATTAAAAGCTGTCCCTAGAGCATAGTAACACTTACCCTACACTCCTTTTAGCTCCTAAATGCACCAAGTGAAATTGAAGATAAATGTTATTACAGTACCTCATTAGGGATGATAATGAGTGACAATGCTATTCATAGTCACCCTGGCAGGGTCTCCCACTTCATGATATCACGCCTCCTTAGGCGTGATCTTCTAATCAGATTAAAATGCGCGCCTCCCCGCTCTGTGCTGTGTCTCGGCCTGTAGTGGGCGGGTGACGCGAATCGCGTCATTTCCGGCGCCGGGTGACGTAGTACAGCCGCGCCGCTTGGTTAGCTTTAAGACCCACAATGCGCATGCCTATGGAAGATCATGCCTATGGAGGTGTGTATCACCATTCTATTTTGCATCTGTTAAAGTTATATTTGTTATTTTAAGTTACCTTCTTCAAGTTTATGGTGTCTTTTATAGATAAGATAGCTGTCTTAATAGTGTTATGCAATATTAATGGTATTGACATGTGCTTTTTTATTCTGTAAGTGTGCATATAGTGTGCAGCACACATTTCTTGTAAAATAGCGCGCTATTCCACTATTTGTATTTTACCTCTTGACACTAACCTGTGTCTGGCCCTTGAGCCCCCCTAAGTGGGTACTTCACTCCGCTGCTGTCAAGTACCTAGTTTTTAGCTGTCACCTCCACTTACCCTGGCTAGTGCAAAGGCGGGTGAGTACACTAGACTTCACCACTGTAATAACTGAACACAGGAGAAGGTAGACAGACTTGGGGAACATAGACAAAAAACTATAAACTCCAACTCCAAGTTTGCAGCCAAACACCAGGACTGTAAACAACAGGACTCTTATGGTACCTTCACACGCCGCAATCTCGCCTGGGAATCCTAAAAGCGATATGTCACCCTGGAGCAATTGCCGTGAAATTGCCTCAGAGTTGCGGTGTGTGATTGGGAATTTTGCGGCGATAAATCGCCTCTCGCCTGTCGCCTGATTCCTGAGCACTGCTCTGAAATCAGCCTCAATCATGAAGGCGATATTTCCGGGTTGTGGCGTGTGATAGGGCAATAGTGATGGAATCAGTGTCTATGATTTCCCGTAAGCGGGCCACAGCGTGCTGTAGTCTGCGCCCTGTCAGTGATGATTGGTGGGGTCTACTATGTTTCCATTGGCTGTCAGTTCACAGGGCGCTATATTTGAAGAGCTGCCCGTTCAGCACCACACACATCTTCAGCTACACAACCGTACGCAAACGCAGTTCAGTTAGGTGCACCATAGAAGAGCGCAAGCTATGTGGTCCTCGTGTATTAATTTGTGCTGTGTGGAGTATAGTGCCACATGCCACCTCAGATGTTGGCCTACACATCGTACATGGGTGCCATGGGCCACGCACTACAATCACCCTATGCGTGTGAATTTGGTGACGCTGATGGTTACATTATACTGTTCCCACTCCGCCCGGCGTCTACCTTGTTAGTGCCCTCAACTTTTTTTGTTGGCGCCAGTGTGCGTGGTGACGACATCACGTTTGTGCTTATTCATCCCTGCCTGCCAGGTGCCTGCCCCTCTTCTGCACATAGTACTACAGTCATGGTGGTCGCACAGCACGCTGCTACATGGGGGATGGCAGAACTCCTGATCCTCATTGACCTGTGTGGTGACCGGCATGACTATTGGTGCCATCAGCGTCACTGCCACCCACGGCTGCGCAAGCAGCACATACTGAGGAGGATTCAGCAGGCCCTACTCCAGAGACTGGGTGTTCAGAGGACCCGCAAGCAAATTATCAAGAAGGTGGCGGACCTGAAACACAAATTCCCAGGGCGGATTGCAGAGATTCGTGCCCGGATTGGCTGCGTGGTGAGTATGTGGCAATGACAAACACACACATGGCAAGCATCATAATCCAAACACTACCCAACCATCATGTGTTATTGTGCCATGGCACATAGTGTGACCTAAGCCACCATGTAGATCTGCCACCAATGTGCATCTGCATGTTGTTCACAATGCAACAGGAATGTGCAGAATACACTCATATGTTGTTTTACTCTGACACATAGCATTTCACAACACATTGATCACAATACCCCAAAGGCCCTACTAGCTGACTGCTATGTGTTTGACCCCATGGTGTCACCACCTCATCCTTATTGTCTGTTCTTGTGTCAATTTTTAATCATCCATCCTCTGCTAATCCAAGGGTGTTTGACATCCCAAATATGTGGTCACTGGTGTTGTTGTAATGTCCTAAAACAGACTGGACCTGAACCATAGGCTCGCGCCCGACCCATACCTTTAGCTCTATCCTTCACGTCGTCATGACATTCATACACCCACAGTAGGTGTTTTCCCTATGTTGTGGTCCTTTGCTTAAATGGGTCTGTTGTCATGTTTGATATTACAGATGAGGAGGAATCTCCGTCTGTGGAGGGCCGACGATCTCCTACCCCACCTGGGACCTCCCCACCCCCCTCCCCAGAGGGCCCAGGAAGTCCCTCACCAACAGGGACACCACCCGCAGCTGTCCAGGAGGGCCCAGGAAGTCTCTCGACACCAGGGACACCAGCCTTGGCTGCAGGCAGCTCTGGACCCCTGGGACCAAGAAGCACCATCCTGTGGCCACAGACACCCAGCCCAGGAGCAAATTCCCCCCCCCCCCCCAGCATCTCCAGCTCCTGGCTGAGCCCTGGTGTGGTGTGGTCTCCACACCCTGACCTTGAGCCTAGTGGTTCTGTGTATGGTGGTAAGTTTCTGCAAAGACCTACAAGCTTTCTAATCTACATCTTGGTGTGTGGGCCAGACAGCAGTATGTGAGTCCTGATGTGTTTGTCATAATTTTTCTTTTGTCAAGGAGAAGGAGCTCGCATGGCAGGCTGGGCTGTGAGCCCATCCCCATCTCCTCCAGATGGCACCCGGGATGGTGATGTGCTGCGTACGTATAATCCATAACAATGCCCTCAACCACCCACACCTACACAGGTCACTCACTAATGTCTTTATTTCCCATACAGGTGTACCAACCATTGAGGAGCTGCTGCTGGCTCACTAGGAGGCACAGCAGCATCTGGAGAGGGCACACCTACAAGAGCAGCAATACTTTGGGTGCTTGGGTGCCATGATCCACGCCCTCTAGGTAGCCCAGTCCACTAGGGCCCCTACTCCCCAAACCCCCCACAATAATGTGGCCACTCTCACATTTTTCAAGTTGTCCATGTTGGACCATTGCTGTTGTCCCTGTTGCCATGTTGGCACCTTAGTTTGTTAGGCCCCGTTGGCCTTTTTTCTTATAGTATCCCACATTGGGAAAGTGGGTAGTATGGTTTGTCTACTACTAACCTGAAAACACATCTTTACCCAAATTTAAAACTAAAAATAATGTTCTTGACACGAATTATACGGTGTGATCACTTGTCTCTGCACACACAGGGAGACCTTGCCCCACTTAAGATGTGAAACACCACACTTGGCTAATGACTTGGCGTAGGTATGCAGTGTGACATGATAAAAACCTGACCATACTGTACCATTGGACCACGGATGAAGCCCTATTTTACATGAGTCTCTCCAATATCACACACACATTACCAAACAAACACAAACACACACACTTGCCTATGTCGGCCACAGAACATTCATAATCTCCCCATACTCACACATGTGACCTATGGATAGGCTTGTGTCTGCTACAATGACTCAAATATGTGATTATGGAAATGAGACCTCTCCATGTGGCACACAGACTTCACCATTACACCCACAACACACTACACACACAACCATACGGCACTACCAGACACATATGTGCACGTAGGTATGGCAAATCAAAGGGTGGTTTATTACCAACAAATTAAAATAAACAGACTTGTTTTAGTGTCACACAGCCAAAAACATTGTCATTTACGCAATGACGTGCATTGCCTAGTAGCGTCCTTGGTCTTCCTCCTCCTCTGCTTGCTCAGACAATGGCTCCTCCACCTCATCCTCCTCATAGCAGGCAGTGGTGGTAGGTCGTCGTTGCAGTCTTCGTGGGGGAGGTGGAGGGTCCTGATTTTGGCAACTCCTCACCATGCGTCTTTGGGGTGCAGTGGGCCCGGGGATGGTTTTCCTTGTCAAGGAAAATGCACCACCCCATCGGAGTGTCCCATCTACGCCCACTTCCAAGACATGGAGTATGGATGTCTCGGCAATGTTACGCTGCTCTGGCTTCATGCGCGCCACCATCCCACTGGCGATGTGCCCGATTCCAGAGCCAGGGGTCCTCTCTCGGTCCAAGAGGATCCGTTTAGCCCAGGTACCCACTCTGTGTTGGGTGGGGCAGGTGTATGCCCTTGGGCATATGCCAGAGCTGGGCCCTGGGCCCGGCCCCCCACCACTGGTCTCAGGCACCGACTCTCCCAAAGATGTTGATGGGAGAGCCTCTCCAGCGGGTGGGTCTTCGCGAGTGAAGCCAGACTCCCGAGGGGCCTGTAAAGTAAACAGAAGAAACAAAACCATTACCAACAATTGCAATTTAATGACATCAATTACCACAACCAAACACCCAGCACTACATTGTGCCTATCTGAGCATGGCTAACACCCAAAGTCAGAGTAGCTGGGTTGGAAACAGAGCTGAAGAAAGAAGTAGACCAGTGCTCTGTACTCACCTGACGCTCCAAATTCATATGGCAAGTGACCACACATAACACAGCACAATCTGTGGCAACAGCCACGAGACAACACACAGAAGAACAGACATAAGAAGAATGGTGAAAGAAAAACCCAATTGTGCCTTCTACATGTGCTGGAAACCCCACATCCGTGAAACCAACAAGCTGTGTACATAGATGACATAAACACAATTACGCACCTCCTGTGACGGGGCAGGGTCTTGGCATGTGGCCAAAGATAGTTGCGCAAGGCGCCCTCTGCACCGTGTTCCCCGAGGAGCCTCATGGCCCAGGGTGAAGGTGAGGAGGTCATAATACCACAGACGTGGCTTAGGAACCTCATCAGCCCCAGCCCCGGACCGGGCATCCATCATTTGTTGTGGACCTTGGTGTCCGCAGGCGTTTGATCTTCTCGGCAACCATCTGCACCGTCCTGGTCTTACTGGGGTCAAGCCGGTTGGCCAGCTCAACCAGTTGCCCGTAGGCCACAGTCCTCACTGCCTTGTTCTTATATTCAGGCAGCGACACCCGCCACAGGCCTTCGTGGTCCTGGTACATGGTGAGGAGGTCGCGGACAAAATCAGTACTAGCCATCTGGAAAAAACAAGAAAACTTGGGTCACAAAAAACATACATGTACATATCAGGTCACACCCTACTCTGTGTGGCCAATCCATGTCCAGCACTACCAATAACAGGTGGTCTGGTAGTGAGCTTCTGTATGCAGCTTCAGTAAAGGCCTTTACATGTGGACTGAGATGGGACATGGTGCACATGCCACGCCCTATATGTATTTTGGGGCTGGCCAGGGACAGATACAAAGCTCTGTACTTGAGAAATGGCACACATGGCATTACAACCAAATATAACACACACTATATACCTCAACACATATTTATGTACAATTATAGTGCTGGAGGACACATTGTCCTGGCATTTGTCTCAAGGATCATTATGTGTGCAACAGGACACTGAGGGGTGTTACAACGCGTAGCCGTCGCAAAACACACATCTACAGGACGCTACATGAAGCTGTACATAAGGTGCCCAAACCTCTGGCAATATATGGGTCTTCAGCCATACAGAAAACAACCTACATGATAAGCACAATAGCATGTCCCCCGACTTACCGTCTGTCCAACAGAGTTCTGGTGATGAGACGCTACTAGAGCAATGCACATTGAAGTAGGAGCAGGGGTGGAGCCCCAGCACGTCACTTTTTATACACAACATGACCAATCAAAAAGCTGCACTGGCGCTTAATCAGTGGTCGCACCTGTGAACGCCCAGGCGGCTACATCGATTAGATGACGCAGATGCTGCGTTTTTGGTTGGTTACCATATAAAAAGCGCTAACGAGCGAGCTACGGCATGCTTGCTGCCCAGAGTCATTAAGTAAGTACTGATGTTCACACGTGGTCTGTGATATGGCTGTGTGTAGCGTTTGATACATCTTTACATTACGGATCGTTATTGTGTACTGTAGCCCACGCCCTAGTGGTGGTGTATGTAGTTTGTAATGATGCTGTTTGATTGATGTATTGTGTAAAGGAAAATGGATGGGTTAGTTTTTTTGGCCCCAAAACACCCTCCTCATTGACAACCCATTTTGCCTTTGCCATACAGGATCATGTTTGAAGGATGCGTCTGTGGTTAATTGCGTGGAACTTATGAATAATGCCCACATAGTACTGTCGTTTGGCACACACAATGGAAGTATTGTGCCCATACTGAGATGTGGAGTGGCCCATGTGGCTTCAGTGAATGTCTGCCAGTGAAGATCCGGCGTTATCAACACCTCAGGGATGTATCTTGAACATGATGAGTATGCAATAGTCTGCTGCGTGGGCTGATATTTTGTCCTTAAAACACATGGCTGGGGTATGTGTGTAATGTCATTGTATGTAATTGGTAATGAACATCATTCTATACTTGTGAGCTTATTCTTTTCCTACGCCTTGTGCTCATACATGAACATTATGGGCAGCTATATGGGGGTATGGTCATGATGTATCCATTGGGACGATGGAGATGTAGTTGTTGAGGAGGGCCATGGCTGTAGTGATAACAGGTTTGGTTGTGAGGCAGTGTAATGTTTTTTGTGGCCGTACAATGTTGCAATATATGTATGTGGGTGGCCATATCAGCAGACTTGGGTAAGATGTTGTTAAGTGGCTAGGAGATATGTATGGAAGGAGGTGGTGGCTATTTAGGATGTGTGATGATGCGTTCTTGTTGTGATGTTATTTTTTCCTTACTTTTGCAGGGGTTGGTAGGTGCGAACATCATGGACCCTGATGGAGATGCTATCATGGCTCTTGCCTTGGTGGAAGAGGAATTGTGGCTGAAAAATAGAGTTGGGAAGTTGCGGGCTCGCAGACCACGGCTTGTGTGGGCTCGTGATTGGCTTCTGCAATGGGACAACCAGAGCCACATGTGGCTGGTCCGTGAGCTGGAGGATCGGAGTCCGCATGATTTCAGGAACTATCTCCGTATGTCCAAGGACTCTTTCACATTCCTCTTGAGCATTGATAGCCTGACAGGACACTTTGATGCGTCGAGCTGTGCCACCTGAGGAGCGTTTTGCTGTAACTTTGTGGTTCCTGGCAACAGTTCGTTCAAGGACAGACCTGCAATACACTTCACGTGTGTCACTGTCCCTGCTGATCCGCCTGATCCCCGAGACGTGTGAGGCCATCTGGAGTAGTCTGCTGCCATCCTACATGCAGTTCCAAACAACCCCCACTGACAGGATGGATGTTGCCAGAGGTTTTGAGGATCGATGGCAATTTCCAAACTGCGGGGGTGCATTTGATCGTAAGCACGTGAGGTTCAAGAAAACCCCCAACACGCGGTCCTTGTATTATAATTACAAAGGATATTTTGGTCCTCATGGCCCTGGTGGATGCTCACTAAGAGTTCCTCGACGTGGACGTTGGAATGAACGGGCGTGTCTCAGATGGGAGTGTATTTGCACACTGCTCCTCAGGTGCGCTGAACTTGCCCTCAAATGATAAGACAACCCTTTCATCTCAACTTTGCCTTTGTGGGGGATGAAGCATTCCCACTTCAGGCTCACCTACTACGGCCATATCCCCAGAGGACGGTTACTTCTGAGCAGCGCATTTTCAATTACCGGCTATCCCGGGCTCGCCGTGTGGTTGAAAATGCGTTCGGGATCATGGCCAATACATTCCGCGTGTTTCATACACGTCTGCATATGAAAGTGGAATCTATTGATGTGGTAGTGCTGGCCTGCTGTGTGCTGCATAACGTCCTGCGTCGTAGGGATCGGTCATCATACACACCGGCAAGTTATGTGGATTCTGTTGACCCCACAACAGGGGAGGTCCGTCCCGGGGATTGGCGTGCTGCCCAACATGGTGGGGTGACACTCCAGCCGCTGAGCCACAATCTGAGTCAGCAGGGTGCCAGGAGCAGCAGAGACGCATACTGCTCCTACTTTAATGGCCTTGGGGCAGTGGCTTGGTAACACGAGCAGGTGTAGGGTGGCTGGTGTTGTGAGGCAGCAACATGAGGAGGAGGGTGGAATCACCAGGGTGGCTGCACCAGGAGGCTTTGGGTTGTGTATTTGTTAATTTGTTTTTTTACACATTAGTTAGTTAGTGTTTATTATTTTGGTTGTGTAGTGTGACATGTTTGGATATGGCCATTTTGTGTAATAATTGTGTGTTTATTTGTATGATGTTGCCACTTGTTTTTTTTTTATGTATTGTGTGTGATTTGCAAATACCTTTGTTTTTGTGCACAAAAAGTCAAACTAAAAAAAAATCCCACACAAACAAACCTGTGTCTGTCGTTACTTTTGAATATAGGGCAGGTGCACAAAGCTTTATGCTGTGCACAGAGGTATGTGATCCGTAAAATGGTATAGATGGATCCGTGTAGCATTGTGTGCTAATGTCCAGTACACAGGTCCAGCCCTTTGGCCCACACTGTATGCCGTGACTGTGTGTACATGTCCATTATGATGTGTTTGGCCACATGGGAACGTGTCCACACACATGGAGAATGCAATGGTGTTTGTGGGGGATGTAGGTACACTCCAGTACACACGCGCAAACATGTGTGCACACAAATGCATCAGTTCAGCCATGGCAACTGTGCCATGGCGTGGACCAAGCAGGCACATATGTCCATAGTGTGGTTTGTATCTTACCGCCATCACCTACAGATGCACACATAGCCATTCTTTCATGTAATCCACTGTACTGCACAAGACCGCTCCTGTGTGACGCTTTGGTGTCTCGAAAATGTGTTGCAGGAGCCACAATTGACGACACGAGTGTGTCTTAGTGAGTAACTCAGAGACACAATCTCGTCATGTATTAGCCAGCCTTCAAGAGCAGGCTGGCCAATCGTAACGCAGTTGTGTTGTCCAATGAACGGCTATAGGGCGCAGTGTTCACTGCTGCGGCACGCCTATGTCCATTTGTACACGGCCACAAAATGGAACAATGTGTCCATGATTTCACTGCAACCAGAGATCTGCAAACAATCTCTGCACAATTATCTGTGTGTGTAACTGGGCCGTTAGGCTGCTTTCACATCTGCAGTTTTCAAAATCGCATCGGGGAAAAAATATAAACAGTCCAGGTAGAGGTATATGTAAACTCACCTGTACAGTTAAATGTCCAGCAGGTAAGTGTCCAAAAACAGAAGAATGTCCAACTCTCACTTTAGAATGACTGTCATGATTTCTTTCCATTGTAATTAAGGCTATACACTGAGGCCCAGTATGCTCTACATTCACTGGTTTCTTCCCAGCTCCAAGACCACTCAGGCCTTGGAACGACTGTGCAAAATTAAGGCTGGCTTCACACCACGGCGCAGTCCGGTCCAGGGCTGTCAGGCATGAACCTGACAGCCCCGGACCGGATCAGCACACAGAACCGGAGGGCCAAATGTGCCCTTTGGTCCTGTGTGCAGCTGGATGGCTGTAATTGATTTTTCAAGATCGCGGCTAGCATGGAGCTAGCTGCGATCCTGAAACAGCGGCATGCAGCCGCCAGTATCCGATTCCCAGATTCGTCCGGGCCGGGAAAATCCGGCCCATAGGCTCTCATGTTAGGGAGAACAGGATTACCGTGGATCCAGGAGAATCTTGGACAGTCCGGGCAAATCCAGGATCTGGCTTTTTGGGGTGATTTTTCTCCCCGGACTCAAAAATGTTGCAAGCAACATTTTTGTGTCCGGTGAGAATAATCCAAATTCTCCCGGATTCCACCGCAGAGATGAAACCGGATGGCAAAGAGCTGCCATCCGGCCCCATAGGCTACTATGGGGCCAAAAAACCGATCTGGAGCTGTCTGGTTTACACCGAACAGACCCGGACTGGACCTTACCGTGTTGTGAAGCCAGCCTAATCAGACTTTTTTCCTTTGGTCATCAGCAGACAGCTTCAGTTCCCAAGTCGACTCTTGCAGACTCCAGTCAGCTGACAACTGCAATTTCATCAGAGACTCTCTCTGGCTATGGTAACACTTGCATTGTGGTATCCGCTGTATGGATGCGTTAAAAGGATGCGTTTTTTCCCTCGTGTTCATATTAAATGTGTTTACATGCAACAGATGCATTAACGCTATGGAATGCGTTACTGTTTTAAATCACATCCATTACGGTTGCATTTCTCTTAGACTCCAATGATAAATTAATGCTTCTATCACAGTCACGTTTCCCAAAATGGCCTATAAATGCTGCAGCCCGCGTTACAATGTGCGCTAAAAAAAATGCATAGTGACAAACGCAAACCAATTTGGCCATGTGTTAATGGTATTAGAATCAATGGGTGCATTTACGCATCTGTTTGCAGACATTATCAGGTGAAAATAACGCATCCTTCTAGCGGATGCTACAGCGCTGATGTGACCCTAGCCTTTCTCTGAGACTCCAATTAGACAGACTCTATGTCACAGCTGCCTCCTGCAGCCCCCTCCCAGAGAGAACTCTCTCTCTATGAGCAGCCCCCTGCAGTAGAACCCTTGCCTGATTCTATACAACACATTTCAGGTGAATTTCTAATCAATCCATGCAGAGCAAGAATTTAAAGGGACCCTTTCACATGAAAAAATAGTACTCACCTGCAGATATGGGATTAATCTGCAGGTTAATAGCATTATGAGCCTGCCTGGTGCCTGCATGTTAAACTTCGCTGCTCAGAGGAAATGAATATTAATCTACTAAATTCATCTTTCAGTCCTCGGGGCAGTGGCACGGATTCAGTAACTGCTATGAACCACGTCCCCTGCACTGACCGATTGCTTCCTCTAATGTTGAAAGGCTGCCAGTCAGTACAAGGTATGTGGTTACAGCCGCCGCTCTCCATATGAACCAACGGTAGTTAAAAGGGTTAATGACCACGCTGCCAGACTTCAGGAGACATGAGATTTCAGGAGACATTAAAGTTGAATTAGAGTTGTGGTTTATTTGTCAATGTGTTTCAAGGCTCTCAGGCCCCTTCCTTAGGACAAACCGACATGGTAGTTGGCAGTGCACTGGTTTGTCCTGAGGAAGGGACCTGAGAGCCTTGAAACATATTGACAAATTATTATTAT
Source organism: Allobates femoralis (assembly GCA_033576535.1). NCBI lineage: Eukaryota > Metazoa > Chordata > Amphibia > Anura > Aromobatidae > Allobates > Allobates femoralis. The sequence goes on from JARQOC010000002.1 coordinate 604,311,468, forward strand.
TTATTTATAGAGCATCATTGATTCCATGGTGCTATACATGAGAAAGGGTTACATACAAACAAGTTAAAAATACAATGAACAAAGTGACAGACTGATTTAGAGGGGGGAGAGGACCCTGTCATTGCGGGCTTACATTCTACAGAGCAATGGGGAGGAAGACAGCAGGTTGGGTAGCTGGAATGCCAGGTCCGATGGTGGTGGAGCGCCGGGTCCCGTGGTGTTAAGGTGGCACTGTGGTCATTGCAGGTTGTAGGCTGTGCTGAAGAGATGGGTTTTCAGGTTCCGCTTGAAGGTTCTGAGTGAAGGGGACAGTCAGACGTGATGGGGTGCAGAGTTCCAAAGGATGGTGGATGCTCGGGCGAAGTCTTGCAGGCGGTTAGATGAGGAACGTATAAGTGTGGAGGAAAGAAGAAGGTCTTGGGAAGATTGAAGAATACGAGTTGGATGACATCGGGAGTCTAGTTCAGAGATATATGGGGAGGACAGATTGTGGATGGCTTTGTAAGTCAATGTTAATAGTTTGAATTGCATACGCTGGTGAATTGGGAGCCAGTGGAGGGATTTACAGAGGGGAGAAGTGGAGGAATAGCGAGGAGAGAGGTGGATTAGTCGGCAGCAGAATTAAGGACAGATTGAAGTGGTGCAAGAGTGTTAGCAGGAAGGCCACAGAGTAGGAGGTTGCAGTAGTCAAGGCGGGAGATGATGAGGGCATGCATTAGTAGTTTAGCAGATTGGAGGTTGAGGAAGGGACAGATTCCGTAGGCGTGCTGGGATGGTGTTTTTTTGCGCCGCATCTGAGGCGATTGGTGGGTGATACTGCGTTCTGATTGGCTGGCCGTGTCCGAGGCGCCTTATTTGATGACCCGTGTGTTCACGCAAGGCTGACCAATGGGAACGCAGTTCCATCCACCAATTGCAGTGATAGGAGTGCGGTGAAACACACTCTAGCATGCCACTATCGAAACAGTATGCCCACATCGCTTCTACGGTTGTGGCATGTGACGCGGCGATGTGTGAGGGGAAGATCGCTTCCGGTCTCTTGCAGGCGATTTCCGGAACACAGGTTCGCCGAAGATCGCATGCTAGATAGCTACGTGTGATAGCTCCACAGCGATCTGAAAAAAGTGCCCGAAACATGCGTGCTCACACCAAATCGCCGGCGATATGGAAGCCATATGGCGGCATGTGACAGTACCTTAAGGGGTGCAGAGAATGAGCTGGGTGAGTAGAAGGGAGGGGTCAGAGGAGGGAGATAGGACACAAAGCACCAGGGAAGAATTAACAGATTGCTGTTAATAGAAACATTTGGGGCAAATCAGCATGATGGTGGGGTTACACGTAGCGATATCGTCCCGATATCGCATACAACGCCGCGGGAGCGCGCATTATGGGAGCACTTTTCCCGATATCGCATCGCCGGTTTACACGCTGCGATATCGGGAAACAACGTCCCTCCGATGTGTACGCCCACCAACCCAGTAACGACCATTTAACATGGGAGTTTATGGGTGAGGTGCGAGTACGCATCGGAGTTGGGCTGTCACACGCAGCGATGCTGGTACAACGGCCTTGCAATATCGGGGAGTTGAATAGCACCGCTATTCAACTCCGATATCGTTTTGGCATCGTTCCAGCATCGCGTTGTATGCTAAAACAGTACAACGCGCACACGATATCGGGTCCAACTCGCGACCCACGTGACTTTTTGTCGGAGTTGGGTCGGAGTTGGACGCCGATATCGCGGCGTGTAAACCCACCATGAGAGAGAGACACAAAGCAGGATGAAATAATGTGGTTATTTGGAAGTTACAAAGCAGATGGAGGAGTATGACATACCGTAAGACATATGCAAGGCATATAGAGTTAGGGTACAGGAGAAGTTAGATACAGCAGTGGTACTATGGGTCCATACCATAAGACATATGCAAGGCAAATAAACCACAACTCTAATTCAACGTTTAATGCCTCCTGAAATCTGATGTCTCCTGAAGTCCGGCAGCGTGGTCTTAAACCCTTTCAATTACCGTTGGTTCATATATTCCTGCTGGGAACTGCTGCGGCTGTGATATGCTTTTATAGTGGTTGTGACTCATCACAACCACATAAAGTGAGATTTGATACCTCTAATCTTCACACCTAACTCTCAGATAAGACCCTATTTGGGCTTTTTGCCTTCCGTTCTTTCAGATTGGCCACTCTCCATACACAGAGCAGTGACTAAACCCGCACCAGCTCTGTTGTGCTGTTAGGAGGATTACAGTTTATTTTTTCTCGACAGCTGAGTTTATTGTGCATGTGATGGGCAGGTTCAGAATGCTATTAACCTGCAGATTAACCCCCTATCTGCAGGTTAATAGCATTTTTTTACGTGCCTGGTTCACTTTAACCTTATTATAGTGGCTTCACTAACATGTACACTACCGTTCAAAAGTTTGGGGTGATTTAGAAATTTCCTTATTTTTTAAAGAAAAGCTAATTTTTTTTAAAGAAGCTAACATTGAATCAGAAATACACTGTATACATTGTTAATGTGGTAAATGACTATTCTAGCTGCAAATGTCTGGTTTTTAATGCAATATCTATATAGGTATATAGAGGCCCTTTTCAACAACTACCACTCAGTGTTTTATTGGTATATTGTGTTTGCTACCTGTGCAAGAAGGCTAATGGATGTTTAGAAAACCCTAGGAAACCCTTGTACAAGTATGTTAGCAGAGCTGAAAACAGTTTGGCTGATTAGAGTAGCTATAAAATTGACCTTCCTTTGAGCTAGTTGAGAATCTGGAGCATTACATTTGTTTGTTCTATGAAACTCCCAAAATGGCTAGAAAAAGAGAACTTTCATGTGAAATTCAACAGTCTTGTTTTAGAAATGAAGACTATTCCTTGTGAGTGATTGACAAGAAACTGAAGTACTACACCCTTCAGAGGAGAGCACAAACAGGTTGTAACCACAGTAGAAAGAGAAGTGGGAGGTCTCGCTGCACAACTGAGCAACAAGACAGGTACATTAGAGTCTCTAATTTGAGAAATCGACGCCTCACAGCTCCTCAACTGGCAGCTTCATTAATAGTACCAGCAGAAAGCCAGTGTCAACATCTACAGTGAAGAGGCGACTCCAGGATGCTGGCTTTCAAGCAGGGTGGCAAAGAAAAAGCCATATCTGAGACTGGCTAATAAAAGGCAAAGATTAATATGGGCAAAAGAAAGAAAAGGGGAGGGGAACAAGAGGCGCAATAGTGCCCTATCACTAAGACACTAAAATACGGTGGTATAAAGGAACCACTCACCTATTTCAGTTGTGCGACCCACAACTGGTATGCAGACATATAGTGTTTTATCCAGATGGCTGCTGCTGGACTCCCACCGACCACTTGCACGTGGAATCACACAGTAATATGGGGAAGGAAACGGTGTTCAGAGAGGAAGGTGCCAGGAGGGCACTGAAACGGGTAGGATGCAATAAAGGATTTGGATATATTACATCTACTCGTGTGTTTTCCTTGGAATAAGTGGACCTTGGCAGCGCGGACTGGTGAACACCGTTTCCTTCCCCATATTACAATATGGGCAAAAGAGCACAGACATTGGTCAGAGGAAAATTGAGGTGTTTGGATCACATGGAAGAACATTTGTGAGAGCAGAACAACTGAAAAGATGCTGGAAGAGAGAGTGCCTGACACCATCTGTCAAGCATGGTGGAGGTAGTGTGATGGTCTGGGGTTGCTTTGGTGCTGGTAAAGTGGAAGATTTGTACATGGTAAAGGGGATTTTGAATAAGGAAGGCAATCACTCCATTTTGCAATGCCATGCCATACCCTGTGGACAGCGCTTGATTAGAGCTAATTTCATCCTACAACATGACAATGACCCAAAGCACACCTCCAAACTATGCATGAACTATTTAGGGAAGAAGCAGGCAGCTGGTATTCTATCTGTAATAGAGTGGCCAGCGCAGTCACCAGATCTCAACCCCATTGAGCTGTTGTGGGAGCAGCTTGACCTTATGGTACGCAAAAAGTGCCCATCAAGCCAATCCAACTTGTAGGAGGGGATTTAGGAAGCATGGAGGGAAATTTCTCAAGATTACTTCAGTAAATTAACATCTAGAATGCCAAAGGTCTGTAATGCTGAAATTGCTGCAAAGGGAGCATTCTTTGACGAAAGCAAAGTGTGAAGGAGAAAATTATTATTTCAAATAAAAATCATTATTTCTAACCTTGTCAATGTCTGGACTATATTTTCTATTAATTTTGCAACTTATTTGATAAATAAAAGTATGACTTTTCATGGAAAACACAAAATGATCTTTGTGACCCCAAACTTTTGAACAGTAGTGTAGTTGTGCTCAAAGGTTTACATAACCAGGCAGATTTTTTTGGCCTTTTTTCAGAGAAATATGAATGATAACAGAAAAACTTTTTTCCACTCATGGTTAGTGGTTGGGTGAAGCCATTTATTGTCAAACTACTGTGTTTTCTCTTTTTAAATCATAATGACAACCAAAAACATCCAAATAACCCTGATCAAAAGTTCACATACCCCAGTTTTTAATACCGTGTATTGCCCCCTCTAACTTCAATGACAGCTTGAAGTCTTTTGTGGTAGTTCAGATGGTAAAGCTGCCCATAATATCTGGCAGTCGGATGATAAGTCTGGAATGGAAAAAGCGCAAATAGGATCTACCTGTGCGTACAGTGTACGTAAAAATAAGTCAAGTTGATGCTCACCTTTGGAGGGTTGTGTATGTCATAACCACACTGACCAACAACTGGATGTTAATCCTGATGACAGTATGCAGCCGTTTCCCCAAGCACAGAGCACTATGTGTAGCAAAGAAGTGTCTGAACCGCTCTTCCGTCTTGACAAAATCAATCCCAGGCAAGGATTTATGATGGTGATGTTATTTTTCTACACGTTTCAGGGGTATAGCTCCCTTGTTCAGGAAAAAGGGTACATCTGTGATTTTTTTCCTGAAGAATGGGGCTATACCCCCGAAACGCATAGAAAAATAAAATCACCATCATAAATCCTAGCTTGGAATTGATTTTGTCAATACGTGGGTGTGGTTCAGACACACTTTTCCTATCTTCCTACACCTCATCCTTTCTGGCAAAAAGCCTCCAGTTCCTGTAAACTCCTGGGCTTTCTTGCATGAACTGTGTGCTTGAGTTCTCCACGGAGTGGCTCAATGATATTGAGGTCAGGAGACTGATATGGCCACTCCAGAACCTTCACTTTGTTCTGCTATAGCCAATGACAGGACGACTTGGTCTTTTGTTTTGGATCATTGTCATGTAGGAACATCCAAGTACGTCCCATGCGCAGTTTCCAGGCTGATGAGTGCAAATTTGCCTTCAGTGTTTACTGATAACAGGCTGCATTCATCTTTCCTTCAACTTTGACCAGTTTTCTGTGCTTTTGCAGCTCACACATCCCACATCTTCAGCGATCCGACTCCATGCTTTACGGTAGGAATGGTGCTCCTTTCATCATAGATCTAGTTGACACGTCTCCAATTGTAACATTTATGGTTGTGGCCAAAAAGTTTGATTTCAGTCTCATCACTCCAAATTACCTTGTTTCAGAAGTTTGGAGGCTTGTCTCATTTTTCTTCAAGTGCCTCCTTATTGTGATATCTTGAAACAGCCACACTGCTATTTTTCATTGAGTCCTGTATTTCAGCTGATGTTATTTGTGGGTTTTTCTTTGCATTCGGAACAATTTTCCTGGCAGCTGTGTCCAAACCTTTTTGTTGGTCTACCTGATTGTGGTTTGGTTTTCACAGAGCCCCTGATTTTCCATTTGTTAATCACAGTTTGAACACTGCTGACTGGCATTATCAATTCCTTGGATATCTTTTTGTATCCCTTTCCTGTTTTATACAGTTCAACTTTCTTTTCCTGTAGATCCATTGACAATTCTTTTGCGTTCCCCATGACTCACAATCCAGGCAGGATGAAAGATGCAAGAGTCTGTCTGGATCCCAGAAACTCACTCAGCTTTTATGCACACACACTGATTACAAGCAAACAGATCACAGGTGAGGATGTTACCTTAATTAGCCATTCAAACTCATTTGTGTCAACGTCTGTGCATGTTATCAGGCCAAAATCACCAGGGTATGTGAACTTTTGATCAGGGTCATTTGAATGTTTTTGGTTGTCATCATGATTTAAAAGGAGTAAAGATAGTAGTTTGACAATAAATGGCTGCACCCAACCACTAACCGTGAGTGGAAAAACAGTTTTTCTTTATCATTCATATTTTCTGAAAAAAAGCAAAAAATCTGCCAGGGTATGTAAACTTTTGAGCACATCTGTATATATGTTCTTTTTAGGATGCTTTATATGGAAGGAAAACGAAGTAGGATTCTTCTCTTACTACTTGCTGACAGCTTATTTAATTAAAAAAGTTACTGCTGTGTACACCAAGTTCATCATCGGTTCATAGATTATGTGCATTGAGTATATTTCAGGTATTGTCCAGTAGACATGATCTGTGTATACAAGTGTCATTCAATGAGTTTTCACATGCAAAGAACGAGATCGTGGGCGGATAACTCCTGCAGCAGAGTCTCAGCACAATATGATCCATCACAGAGTCCAAAGACAGTGTCACAGCTAGAAAAAGCCCACACATACCCCTGTTGTGCTGAACTCCTGCTGAGCAACTCTCCTACTCAGTGCAGGATTCACCAGAATTAACAGTATATAGTCTTAATTATAATGATATTATATGACAGTAATGGATGTAAAGTTTATCTATCTATCTATCTATCTATCTATCTATCTATCTATCTATCTATCTACACATACTGTTAAAGTAAAAATAGATTCATACGATTACTCAAAGATAACAAGTATAATATATTACTCATTCACAACAATGCAGAAACAATATGAGCTTGTATCTCAAATTTCAGTAGACAAATGATAAAATGTAGATATGTAATTTTAACCCCAATTACAATATTGCTAACAGCGAGCTAACAGAACTAAATATTATGCTGATGTGCAAAGAATAATGTTACTTCATTGAGTAAAAAGTAGCAGTAAAATAATAATAATAATATATAAGAAAATAATAAGTATTCCAAAATAAAGAGCAGTCCAAGCAAACAATGGATCAATACTGCAGGTCATGATAATAGAAGCTAAAGTGTAAAATGAAGGATATCTAAAGGAATTATATAACTCAAAAAAATTATATCTTGTAATTTATTTATTGATTTTCTCTGTGAAACGTTAAAGAAAAATATGGAATATTTAGAATCCAGTGATATAAAAGAATTCATTGGAACATTGGAACAATAGTGCCAGCCACAGTCCTGGATGACAGTTATTTAGCTCAGGCCCCAGGGCCACATCCTCGTTGACCATTTCTGCGGCCCCCTGGCATTTTGCTGGAGACCGCAGTGCTCAGGCTGGCAGACACATTTTGCCTCCTGCCTGCCCTTTAAATCCAGCTCCCTAGTGATCTCCGTGCCCCAGTCTCAGCATCCCCAGCCCCTCCTGCGATGTCTATGGCCCTAGCAAACCTGTAAAAGCAGTTGAGAAGCAACATGATCAATATCACCTAACATCACAGTGTGGTGCCCTGCTATGCAGGCGTCACAGAGGGGTACTGCACCCGTAAAAGAGGTGCAGATACTCCAGCTGCAAGAGGATTCTAGGATGGTGGGTGGAACCCATTAACTAGCACTCCCACAGTAGATTACACGGTGGGAGGTTACCCGGGAGGGAACAAAACCACCTCTATGGGGAACAAGGAGGTCTTTGCCTCTACGTTTTGGATCTGTTAGGTCTTTGGCTGGAGGTCTTTGACCAAGGAGAGAGGGAGTAGGAGAAAGGGCTCTCAGGCGCAGAAAGTTACCGGGCACCGGAGCCCGCACCTGTGGGATACTATAAGACCACAGAAAATCCGAATCCGTGGAGTATCCAATTCTCCCGGGCACCTGAGCAGTCCAAAAGAGGGAATCAGGCCCCGCTGAAGGTGCAGGCAGTTAGCCAGCAGAGGGTTACCCGACGGCTGCAAGGGTGAGAGAAAGCAGGAGGTCAGGTGGGACGCAAGTCACCAGGCTTCACACAATCACTGGGAAGCAGGAAAGGAACAGATTGGAAAGAAGGCACACACCAAGGGTTCCATCATACCACCTGGGATCCACTTGCAGCCACCCGTTAGCTACCTGTTATAACATCTTATGCTGAACTGTGAACTGTAACTTACGCTGCTACAAGATTACAGTAAAGTACTCAGAGAGAGGTGAACTCGACTCTGCTGCATTTCTTTGACTTTGTTCCTTACAGGAACGCTGCCCCAGAGGTCCCAGTCCTACCTGTGGAGGACTTTACCACACTAGTCACATTACCAACTGCCTCCGGCGGACTGTGGCGGCACTGGTGGCATCTAACCAGAAACTACAGGTGGCGTCATGACAACTTTGTACATAATCCCCTGTAAATATCACCCCTTTTTGGAAGATAGGCCCAGGACACGGGGTCAGGTGCGGCCACCACTCCCTGTGACAACAGGAGCGTTAACCCTTTGCAGCCTGACACCTGAGTACCCCAAAGCCTGGGCGCGACAACAGCCTCACCAAAGAGAAGCAGCTCCAGTCACCAGAGTAGGTGTGAGTTGATTGTTTAATCAAATATAGCGGGTAATTTTCAAGTTGATAATTTTGTGTGGCCTCCGAAGGATGGTAGAAATTTCCAAATGGCCCCCAGCAGAGAAAGGTTCCCCACCCCTGAACTAAAGCAACATGGAAGGAAAAATTAACATTTACATTTTTCCAACAAAAATGTTATTTTAGCCTCAATTATTGCATTTTCACAAAGGTAAAAGAATAAAATGCATCCTAAAATTTGTTGTGAAATTTCTGCTGAGTACGCCGATACCTCATATGTGGTAGAAAATCACTGTTTGGGTGCACGACAGGGCTCGGAAGGGAAGGAGCGCCAATTGACTTTTTCAATGGAAAATTAGCTGCAATTGTTAACAGACACCATGTCGCGTATGGAGAGCCCCTGTGTGCCCAAACATTGGAGCTCCCCCACAAGTGACCCCATTTTGGAAACTAGACCCCCCCCAAAGAATTTATCTAGGTGCATAATGAACACTTTGAACCCTCAGGTCCTTCACACATTGATCCGTAAATATGAAAAAGTACTTTTTTCACAAAATAGTTCTTTTAGCCAAAATGTTTTCTTTTTCACATGGGCAACAGGATAAAATAGATCCTAAAATTTGTTGGACAATTTCTCCTGAGTACACAGATACCTCATATGTGATGGAAAACCTCTGTTTGGGTGCACGGCAGGGCTATGAAGGGAGGGAGTGACATTTTGGAACACAGATTTTGAAGGCATGGTCTGTGGGTTGTTATGTCCTGTTTGGATAGCCCATGATGTGCCTAAACAGTGGAAACCCCCACAAGTGACAACATTTTGAGTTCACTGCCACGGGGAGCCATGGTGACTCAGTGAGTGACAACTCCTCTGTGGCAGCCTCTGACTGTATCGCGTGATGTCACTCGCAAGGTCCCTGTGGTCAGTGTGATTGCAGTCTCTGCAGGAAGAGGATGCTTGTTCTCTACCTGCAAACTCCAGATGAAGTATCATGTAGGGTTATGTGGGAGAAATAAATATGGAGTTGAGATATGTTTGTTTTTTCTTCTAATAAATTATTTTTCTCTATTTACTAGAGATTCCTAATGGTGGGGTCTAACATTAGCTCGACAATATGAATCTTTGGCTTTTATTGCCAGCGGTTAATGCAAAAAGCTGGAATTAACCCCTTTATTACCGAGTTTGCTACCAGCACTAGGGCAACTGAAATAGTCTTGGTACAGCACCAGAATATGGCGTCTCTAACGAATGTCACAGTCGACGAGCAAACAGACATTGGCCAATATATGTACCAAGAACTTCAGAAATAAAAAGATAAGATTTTGAGTTTTTTGAAAAAACGTAAGTTTTTTACTTTTTTCTCATATATATATAGCTTATTAGCATATATACATCATTGGTAGTAACCGAGTGCTGCAGAGTATTTTTTTCTAGTTATTTGATCCAGCAGCCCTGCTGACACCGGTTCACATTAGTCTGTGAGTGCTATGCAGTTTTTTTTCTGTTTTGTATCTTATGGAGTGGCTGGCACCATGCGGCAATTTGCACCACAGGTGATCTAGGGTCGAGATGGAGTCTGCCCACTGAGAAGTGGGGGGTGGACAAGGAGGACAGGGATGTCAGCGTTAGGACTCGTCGGACCTGAAGTCACTTTGTCGCAGTCGACGAGCAAACAGACATTGGCCAATGCATGTACCAAGAACTTCAGAAATAAAAAGATAAGATTTTGAGTTTTTTGAAAAAACGTAAGTTTTTACCTTTTTTCTCATATATATACAGCTTACTAGCATATGTACATCATTGGTAGTAACCGAGTGCTGCAGAGTATTTTTTTCTAGTTATTTGATCCAGCAGCCCTGCTGGCACCGGTTCACATTAGTCTGTGAGTGCTATGCAGTTTTTTTCTGTTTTATATATATATATATATATATATACATAATATGAAAAAGATCCTTGCAGCACACAGCTGATAAATGATATATATATATGATAAATAACAAGAAAAGAAAAACAAAAAAAAACAAAAAAAAAACTGCACAGCACTCAAAGACAAATGTGAACTGGTGCTAGCAAAGCTGCAGGGTTATATAATATGAAAAAGATCCTTGCAGCACACAGCTACTACCAATGATGTACATAAGCTACTAGCCATATATATTTGAGGAAAAAGTTTAAAAATTTACGTTTTTTTCAAAAAACTCAAAAATCTCCAATTTTTTATTTAATTCTGAAGTTCTTGGTACATACATTGGCCAATGTCTGTTTGCTCATCAACTGCGACAAAGTGACTTCAGGGTCTGATGAGTCCTACGCTGATATCCCTATCCTCCTTGTCCGCTTCCCCACTACTAAGTGGGCAGACACCATCTAGACCCTCCATCACCTGTAGGTAATGAGGGTGCACATTGCAGCATGGATCCTGCAACTCCATATGATAAATAACAAGAAAAAAAAAAAAAAAACTGCACAGCACTCAAAGACAAATGTGAACTGGTGCTAGCAAAGCTGCAGGGTTTTTTTTTTTTTTTTTTTTTTTTTTTCTTGTTATATATATACATATCTATAATATGAAAATAATATGAAAATATGAATAGGAGGACAGGGATGTCAGCGTTAGGACTCATCAGACCCTGAAGTCACTTTGTCGCAGTTGATGAGCAAGCAGACATTAGCCAATGTATGTACTAAGAACTTCAGAATTAAAAGATAAGATTTTTGAGTTTTTTGAAAAAATGTAAGTTTTTAAACTTTTTCCTCAAACACATATAGCTTATAGCACTTGTACATCATTGGTAGTAGCTGTGTGCTGCAAGGATTTTTTTCATATTATTTGACTCTGCATCTTTGCTTGCACCAGTTCACACTAGTCTGCGAGTGCTGTGCAGTTTTTCTTGTTATATATACATATCTATATATAACAAATGTCCTCGGTCAAGGAAGAACTGAAAAATCCCTATCCCTAGCCAAAATGCCAACTAAAGGATGGTCATGGACCAAGCAAGATGCCTCTTTTTAGGAAAGTCAACTGTACTTGGCGTTAAAACTGTCTTCCAGCATTCTAAGCATTACTCAGGCTGAAGGTTGGCATTAGTAATGGTACTCCACTGCCGGATAGGCTCTGGGGGTTGCAGTGGCTACTCCTGCATGGGCATTCTCTGCCACCACCTGCCCCCGAGCACACTTCATCATGGCCACTGCTTGAGAAGACAATGGAGGAACTAGGGGCTGACCATGCCCTATAGGCCAGACAAGAGCAACTTGTGGGACACTGAGGGCCCTGTGGGTTTGAGTGCAGCTGTCTGGCTAACTAACAGAGGCCTGTCCTCCACATGATGCCACATTCTCTCCCGGTTGGCCTTTTGCCACTTCTCAAATTGGTTGGCAGTGGCAACCCGACATATCCCAACTGCAAACCACCCTTTGCTGCCCTACACCTTCATGAAGGTTATCTCCTCCCCGACAAAGATGGTGCGCAGTCTTTTGGGAAGATGGTCATGCAGCATGGTGGACCAGTTGACTTAGCATCGATCCCTAGTACTTTGCTTCACTAGAAAGCCAAACCACTTATCCTGCAAGATTGCCACCATCTTGCCTCAGGTACACTGGTCATACAAGTGATTGGCCTTATGCCCATGCAACCATTTCTGGGTGGTGAATCACAGTGTAGCACAGAGTAGCTATTTTGAACTGCAGTGGTAAAATAATGCTGACAAACTGAACTCTGGGGTGACACCTGTTTACTTTTGCTTTTCCTAGGGGCCTGCCTCTTCCACTGCCTGGACTGAATCAGACACAATTTATCACTCAAAGATATTACTGTCTGCATAACCTTGTTGCTTAGGTGCCCGCATTAACCCTTCAATATGATGGCCGACAGAAGCAACATCACTCACATAACCAATTCCCCATGCCAAAAGGTAAAAACGTGATTGCGCAGGTATTAGGTGCAGTGATTATATTGAAGACTGACATATTTGTAGAAGACATAATGATGAAAGCAAATAACTTTATTCAGGTCACCAGTTCATCTGGAATGCTGATGAATAAAGCTAGTGAGTAGTGCACTACAGCAATGCAAGGACAAGTTCAATATGAATTATACATATAATAACACAGTTGTGCACTTGCCAAAAATCTGTATAATAAATTTATGGAATGACATGAAATAGTGATTGCACATTTTCAAGAAGTAATATCCATAATGTAGTGTTTCTTGAGTGTGAATATGAACAGACCTATTAGAACATGTAAGTGAATATGCTATTTGTATATGAATTGTTATAACATAAAAGTAGAAGCGATGGCCTCACACACTGTTGATCCTCTGCAATAATAAAAGTTTGCTCTCCAAAAAAATAAAAAAAATAATAATAAAAAAATAAAAATAATAATAAAAAAAATATTCAAATAAAATTCTTTAAAAAATAATATGCTCTCTTAAATGGATGCTTTATCTACATTGGAAGCTTCCTGTCCTTCACAGCTGTTGCCACGTCTGGCACTATGTCCAAAATTCACACCCTGTAAAAACACCAGGAAGCTTAAAAAACTAGGAAGCAAACTCCAGGAAGCTTAAAAAAATGAATTTAAAGCTCCCAAAAAAAATCTACAGCTTGATACAAGCCGGTAAACTCGATGGCTGGGGATACTCCTAACCGTAAGGTTGGTGTTGTTCCCACCCAGTGGTTCTGGCAAGTGTTTTGGCCCCAAACAAACCAGGAAAGTTTTAGGGCCATTTTAAATGTCAAACATCTTTCCCGAACATATCTACGTTCACTGGAAATTATTCGGATTTATGATCCTAAGTCGAATTTGTAATGTTCGTGCTGAATTTGAAATTGGCAAATATGTTTGGGGAAGGTCTGCTCATCTCTACTCTTTAATCGATGATCCACAGCTGCACTGACAGATATGGAAGAATTTTCTGTAATTTTGAACCTGTAATGCAGGCTCTAAAATCCCAGGCAAATCATATTGGTATACAGAGATATATTGCAAATTACATTTCTATGTACTCTTATTCTAGGGGGAAAATAAAAGTACCGTATATACTCGTGTATAAGCCGACCCGTGTATAAGCCGACCCCCCTACTTTTGCCCCCAAAACCTGGGAAAATCTATTGACTCGCGTATAAGCCGAGGGTGGACCCCAGCACAGGTATGCAGCCCCCAGCAGTGGTATACAGGCCCCAGCAGTATGATATACAGCAGCCCCCAGTGGTATATACAGCAGCCCCCAGTGGTATATACAGCAGCCCTAGTGGTATTGCACTCCCTATATACAGCAGCCCCAGTGGTATTGCAGCCCCAGTGGTGTATACAGCAGCCCCTATATACAGCAGCCCCAGTGGTATTAATTAAGTGGAAACCACTATGGAGTTGGAGTTACATAAAATATAACTTTTATTAATAATATAAAAGCAGACACATAAACGTACTGAAACGAAGTACATGGAGGTTCCAAAAACAGCTGCAGTGAGGTAGTAACCCCCTGGGTGTAAACCAACCACAGGCACAATTCACATTAGTATCAACTTTACATAACAGGCAGTGTTTAGCAGACAGATTAAGGCATAATACCATTAAATCATACACTCACCCATGGTGTGTTGTTAGTGATAACCTGGCGGTTCCCCTGGGGGCCCTGTCCTGCAGCACGCCCCTAACAGCTGTTTCGCCACTGCTTGGTCGCAGGGGCTAGTTCTCATTGTGATCCTAGGCTGTTAAATACACTATCCCTGAAGGACGCCGCCCGCCCTGCACAGCGTCATTATCACCTGTCATAAAGCTAAACTAGTGATTAGGCAGGCGCCGGACGTCATGACGTCATCGGCGCGCATGCGCAATGCACCCGTCGGCGCTTTCAAAAGGTAGAGCGATGTGCACATCTTAGAAAAATGCTCGCGGCGGCCATTTTGTTGAAGACCAGACCGGACTAGTTAACCTGGAAGTCTAACAATCCTATTAGCATATCACTGAGGACATATAGTGGGAATTTTTGGGCTGAAAAACTCGGCTTATACACGAGTATATACGGTACATTTTTTTTTTGTTATTTAATTACAAACAATTAATGAAAAATAATTACAGAAATTTTGAAGCACTTTTTTAAATTAACATGTTTAATCATCAAATAACATGAACATATTTGGTCTCTCTGGGAAGTGAACCCCTGACCTTTAGCTTGAAGGCAGTAGCAAAAGTTATAAGTAGAGATGAGTAAACCCATGGATGTTCTGGATTGCTGGGTTCAGGCCAGGACCAGGACTTGATCCAAACTTGAACCGCTTGTAAGTCAATGTGGACCCCTATTTTTAATAACCAGCGCAGATAAAGCAGACAGCAGCGAGCAGGTATAATCAGGGTGGGACTATCCAGGGTTGTTGGCCCATCCCAGCTAAAGAATATCAGTCCACTGCTTCCCCAGAATTGGTGTATCACATTATATGCACCAAATCTGGCAGTTTATCTGGCTCTTCTCAATTGCCCTGGTGGGGTGGCAATTGGTATTAGTCTATGGGGTTAATCTCAGCTTCCATTAAGCTTTGGATTATTAATGAATAGGTGTCTATGAGACACCCATATTACTAATCCTGTAAGTTAAAATAATAAACAAAAACCCAGAATAATCATTTATTTGAAATAAAATACACAGAAGCCCTCTTTTCTAAGTACATAAATTTGTAAAGGTGCTAATGACATGAATTTATCACCAGATGTCAGTAACAATCCATCCAATCTACACAGGCAGCTAAATCAACCCATGGAGGTCTGTTAATTAGTGACGTGTTATAATGAGAAATGAAACAGGGGAAAAGTATTGAGCACTCCTACTGAAATTTATGTAGTACTTAGTGCTAAGGTCTTTGTTGGTGATGTAACCTTCAAGACACCTCCTGTATGGAGGAACTAGTTACATGCATTGCTCAGGTGTGATTTCGGCTCATTCTTCCACATAAATACACGTCAGATCCTGAAGGTCTGGTGGGCTCCTTCTATGAACTCTGAGTTTACTTCCATGAATTTTCTATTGGATTCAGGGCAGGTGATTGGCTCGGCCATTTCAGCAGCTTTATTTTCTTTCTCTGAAACCAATTGAGAGTTTCCTTGGCTCTTTGGGATAATTGTCTTGCTGAAATGCCCACCCTCGCATCATCTGTATCATCCCGGTAGATGGTAGCATCACTGAAGAGGATAGATCTTCATTCCAGCCTCCATTGCTGCTTTCCTCTGCACCATGATAGCCTTTGAGGGCAGTGACATGGGGTCAATGGAACAGTATTGCTGGATGTCTGGCTTGTTGCCTGCTGTCATGCAAATGCTTTATGATAGTTTAAGTAGACATTGTTTGATACCTTAGGCTTGATATGTCATGTCATTATTTGGCTGAGCGATGGGGCGGTGCATTCTAGTGTTATTTATTCACAACAGTACTTTCCAAATCCAACTGTGGGAATTGCTATTTTAAATGCTAAATTTTCTCATCCCAGACATACGGCAAAGGGCATTACTGTAGGCGAATTAGCCGGCTGTGTAGAAATTGCATTACCTAGGATTCATCCTTCCAAGAAAAATAACAGATATGCTCCAGTATAACTTCAATGTATTGTTGAGCAAGTTTAAAATGTTGGACAGACAAAAATAACAACAAAATTAAAAAGTAAAAAAAATGCACAATAAAATAAACTTATATTTATGATTAATTAGCATTAGCAGGGAGCTTTCCCAAATCAGGAACATCATAAACAATTGTATTCCACAGTTAAAGCAAGATGATAAATTACAAAATTTGGTGAAAAATGGTTGTGTTCTTTTTAACTAAACAGTTCTGCATCTTAGCCAAAATTCTAACACCTTCGCTATTAACTGAGCAGAATCTGGCCAAACAAGGGATAAAATATAATGGATTTTTTTAAGATGTGGTTATCATAAATGTGTATGTTGTAATTTCACATTTACATAAAAAAATCAAGGATCCTATTGGCCATAATGTTCATAATATTAAACAATTCATACAGTCCCTGACAGAAGTTATGTCGATTATCCATGTTATGTAAATAAAAGCTTATAACCCGACGTTAAATTCATCCATTGGTTGTATAAATTACTCATTTGAAAGCTGAAACCCTGAACTACTGAAATGTGGTTTAGAAATAAATTGGCATCAAAGCTGAAATATTGATCATTTAATGAACACAGAATGGTCAGGTTTTGGCAAGACAAAAGTTTTGTCGCCTGGTCATATAATGCACCCAATCCTAGTTTACATCCTCACCTGTGGTCAGAAAATAATCAGTTAATTAGTGGGTGTGTATAGAAAGAAACCCAGCACCCCAGACCTTCACTTGAACTGCAACTTGAGCTCTGACAACATGCCAAAAATCCACCCTGCTACCAAAGCCTTGATTATCAAGAGGCTGAAGACCAGATCCACTGCAGAAGTGAATTAAAAAGTTAGGAGACCATTTTGTGGAAGTAGCTGGAGACGTGCATTAATTCAGAGGTATAGGAAAAGATACAGCTGCAGTCTGGGACACGAGAACAAGGGGAACATGGTGTAGCACAACTGCTGTGAAAATACTAGACAGGGCAAATACATGATGCTAATGTAGAATGTAACAAAGGAGATGAGACATAGCATAAAACCTTAGGAATATATGAAAGTGGAGAAATTTAGCTGATGTTTTGGACATTCCATGTGAGTCTGATAACCAATGACAAGTTGTTCTTCTGTATCGGGCAGCTAACCTAAAATGCCTCTATGTGCGATTAAAATTTGCATGTGTGGGCAGTTAGGAACCTGGCTAAAAATAAGATGGTGGACACACCATGGCAATGGGGCAGGGGTGGGACGTGGGTTCTTAATTGGAAAAAAATATACTAACAATATATGAAAAAACTGACCAGCAACACCAGCAATGTGAACAGTCCAGTTTCCTGATATCCTCACGGAGGGTCAAAATACACAAAGAGTCAATTAGTTCCAATTAAAAACTTTTACTTGAACAGTCTTGCGAAACATGGACATAATCTTGAAACATTACATGTTGAATCATAATTACAGTTCCTTCAATGGATGCAGATTGCTGAAGGACAAGTGGAGGTACCAACCCCCCTCCCACCTTTTATCATCCCCAAAACCCTGTTGTTTTTTTTCCCTCCAATCCAGACTAGCATCACACCCTTATATCCCTTTTAACCGCTTCACTCCCAACCCTCACTATTGTCATGGGGCCCATCCGCCTGATTTAGGCTAGGATCAGACTTGCGTCTGCCCATAGCCTGTTGGATCCGGCTGAAACATAGTTTCTGCATGGAGCAGTGCATAGCATTATCAGCAGGTAACGCTATGCGCCGCCTGTCTATGGATTGCTATGGTAACCAGATGCTTACCGCTGCCGCCGGCTCCACAAACAATCCCCAGGTATGCGCTTTAGCAGAGCGCGCAGGAAATGCTGTTTGCAGCGTTTTCCTGTGTGCTCTGCAAAAGCGCAGATCTGAGAGATCTCTGTGGAGCTGGCAGCTGCGGTAATCGTCCAGTTACCATAAAGATTCATAGCCACACGGTGCATAGCATTACATGCTAGTAATGATATGCACTGCTCCATGCAGAAAGTAAGTTTCTGATAGATTGGCCAGGGTCAGGGGCAGACGCAAGTCTGACCCTAGCCTTAGCAGATAGAAAACAAGCAGTTTTCTCCCTTGTTGGGAGTGCAGTGTGTGAGCTGCTCTAAGATCCACAGGACCTGGCAGTACGTCATAAAGACCCACCCTTGAATGATCAACTGATACACAGTGTGGAGCTTGGACGGAAGCCAGTGCATCGAGTCTGCCTCTTCGGGTGGAGGAGTGAAGGAGCTCACCTCCATCTCCGGAGGAACTAAGGAGCCGACCACCAGGCCCAGAGTATCAGAGGAGGAGGGAATATTGGCCCCTGTCACTACAGTGACCCACATTAAGCCATCAGTCTGGTTGTGTGGGGTGTTGCACAACCAGTAAAGGTTAGTACAAACATAGTAAAACCGCGTATTAAGTTCCTCCAGTTGCAGTGTGGCGCAATATCTGTTTTTTCTTTCAATTACATATGACCCTAGCCTTAGGCTCCATGGCTTCTCTTTTGGAATTTAATGCTCAAAAACTCTCACCCCGAGCAGTATTTGGACAGAGAAATGCAGACTCTCATCACTCATTTAACAAATTGCCCAGTGTATTAGTACATAAAAGCATAGGTACATTTGAGAATGAGGTTAATGTAATATTTGCATGTAATTTAACAGTGGACCCTCATAGTCATGTTACTGGTGGGTGCTTGGCACTTCAGTCTGACACTGGTTTTAGTACTAATGAATTCATACATTTTGTAGGTAAGTGTGGCACCCCTGCAGACTGGTGGCCACAGAATAGTACAGCAGCTGGGATAGTAAGCCATCCACCCCATACCAAACACGCAACATGCCCTCGAATCTTCAGACCTAGGACTTTATGCCAGGCAGGGGAGAGGTGGGGGAAAGACTGAGTGGTGGGTGGAGCTTAGAGACACCTGTGGAAGGGGGAGGAGCTTCAGTAGGGACCTCACAGATAAAGTGAGAGTTAGTCAGTTTAGTTTTAGTTGGAGCAGAGGACGGGAGAGACAGAGGAGAAAGGCTATACCAACTGGAGAGGAAAACCCGGACCCGGTGGCCGGTGTCATCAGAGGCTGACCAGGTCCAAGGCTACTGACCCTCAGAGAGAATTTAGTAGGGCTCGAGGGTGAGCACAGGTCCTGAGTTCCTGGCGAGTAAAGGGTGGAGGAGGAACTGGACTCCTAGCTGAAACCCCTGACATAGCTGAAGAGACTGTAGTGGAGAAGGAGTCCAAGGTGGAAGACCGGCTTTACGGAGACACCGAGGGACTGGGTCAACTGACAGGGTACTGGCCCTGTAAAAGTGGTTGGCTGCTATACACCCTGACCACAGATTAACCGGTGGGGTGAAGGGTCGTTATGCCCGGAACCGAACAGATTTTCACACCAAAAGAAAGGCCTCACATAGGACTAGGGTCCAATGGAAGGATGCCCGGAAAAGTCCGTAACTGCTAGCCCTGAGGTAGTGAGCAGTCCTGGAGAGACCCGAAAAGGATTAGGAAAGGGGGTGCTTGGTGATCAATCTCAGCTGCTGACAAGCTACCGGTACCGCTCACTGCAGAAAAACTGAGACTGTGCAAAACGAGAGCAAAAACAGTGAGTAAAGTACCCGGTTGAGCTTGAACCTTGTGTGAGAGTTTTTATTGAGCATCCATGATTACAGGTACCAGCATCTGAGAGGTTGCAAAGCTGAGAGATCCAAAGCACAGCTGTGGTAAGTTGCACCCCCACAGTCACCTCACAACCACCCCACAATAGACTATTATTACCGGCCCAGCGGATAAACCAGCCATGCCCGTGGAGGGCTCATCACCTCGCTTCGCAACACCACCATCCCCCGGAGCTGAGACAAGCAGCGGCGGTCACATCTGGCTGCATACCACGGGTGGCATCACTGACAAATTAAAATTTTATTTTTACCCCTTTTTACATTTTTCCTCTTTTTAATTGCGGTTCTTCCAGGGCCACGGAACCGGTCCACGGCCACTACCGTGACATTCCCCCTGTGACTAGATAGCAGGGAACGGTCCCGAGTGACCCACGGCCCTGGTGGGTGATGCATAAGATTTATATTAACCCATTGAGTTGTCTCTTTGTTAGGGTAGAATCACACTAGCGTATAACTTGCTCGAAGGCAATGCTAGAAAATCTTGCATTGCACTCAGAGCAATCTTAATCAGACAGGTCATATCTGCATATTTTTTCTCAACTCCACTTAAAATGCGTACAAAATTTTAGTATGATGTGATTGCATATATATATCGCACAAGACAAGACAATGTTTAGTCTAAGGATGCGATAATTGCATTGCACTCGCATTAAGCACTCACAAGCCTTTCATTGCATCAAAATCGCTTTGATATGCCATACGCTAGTGTGATACCCTTACTGATATAAAGGCTATGTCTATGAGTATGTGGCGAGGATTTTCACACCATCATACAAGCCTAGAGAGGGCAGCATTGTACCAGCAGAGAAGAAAATGATGTTCATCTTTTCAAATCTGCCTTCTTTAATCAAATCAAAAATGAAGAAATAAGATAGTTCACTGTGACAGCGCATTACATCCTCTGATTCAGTGAAAGAATAGCACAGGATTATTCTTAAGACCCTTAACACTTCAGTGCAGCAATCAAGAGGAAGCTTCGGTTTATTTAGGATTTTCATGATAAAAGGCATGAGAAATGGGTAAATAAATCTCAGTTTTCACTGCTAAATATTACATTTAAATCAGACATTTATTCCTAAGGATCAGAAAATGCTACACTCTGATATACGGTTATCCTCAAATACACTTGTAGAAAAACTCAAGTCATAATTAATCACCATTGTAAAATGTTAATATATCAACCCTTTTGAGGATAGAGACTGATAACCTTTGTAAGTAATCTTTATTTATATAGCGCCAACATATTCCGCAGCGCTTCACAATTCAGAGGGTATACATTACAATAATATGATAAAACATGACACAATACAAAAATACAATACAGTTATCAAAAAATGCAATACAATACAAAAAAAATGCAATACAAAGCATAATATATTACAATAATTAGAGCAAAATAATGACAGTCCTGCTCATTAGAGCTTACAATCTAACAATGAGGTGGGGGTGACACAAAGTACAGGGGCTTATTTACAATGATGGTATTGTCAACTTGAGGAGATGAGGAACCGATAGGAGCAGTATAAGTGGCCATCAACCATTATTTGTGATCCACTTGAGACTGGTGGAGCGGATAGGCTATGTCTAGATGACTTTGACTAGGGATCATGGTAGGCCATCCTAAAAAGATATGTTTTTATGGATCGCCTGAAACTATATAAGTTGTGAATACACCTAATTTGTTGGGGTAGAGCATTCCAGAGAATTGGTGCAGCTCGGGTGAAGTCTTGGTGACGGGAGTGAGAAGTTTCTAATTAATGTAGAAGTGAGTCTGAAGTCAGTTCCAGAGCAAAGAGAACGGTGGGGTGATAGACAGAGATAAGGGAGGAGATGTAGGGAGGTGCTGCATAGTGAAGAGCTTTGTGGGTGAGAACAAGCAGCTTGAATTGGATCCTATAATGTATAGGCAGCCAGTGCAGTGACTCGCATAGAGTAGAAGCGTTTGAGTAACGGTTAGCTAGGTAGGTGATCTTGGCTGCTGCATTAAGGATGGACTGGAGAGGGGAGAGTCTAGTGCGGGGGAGGCCAATTAAAAGAGAATTACAATAGTCAAGGCGGGAGTGAATCATGGCCACAGTGAGGGTTTTTGTGGTTTCCAAGGTGAGAAAGGGGCAAATTCTAGAGATGTTCTTCAGGTGCAAGCGGCAAGAGCGGGTGAGAGATTGTATATATGGGGTGAAGAAAGCAAGGTTTTTGATTACCAGGATTCCTCCGCGCTGACCTCAGGAGACCATTTTGATTTTATTCTTTATTCACCACACACACCAAACAGAAGGAAGCCGACGCGTTTCGTAGCCATATGGCTACTTCATCAGGGCATTAGTTAGAGTTACATACAAAGGACTTTATATACACAAACATATCTTCCAAAAAAAAAAAACCAGCATCATGATGTAATTTCCTGTGGAAACGCCCCCTCTGTGTTACAAACAGGTAAAATCACTCATAAAAGTGTATACTCAAAATTTACATTGCATAAAAAAGAGAAGAAGAAAGAGTCCCACACATAAAACACAAATTTCAAGGCAAAAAAAAAAACAGACAGCGAGCCTGCTGACTAGGCGTTATCGTGATGCTGCACACTGAGAGAGAGCTGTCATATTTAGTGAGGTTAGTGGAGGGCTGGGAGCAGAAGAAGTTCAGTTTTGGATAGGTTGAGTTTCAGATAGAGAGCGGACATGATATTCGAAACTGCAGTTAGACAGTCGTTGGTGTTCTTTATTACAGCAGGAGTAAGGTCGGGGGCTGAAGTGTATAATTGTGTGTCATCAGCATAAAGATGCTACTGAAAGCCAAATCTGCTGATGGTCAGTCCAACTGGGGCTGTGTAGAGAGAGAAGAGAAGAAGTCCAAGGACTGAACCCTGAGGAACCCCAATAGTGAGAGAAGAGGGGAGGGAGTGGAACCAGCAAATGATACACTGAAAGAGTGGTCAGAAAGATAGGAAGAGAACCAGGGAGAGCTTTGTCCTTGATGCCGATGGAGTGCAGCATGGAGAGTAGGAGACGGTGGACAACAGTGTCAAAGGCTGCAGAGCGATCAAGAAGAATAAGCAGAGATCACCATTACGTTTTGCTGTCAGAAGGTCATTGGTCACTTTGGTGAGAGCAGTTTCTGTAGAATATAAGGGGCGGAAACCAGACTGTAATGGGTCTAGAAGAGAGTGAGTGGAGAGGTAATGAGTGAGGTGGGAGTAGACAAGGCGTTACAAGGAGTTTAGAGATGAAGGGGAGATTGAAGACTGGTCTGTAGTTGTTTGCGCAGGATGGGTCGAGAGAGGTTTTCTTTAATAATGGAGTAATGATGAGTGTTTGAAGGAGGAGGGGAAGATGGCAGAAGAGAAGGAAGATTGAAGATTTTGGTTAGGTGAGTGGTGACCACCGGAGAAAAAGACTGGAGTAGGTGTGAGGGGATGGAGTCAGCAGTGCATGTGGTGGGACAGAGGAAGAGAGGAGTCTGGAGACTTCTTCTTTTTTGACTGTGTCGAATGTGGAGAGCGAACCGATGGAAATGTGGGGATAGGTAGGGGTAACAGCGATTTGAGGTTGGGAGTGATTTACTGATGGATGTTTTCTATTTTCTCTGTGAAGTAAGAAGCCAGATCATCAGAACAGAGGTCAGTGATCGGGACCTGCACTTTAGGACTGAGGAGAGAGTGAAAGGTGTCAAAGAGTTTTTTTGGTTTGTTGGACAGTGAGGAGATCAGGGTGGTAATGTAGGTTTGTTTGGCAAAGTGAAGGGCAGAGTTGTAAGTTCTTAGCATAAATTTATAGTGAGTGGAGTTTTCTGGTGTGCGGGTTTTCCTCCATAGACGTTCAGCATTCCTAGAGCAACCCTGGAGGAATTTTGCGGTGTGAGCCAGGGCTGTTTCACTCTGAGTTTGGAGGTTCTGAGGGTGGGGGCACTACTTTGTCCAGGGTGCTTCTGAGAGAGTCATTTAAGTAATTTACTGCCAGATCGGGACAGGGGAATGAGGAGATTGGGGGTAGTGATGAGTATAGAGTGTCTGTGAGTGTATGAGGGTTAATGGCCTGTAGATTTCTGGATGTGTGATAGGTCGGACTGTGCTGGTGTGCAGGCGGAGGGCGCAAGTAATAATTGGAGGACATAAACAGGTGCAGTTTCCATTACCTTTACTTGGTAGATGGTATTGCAGTCCAGGACACTGGTTACAAGTGTTAGAAGGGATCCGGCTGGCCTGGAAGCATTCGGGGATCCACCTCACCAGGCAGGATTTGAGGCCTCCCTGCTGCGCTCTCTCCTTTGGTCCCTGTGTGTTATAGCTATGTTGCGGCCCTTCTCCTCTTTATAGGTTTTGACCCGTATGGCAGGCAGCACAGAGCCTCTCTCCAGTTCCACCTTGCTTAAGGCAGCTCCAGGCTCTCAGCACACTGCTGTGCCTCTGTGTGTTTGGTATGGCCAGAAGACTTGCAGTCCCCTGCCCTCCAGATTCGACTGTCGGGGCATGCTGCATCCACACAGCCAAGGGCTCTGGCATCCTTTCCTGGTGCTCTGCTCTAGGGTGAGCTCAATTGCAGCTCACCCCCAGAGCTGTTTCCTCTACTTCCTCACTCTTCCTCTCCTGAGATGTTCTCACTAACCCCTCCTTCTGGCCAGAACCAGGACAGCTCCCCTGATGTTGGGTTCTAGAGCTCCCCTTCTGTCCTGGAGTCAGGGCAAGTGTTACATGGTGTGGTTACATAGTGTGGGGACTTCCCCCTTCTTCCAGGCATAACATCACCCCCTGTAAGGGAGGCAATGCCACTGAGGCAACAAGATCACTGGAGAGCCACATATACACCGAGCACATACACACATATGTATAAACACACATGTATACAGAGCACATACAAATATGTATACACACACATAGCACACACTCATGAATACGGAGCACACACACATATGTATACACACATATAGCGCACACGCATGTGTACACTAAGCATATACACATGTATACACACATAGTACCTTGTGTTGTGCATTGTGCTTGTGAGAGGTGCTATTGCTGTCCGCTCATCCCCATCACGTGTCCCCCTGCTGGAGTGACCTCTGATGTCCGGTGATGTCACATCAACCTTCGGAATTAGAAAGGTGACCTGGAATCACCAAGGTAGGACCGAGTCTCCATGAGTAACTAAGCTGTGGGGGCGGAGTTTCATCACATGTCACAGCCCAACATCATGGCATTATCTCCTTCACAGCTTTCATTACCAGACTGCTTCGATATTGGGCTGTGATGTGTGTGAAACTCTGCCCACAACCCAATTACTCAGGGAGACTGGGTCCCACCTTGGTGATGCGGGGTCAACTTCCTAATTCTGCAAGTAGACTTGATATAACTGAACTTCAGAGGCCACTGCAGTCAGGAGTCAGTGATGGGGATGAGTGGAAAGCAAGCTCATAGGCAGAATGCACAACACAAGGTGACTTCATTACTATATATCAATATGGTCACTATGCATTGTAGTGAACCACCTCTTTAATGCCTTGTAAATTCTGCCTGATAACTGTCCACAAATTTAGAAATGAAGGAGATGTCCAAACCCTAATTAGATTTGATAGATATGATTATTATTATTATTTTAGTTTGTTAGTAAACCCATCATGAACATCTGAAGAATTAAGCCCTACAGGGAGCTCTCCTACAGCTATTATATGGCTATTAGAAGAATTTTAATCCCTTCACTCTCAATTTTCCATTTTAATTTTTTTTTAATTATTGTTTTTTCCTTCCTCTCTTCCAAGAGACATAACTTTTTTCATTTTGCCATCCACATAGCCATATGAGGACCTGTTTATTATGGGACACATTGTACTTTTGAATTAAATAATATAATAATAATAATAAATCTTTATTTATATAGCGCCAACATATTCCGCAGCGCTTTACAATACAGTGGGTAATAGATGAAAATACACAGTATAAAACAGTAAGAAAATACACAATATAATACAGCAAAGAAAGAATACAGTACAATAATAGGAAACAATACAATAAGCATAGAAGCAATGTAAAAATACAATACAATAGATAAAGCAAAAATAAAGATGACCCTACTCAAAAGAGCTTACAATCTACAACAAGATAGGGGTTACACAAAGTACAGGGTTTATTACACTGATGGTCCAGGCATCTTGAGGAAATGGGGGATAGAAATAAAGTTACATGAATGGTCACCAGACAATCTGTGCAGACCTTTTGGGTTTGGTGGAGTTTGAAGAAGAGTTATGTCGAGAGAGATAGTGAATGCGCTATGTACAGTACAAAGGAATTTTGATAGGGAGCATGATAGGCCGCCTTGAAAAGATGTGTTTTTAGTGAACGTCTGAAGCCATGCAAGTTGTGGATGGTCCTGATTTGTTGGAGTAGAGCATTTCAGTGAATTGGTGCAGCTCGGAAGAAGTCTTGGAGCCAGGAGTGGCAGGATCAGATTAGTGCAGATGTTAGTCGAATGTCATTTGTAGAACGTAGAGAACAGGTGGGGTGATAGACAGAGATGAGGGAGGAGATGTAGGGCGGTGCTGCATTGTGAAGAGCTTTGTGGCTGAGAACAAGCAATTTGAACTTTATCCTGTAGTGTATAGGCAGCCAGTGCAATGACTGGCACAGAGCGGAGGCATCTAAGTAACGATTGGTCAGGTAGGTGATCCTGGCTGCTGCATTAAGGATGGACAGTAGAAGGAAAAGTTTAGAGATGGGGAGGCCAATTAATTGAGAATTGCAATAATCAAAGCGGGAGTGGATTAGAGCCATGGTAAGGGTTTTAGTTGTTTCCATGGTGAGAAAGGGGTGGACTCTAGAGATGTTCTTCAGGTGTAAGCGATAAGAGGGATGAGAGATTGTATATATGAGGTGACGGAGAGATCGGTGTTAAATGTGACACCCAGACAGCAAACCTGCTGCCTAGGTGTTATTGTGGTACCGCACACTGAAAGAATGTCAGATTTAGGGAGGTTAGTGGAGGGCGGGACCAAAAGAAGTTCAGTTTTGGAAAGGTTGAGTTTTAAATAGAGAGCCGACATGATGTTGGAAACTGCAGCTAGACAGTCATTGATGTTCTTTAAAACCGCAGGGGTAAGGTCAGGGGCTGAAGTGTATAATTATGTATCGTCAGCATAGAGATGGTACTGGAAGGCAAATTTGCTGATGGTGTGTCCAATCGGGCCGTGTAGAGAGAGAAGAGAAGAGGTCCAAGGACTGAACCCTGATAGACCACTGAAAGAGTGGTCAGAAAGATAGGAAGAGAGCCAGGAGAGAGCTTTGTCCTTGATGCGATGGAGTGCAGGATGGAGAGTAGGAGATGGTGGTCAAGAGTGTCAAAAGCTGCAGAGAGATCAAGAAAAATAAGCAGACAGTGGTCACCATTACGTTTTGCTGTCAGTAGGTCATAGATCACTTTGATGAGGGCAGTTTCTGCAGCATGAAGGGGCAGAAGCCAGACTGTAATGGATCTAGAATAGAGTGAGAGGAGAGGCAACGGGTGACTCGTGAGTAGACCAGACGCTCCAGCAGTTTAGAGATGAAGGGGAGATTGGAGACTGGTCTGTAGTTATTTGTGCAGGATGGGTCGAGAGAAGCTTTCTTTAATAATGGAGTAATGATCGAGTGTCTGAAGGAGAAGGGGAAGATGCCAGAAGAGAGGGAGAGGTTGAAGATTTTAGTTAGGTGAGTGGTGATGACCACACAGAGAGACTGGAGTATGATGAGCCCAGGGCAAGGGGTACTCGGATACCAGGCCTGGGTTTGATGGATTTAACTGGGGAATAAAGAGTATGTGACGCCACCTGTGGATCCCGGTAATTTGGCTCCCGGCGCTGCAGGCTGGCAGCTGAGGTGATGATGGGTGCAGCTCAGTGTGGTCCAGCTCCCCACAGGTGGAGCTTTTACCTCAGGCAGCAGTTAGGGAGGATGATGAGGGGGATGAGGGGAGTAGTAGTTCTTACCCCTCTGGTGAGACGATGATGAAGCTGAGGCCCTCTGGGCGCCGGCGGGAAGAAAGACAGAGACCGATTCAACTTTAACTCCACTTTACAGGTACCGGCAGATATAGTACACAGTAACAGTCTGGTTCAACGGGAACATAGCCTCAGGTTTCGAGTTGCCTTATAGAGTCTGTTGGTGTACCTTCCTTTTGGCTTTTGGGGTCTCAGTCTTGCTTTCACTTGCTTAACCACCTTTGGGCAGAGCTCCCTCACCAGTCCTGTGGTCTGTTACTGGTAGGTACGGGTTGTTCCTTACCGGTACGGACAGGAGCTACCAGTCTATTCTCCTGCCACCGGAATTCGGCCCGTTACCTATAGTTTCCTGGATCTGTTTTAGAACTGAGGTGGAGGTGCTTCTTTGTGTCACTACAGTTCCCTTATTCCAGTCCCGCAGTCGTACGGTTTGCAGTGAGGGATAGACCACTCACTGCCTCGACTCTGGTATGCCGGTTGCTGTCCCCAGACATTTCCAGCCGGCTCCAACCAGTCCTGGATCGTCTCCTTCTGTTCTGGGTCCCCTCATGAAGAGAGGTGCCCTCCTGTCAGCAGCCTGCCAGGCACGTCCTATCTAGCTGCCTTCCCAGCACTAGCTGAACTAAAACTCTCCTCACTTCCTGGTTTTCCCACTCAGGCCTAGGCTCCACACCCTGGACTTACTGAATAATCAGTCCCTCTATATTAAGGTGGCCGAGTCCTGTGTGTGTGTGAAAACAGACTCTATTAAGGGGGAAGCCCAAACCCATAACCACGGAGGCACTAAACCTGCTGTTTGGGGTGTAGTACCTCCCTGTGGCGCCTAGCCATAGGGGCGCCACAAGTAGGTTTGAGGGAACAGGTTCAGTGGTGCATGTAGTGGGACGAGACGAAGAGAGGAGCCTGGCAACTTCTTTTTCTCTAACTGGTCAAATGTGGAGAGTGAGCCGGAGTAGATGTGGGAAGAATGGGAGTGGCAGCACTTGGAGGCTGGGAGCTTATTTCCTGGCAGATGTTGTCTATTTTCTCCATAGAGTAAGAGGCCACATCATCAGCACAGAGGTCAGTGATGCACTTTAGGACTGAGGAGAGAGTGAAAGGTGTCAAAGAGTTTTTTGGATTGTTGGATAGTGAGGAATCAGGGTGGTGAAGTTGGTTTGTTTGGCAAGATGAAGGGCAGAGTTGTAGGTTTTTAGCATGAATTTATAATGGATAAAGTCTTCTGGTGAGCAAGTTTTCCTCCATAGGCGTTCAGCACTCCTAGAGCATGCTGGAGGAATTGATTTTGTAATGTTAGCCAGGGCTGTTTTGCTCTATGTTTGGAGTTCTGAGGGTGAGGGGCGCTACTTGGTCCAGGGTGCTTCTGAGAGTGTTATTATAGTGATTTACTGCCAGATCTGGACAGGAGAATGAGGAAATTGGGGACAGTGATGAGATGAGGTAGTCTGTGAGTGCATGAGGGTTATTGGCCTGTAGATTTCTGGATATTTGATAGGTAGGGGTGGGCTGTGGTGGGTGAGGGTTAGTATGCGTGAAAGAGAGAATGTGTGGTCAGAGAGGGGAGGAGATGAATTATCTAGGAAGCAAGCTGAGTAAAGACCAGGTCAAGGGTGTTACCATCCTTGTGTGTCTCAGAGGTTGAGAGCTGTGAGAGGCCAAGTGACGTGGTTAGAGATAGGAGCTGGGATTCAGATGGGGAGATGGGGCTGTTTATGGGGATGTTAAAGTCTCCCAGAATGAGGGCTGGTAATTCTGAGGCCGTGAAGATGTATCAACCATGCGGAGAAATGGTCAAGAAACTGGGTGGGTGACCCTGTTGGGTGGTATACCACCGCTACTCTGAGAAGAACGGGATGGAATAGCCTAATGGTGTGAACCTCAAAAGAGGGGAATGAGAGTGCTGGGGCTGGAGGGATGACCTTGAAAGCACATTGTTGGGACAGGAGTAAGCCAACTCCACCACCATGTTTGTTCCCAGGTCTTGGGGAATGAGAGAAATGTAAGCCATAAGAAATAGCAGTAGGGGAAGCAGTATCTGAATCCGGATCCAGGTTTCAGTGAGGGCCAGGAGATTTAAAGAGTTAATGAGAAAGTAGTTATGAATGAAGGGAAGTTTGTTGCATACAGACCGTGGCTTTAAGAGAGCGCAATTAAAAGAGGGAGATGAAAGCATGCAGCTAATGCTAATAAGGTTAGTTGGGTTTCTGTGTGAGGTGGGAGAGGGGTAGAAGTTACCAGAGGTCGGACCAGGGTTGGGAGAGATATCACCTGACAGGAGCAGCAGTAATAAGAGATAGAACAAATAGTTTTTGGATTTAGACAATGATTTATTATGACAAACTTTGGAATATGATGGGCTGAGAATCTTCAGTAAACTGAAGATAGCATGGGAGCTGTACATAGGGGAGGATAGGAGAGAGGGGCTGATGTCAATGAGTGGTGATGGAGGGGGGATAGGGTGATAAATGTTGGTGGTGAGAACACATAGAAAAACAAACAATGAAATAAAAGACATGGAAGAGATTAGTAGTGAATAGATTTATACACATTGTTTGAGTGGCCCTCTATGTCATTACCTTCCAGTCTATCCCAGTCAATTCCGGTCCATTTATGATCTACTTCAGATTTTGCCACTTTAAACAGCCACTTTGTTGCAGACCTGGTGCAGACTAAAACTGGCCCCAGATATGCTCTCAAAAAGTGAGTTCAGGTGAGAAGCAGGGGGAAGGAATTGAGCTTCATTAGCCCATCACCAATCAGGCCATAGACACATGGTGATTCACAACCAGCAAACACAAAGGATCATAAAACATTAGGGGACAGTGAAATGGAGAGGTATATTCATAATGGAATACAATATATTTCAGCAAGGAAATTTCACCACATAGCAGAGATCAGTGGAGGACTGTGCAGTTACACATATCACAGATATTTTAAATTATTGAAGACATTGATGACAGACATTGAAGTAAAGGATATGATGAAAAAAAGAAAAAAAATATTGAAGGTAAAGTAACAAAGACCGATGAGTATTGCTGGTACCTTCTGGTTACTTCCTTGTTATTTCTGGATATTTCTGATGTGACACTTTAAAATGTCATACTTCAACAATGTCACATCTGACCAAGGTTATATCCGACCTGCTCCATTCAACTTATACCATTCAAATGACCAAGAAATGAGGCCAGGTGAGAGAGGGGAGGAGGAGGGAGCAGGAAGACAGCTCACAGCAGGAGTAATTAACAAAATGCAGTTAAGAGAACATGTGACTAGCATCAAAGCTGCAGAAAGAGAGATAATCAAATGGAAGGAGAATGCTAGGTGTGAGAATCAAAGACTTATCAATATGCATAACATAAATTTGAAGTATGATACATGGAATTGTAGTCAGGGAACAAACAGCAGCGTACCCGTTAACACAGAGGAAGAGGAGTACATAGGATTCTAGGGTGCAATGGGTATTCTGGGCTCAGAGTTCAGACGTACCCGTTAACACAGAGGAGGAGGAGTACATAGGATTTTAGGGTGCAGTGGGTATTCTGGGCTCAGAGTTCAGACGTACCTGATAACACAGAGGAAGAGGAGTACAAAGGATTCTAGGGTGCAGTGGTATTCTGGTTTCAGAGTTCAGACGTATTTGTGGATGAAAGCAGATGGATCAGGACATGATAAGTATGAAGGAGAATATATCATTCTGGGATATTTCTGATGTGACACTTTAAAATGTCACACTTCAATAATGTCACATCTGACCAAGGTCATATCTGACCTGCTCCATTCAACTTGTACCATTCAAATGCAATGAAACAATTAATTCTACCACATAGTGTAGTGAAAAACAGAAAAAGAATATTCTGTGTTGATATTGCAAAAAAAAGTGCAATTCAACAAAGGATTTTTGTGTTTTTTTTTCATGTCAACTATACTTTAAAACTGATCTCGCAGATGATTATTCAGGTCAGTACGAGCATGCACATACTAAAGATGTAATAGAAAAGGTGTAGAATCCGGTGCCAACAAAATTCCTCTTTATTTTCAAAAATTTTTAAAAATCACACATGCTCCAGAGGAGCTCCTGGACGCGTTTCGTGGGTCTAGCCCACTTAATCGTCAGTACTAAAGATGTACAGTTTTTTTATTTAAGGGGTGAAAAAAAATTCTGAAATCAGTAAAAAAAATCAATAAATACATTTTGCTTTTCTCGACATTTTCTGAAACCTGCAGCGTTTTAATTTAATGAGATCTGTGGATACATGATAGCTTATTTTTTGCACCTTCAGCTGACATTTTTACTGATACCTTTTTTGAGTAGATGTGATGTTTTGATTGCCTCTTTTTGCATTTTATTGTAATGTTGCAGTAGCCAAAAAACATAATTTTTTTTTTTTTTCTTTTAACATTACGCTGTTCACTGATCAGATTAATTTACTTTATATTTTGATAGACCAGACTTACAAATGCACTAATACCAAACATGTGTATTTTTGATGTTTTTTTAAATTGTTTTAATGCTGTTATCAGTAGAGGGGACCCTAGGAAATTGCCCAATATGCCCCCCTTTAACACCAGCCCTTTATGCTTGGATGGGCACAACTCAAATACCCGAGTATAATAGAAGTCAATGGGAAACTTGAACATTTTTATGGAAGAGTTCTTGGAAAAATACTCTAATTCCTCGTTGACCTCCATTAGTACTTGAGTACTCAAGTCGAGCCTATCCATGCATCCAACTACTTTTAACAAGTACTGCACCTGAGCATGTTAGTGCTCACTCATCAATTGTTATCAGGAATGGAAATAACTTGTAGATACTCCTATACTACAGTATAATATTTTAACAAAATGAGATTTGTATGAAATTATTAGTTAAATGTTATATCTCATCTACATAAAATGGGTATCAAAAAGAGAACGTTTTAAATTAAAAGGTTTAATTTTTGATAAACAAGGTCTATTTGGGAGGAAACAATAAGGCAGAGATACTATTACTGCTGCACCAAAATCC
This sequence comes from Allobates femoralis, assembly GCA_033576535.1. Lineage (NCBI taxonomy): Eukaryota > Metazoa > Chordata > Amphibia > Anura > Aromobatidae > Allobates > Allobates femoralis. The sequence goes on from JARQOC010000002.1 coordinate 604,344,356, forward strand.
TTAAGGAAATCAATCAAAACATTTATTAACTAACTAAAAACAACAAATATTGGCACTTTGCTACAATTGAGAAAAAGGCGTTGGCTTTGTAGAGCCATGACATTCACCAGATTTTTACTAACATGTGACACTTTTTAGGCTAGAAATGGCATGTATCCAAGATGAAGTACAAAAAAGAAATGTGTAGCAAAGATATTTGAAAATGTATCAAACAGCATGTGTTACTTTGATAGATTTGGCAAATCTCACTGCCTGATCTATATCTATGATGTCTGAATATTGGTGTGCTATAATCAGGGATGCCACCAGGAATTTTGGGGCCACATACTGGCAAAATTTTCCGGCCCACTTGAGACTCCATTCAAGCTCCACCACAGCTCCACCTCCACCCTTCTAACCTTCCACAGTGCCACTGCCCACTCTGGAAAAACTCCACTTCTGCACTCCACCCCCCCAAAGCGGTTTGCGTATTCGTCATGTGACCAAACATTCATAGGCGATTTTCATACTTAGAGTCACATGCTGACAAGCTTCTTTACCTAATTCTCTCAATGCTTAGTGAAAAATAGAGAAGTAGGAAGAAAAGCTGTCACATGACTATAAGTATGAAATTTGCATGTGAGTGATGTAGCCATGTGAAGACTACTGAATCTAGCAAGCAGAGCTGAATACTGACAGTGAGTATACTACACGCTGTTAGGATTGGACTATACTGCTTAATTTTACAATTAAAGGGCTTGTCTAGGTTTGAGATGAAAGTCAGCAGTCACTCTAGGTGACTGCAGGCCTCTAAATTCTCGCAGCGCATGCAATGCACACTCTTAGGATTCTCACTTGCCAATGCTGAGATTAGATAGTCATGTGAGCATAAGAATGTAATTTGTATACTTCTAACCACATTCTGGCTAGACATGTCCATCCTCACTCAATTCATTTCTTTCCATACAATGTCCACACCTATCCCACTCTCTCCTCATGCTGTGTAAACACCCATTCTCCCTCACTCCTCATACTGTGTCAACACCCATCCTTTCTCACTCCCTACACTGTGTCTGCCCTATCACTCTCCATACTGTGTACGCACCCACACCCATCACTTTCCATCCTTTTTCCACACCCCTCCCCCCAACTCCCCATACTATGTCTGCACCAATTCCCCCTCACTCACCATACTGTGTAGTGTATGCAACCATTAGTGATGGGTCATTCATGATCAATCCGAGATAGGGATTCAGCTCCATGCTGTGAATGATGGGAGCCGGCACCCCAGTGAGAGCCACTAAATTCTCTTAACCCTGCTATTCTCCTGGTTACCACTATACACTTGTTATCTTCCGGTCATTTTTGACCGGACCTGATAAAGTCTTGATTTTTAGCTAATTTAAGTGTTTTAATTGAATAATGTTTGCAGTATTATATTGTATGTGAACCTGGCTGTTTATAAACAAATGAAAAATGGAAAGAAAAACTTACTTTTTATTTTTTTTGTGTCAAAACATTTAACATGGAATATTTATGCATATTGTCATATTTGCACATACAAAAATAATTATTCATCCAACTGTAAACTATAACTAATAACAATAAACTAAATGTAATTATATTATTTTCCAACAAAAAAAAAAAAATTAACAGTTCAGTTTTGTTTATGTAAAATGATAAATAAGTCACACGGTGCAAAATTTACTGTATGCAATTGTCACAGTATAATTGACACGTCTTTTGCATAAATATTTTTCACATCTGTAACATATCACATTTGATTTGTGATTGCTTGATGTACAGAAGTCACATTGTTTCCGTTTTAGGCTGGTTGCGTTGCTTCGTTGCTGGTGGCGTCTGTAGGTATTGTAGCAGTGCTGGTGTAAGCTGTTGGTTCACGTTCTTTATCTTGCTGTTGGATCCTGTGGACAATGGCTGCCGCTCCATCAGCTCTGGGTGTTACCTTTCGTTCTTCAATATATGGGCTAACCAGTGATTTTCCCAACTCCTGTATAAAAAGTCTTCTCTTATATAGTTTATTTTTGTTCCAGTTTTGGTCTATTTCCTTCCATAGCACGAATGCAGAACTGAATTGAACTATTTTACAGGAACAGCAGGGTAAAATATTTGGCACATAACTATACTGGAAGGTAATCCATCAGCAGTATTGTAATGAGAAAATGTATGTATGTGTAAATCTGCATGGACCAAAAGGACCTAAATAAATTGATAAATAGTACTAGATGTAATATATAGTCCAAAATGAGATTATAGCTCCTTTATTTTACTCATAAAATGGCTGGAGATCACTATAAAAGGCTATCGGTCATTTTTGACCGAAGAGTACGAGTGTATAAAAAATTGTAGAGCAAAAAGTAAACAAAAAAATATATATATAAAAATACGCATAGTAAGAACCGCACAAATGAGGGAAAGTCAATCAACCACAAGTTTCAGAATCGCATCTTGAATAGTTTAAAAGATATTAAAGTTCATAATCTGTTGTTTTTGACCGAAGACAACAGCAGGGTTAATCACTCTCACTGGCTGTAAAATTTTGATGTTCAGCAGATGAAACTCCACCCAAAATCTTGCCCACTAATCAACATTCACTTGCTGCGTGTGGGCAGGGTTTCAGCTACAGGTGGGAGTAGTTTCAGCAGTGTTAATGTTAAGTTAAATATGTGTTTTACCTGGTATAAAAGCATATTTAATAGGGATCCATGTCGGATCCAAAATATCCCAGTCTTTTTAGTGAGCAGAGCCATAAGAGCCGGATCACCAAAAAGAGCCAGACTGCCCATGATTAGCAAATTCATCCCCATTTGCTTCACATACATTCAGTAAAAGTTAAAGTGGCGTACCACAGAGGTCAGTATTGGGCCCTCTTCTTTTTTATCATATTTATTAATGAGCTCATGGGAATGCAGTGTAAAATTTTAAATATATGCAGGTGATAAATTGTGAAAGGTAATAAATATAGAGAAGGATAGTTTAGCATTAAAAAGGATTTTTGTAAACTGGAAGCTGGGCTGAAAAATGGCAACGTTTAATGTAGATACTGTAAATGCAAGGTCGTGCCCTTGCGATGAGGAAATAAAATATATAATTTTGTACTAAATGGTAAAACACTAGGAAAAACTGTCACTGAAAAAATTTGGGTGTATGGGTGGATGACAAAATCAACTTTATTGTTCAGTGCCAGGTAGCTGTTGTTAAGGCAAATAAAATTATGGGATGCATTAAAAGAAGCATAGATGCTCATGACAAGGACATACTATTGCGAACAAGTTAATAGATCACTTAGAATACTGTGTACAGTTTTGGGATCCAGTGTAAGAAGGACATAGCTGAACTATAGCACATGCAAACAAGGGCAACCAAGGTTATTAAGGGAATGTGTGGACTGGAATACCAAGACTGGTTTTTAAACTTCAGGTTTGTAAAAACAAAGATTTAGGGGCAATCTTCTTATAATGTACAAATATTTGAATGGACAGTACAGATACCTTTCTAAAGAACTTTTTATACCTTAGCATACAGGACGAAGTGTTGGTCGATCCGTGCTGCTGCCAAAGAAGACCAGTAGACTGGAGTATCTGGATGAAGGTGTATGTTTAATCCGACGCGTTTCGGAGCCAATACGCAGCTCCTTCCACAGGGACAATTCCTCAGGGTTGTCGCTGAGGAAGGAGCTGGGTATTGGCTCCAAAACGCGTCGGATTAAACATACACCTTCATCCAGATACTCCAGTCTACTGGTCTTCTTTGGCAACAGCCGAATCGAATGACACTTCGTCCTGTATATGTTAGTTTTGGACTGCGGTGACCCGTGGATGTGTGGATCCAGCAACAGCTACCTACTAAGCGACTAAACTGGTTGTGGGTTTACACAACCAGATCAGGTGAGCAGATTCCACTATTTAATATATCCACTCTCCACATTTTAGGAGATAAGACCCTATTGCGCATTTTATCTCATATTTTAGATTTTTACACCTTGGCCTTCAATAGTGACAAAGGGAATCTTTTAAAGCCCCAGTCACACATAACAAGATTGTTAGCGAGATCATTGTAACTGTGACATTACAACAAACTCCACAGCGATGTCGCTATGTGTGACATCTACCAGTGATCAGGCCCCTGCTGTGAGGTTGCTGATCGCTGCAAAAGGGCTCAGGACCATTTTTAGGTCGTTGATCTCCCGCTGGTCAGCACGCATCTCTGCGTGTAACAGCAAGAGACCAACGATCAGTGACCTCACAGGGCTGGATACCCAGTGTTTTTCATAGTTACCAGCTTCCTCCCTGCTTACAGGCTGAGCTAAGCAGGGAGGACGCTGGTAACATCGCTTCCAGCGATGTGGAAGGTGGCTCCCAGGTCCATGATCCCTGGGGAGATCTGCCTGTTTGACAGCTCTCCAGCGACCAGGTAATGACGCTCCAGCGATCCCGGCAGGTCATTATCACTGTCGGGATCGCTGAAGCGTCGTTGTGTGTGACAGGGCCTTAAGTCTAGAGGTAAGAAGATTTCTCCATCATCACATGCAGCAGTACTTTATTGCACGTGAGTGAGACTATGGAGTGAACTTTCTGCTACGTGGTCTTGTAATGGTTGATAAATACTATTATTGGTTATGGGTACAATTTTCTGTGATGGGATATTGATCCAAGGAACTAGTCTGATTACTGTGTGTGAAATCAGGATGAATTTTACTCCTAAAATGAAGGAATTAGCATCTGTCTCATTGGGATTTTGAATTCCTCTGAATCAATGTAGGGCATGTGCACATCAGTCATTTTGTGGGCTGTTTTTTAGCGTTTTCCGTCGGCGGTTTCCGCTGAGTTTTATGTTAATTTATGTTAATCCTAGCCACCGGTTGGATTAACATGCTAGTCAAAGGCTTTTAGAAAACGCTGTGTATATTAGAACGGTTTTTTTCTTCTCCTTTCCACTTTTTTCACCGGTTTTCCACCGGTTTTCAAAGATAAAGCAAGTGACTTCTTTTCAGCGTTTTTCCAGCGGATCTAGCTTACAAGTGCACCAAAAACCAGTCTGGAAAACGCTAAGAAAAACGCCGGGGAAATCGCCAAGAACACGCTGTACAAACGCTAATAAACCGATCGCAAATCGTTAGCAAATCGCTAACAAAACGAGGGACACTGCCGAGTTCAGAAAACTCAGTTTCTGCCATTCTCCACCGGTTTCCGGACGGTCTGCAAAGATGCAGAAACGTCAGATGTGTACATACCCTTAGGCTATAGCTTGAAAACGATGGACTTCTTTCAACCTTAAAACTATGAACTGTGGGGGAGTTGGAAGAGATAGCTGACTGCAGAATGAACATTTGGCCACCAGTTATCTCATATGTATAGCCACATTTTGTGGTGGCTACTTTTATCCTTCTGAAATTATAAAATGATATAAAATTCTAAAATGATGACAAGCCTAATATATATTGGAAAGTGTTCTACCTTCTCATCTGTAGTTAGTGTGATTGCTGGATAGGGAAGGGAATAATGACATAATTAGGGCGGATGTTTATAGTAGCAAAAGAAAAGTTAAATCAAGTCTCCATAGATCAACAAAACTCCTATAGCAGTGCATGGAATGAGCAGTCTTGCTTGGAAATCTGTTTAGGATTATGGGTTGGAGGCAAGCCTTGGTCTATAGGATTCTCTTTGTTTTATATATTAGTTACTCTTTTCAGGCTGTTTTATTTCCCCTCTAATCCCTAAATCTAGCAGCTTTAGGTGAAGGATCCCTCACACATTCACTGCTGCTGGAAACGGATTAACTACAATCCCTTTAACTGGTTCTTTTCTACACAAATCGACTTTCAACTCTTTTCCCTCTTAAAACCTATTTGGAATCTGTAGCCAGTGATTTACACATTAAATTAAAATCCCAACAGTGCAGCCCCTGTGAGGTCAGGAAGGTGACAGCACCGGCATTGTGTCACAGGGCACTAGTGTGGCGGAGAACACAACAGACAGAACTCGGGTGAGAGGAAAGAGGAAAGATAAATGACTTAAACAGTAATGAGACCACTAACACTATTGTGTGTGAGTGTTCGGACGTGGATAAATACACGGAGGGATTGGCAGGTGGATTGATGAGATATTAGTCATAGTAAAAAAAAAGAAAATAGTGTCCCCATCTAGTGTTGAATGGCCATAATCCAACAGATCACACATTTTGCTATATTAATTTTTGAAGGACAATTGAGGGATGTTTTGTTTCATTTCTTCATTTTATACCTGAAATCTGGATGTCTTATATAAATCTTTTCACAACAGTTCTGAATTTGAAACACTATGCAATATCACAAAAGAAATTAAAACCTGTAGAGTGTTGACTTTTAAGGAAGACATTTAAAGAGGACCTTTCACCCCCCTGGTGCATGGCAAACTAAATGCAGCACTGAATGCAGCATGTCTGTTGCTTTCAGGGAAGTGGTCCCCCATGGCTCTAGATCCCCTGTAAACTTTAAAAAAGACTTTAGAAACCATACAGTTAAGAGGTCTAATAGATTGGATCTTATTAAGAGGTCCTGGCTGCTGGCACAGTCCTTCTTGCCTTCTTCTTGTGTATTCCGCCCCTTTTATGTGTCTGCTGCTGCCGCCTCTTCTGCTGGGTCTGCACTCCTCTTCTGCTCCTGCTCTGTGTGACATCAGGACATATCAGTCCTGATGTATGACGTCAGGCTTTTGCAGTTTACAAGTGTATACATGCTTTTTTTCATCTTTATCATTACACTATGAGCTCAGACAGGGATGGTTAGACTAGTACTATGAAGCTGCAGGTGCAGAAATTGATAGCTGGGGGGCATAAACGGGCCTACAGGTTCCCTTTAAAAGGTAGGTCTGTTGAGAAATAGGAAATATAATTGCTTTACATAACATATTATTACAACGAAATAGTGGACTTATTTATATTCAACATTGAAATTGAAGCATCAAGAGGAAAATGTAATTTAACTATGGAAATAACAAGATCAATAGTCAAATTGATGTACGGCACCATCTAAAAATCCCTAAAGTTGACAAATCCCTGGTTCCAGATGGGATTTACCCCTGAGTACTGCAGGAATTAAGTTATGTCATAGACAGACCATTATTTTTAATCTTCAAAGATTCCATAATAACTGAGTCTGTACCACAGGACTGGCTCATAGCTAATGTGGTGTCAATATTCAAAAAGGGAACAAAAAATGATCTTGGAAAATTATAGGAATGTAAGCTTAACCTCTACTGTTGTAGAGGGTTTCATAAGAGATGCTATACTGGAGTATCTGCAGAAAAATAACCTCATAACCCAGTATTAAAATAGGTTTATGAGGGACCCTTCCTGTTAAACTAATCTGATCAGCTTTTGTGAAGATGCATAAAGAAAGAACAGAGGGGCACTCACCAGGTCATTTTAGGTCCTCTCATTCCAGTGCAGTGCAGGGAGGCGGGAAGGTTGTGCATGAGACTCGGAACGACAGCACCATTTCGCACCTGTCTGGTTCTTCTGCACTGCATTGCCGATATCAAGACACCGGCTATCCCTGTATTATTTTTGGAATAAAAGGACCTGAAATGACCTGCTGAGTGCCCCTCTGTTCTTTCTTTATGCATCTGGACATTTACCACTCTGGCATCTAAAGGAGGGTGCACCGTGGGTCCCCAGTCCCCGCTTGCTCACCGCTGCCACTTGCAGGCTGATTTGGTCGGCCCAGCATGGTGCCCAGAACCTTGTGTGCAGCTTTTAAGAAGAGGTAAGTTCTGGACTGGACCAAGGAAATGCAATGGAGGTCATGTATATGGACTTTTCCAAAGCTTTTAATACAGTGCCACACAAAAGGTTTATACATAAAACGAGAACAATTGGGAAAATATGTGTAACTGGGTTAAGAACTGGCTTAGTGATAGGAGAAAAAGGATGGTTATTAATGGAACACACTCGGACTGGGTCAAATTTAACAGTGGGGTACCACAGGCATCAGTATTAAGTCTGCTTCTTTTTAGCATATTTATTAATTTACTTGTAGGGGGCATACAGAGTATAATTTCAATATTTGCAGATGCCACTAAACTCTGCAGAGTAATCAATACAAAGGAGGACAATTTTACATTACAGGAGGATTTTTGTAAGCTGGATGCTTGGGCTGGGAAATGGCAATTGAACTGTAATGGGGACAAATGTAAGGTCATACACTTGGGCAGAGAACATAAAATGTATAATTATGTGCTTAATTGTAAAATACTGGCTAAAACTGTCACTAAAAAAGACCCGGGTGTGTGGGTGGATGGCAGACTCACATTTAGTGGCCAGTGTCAGGCAGCTGCTGCAAAGGCAAATAAAATAATGGGATGCATTAAAAGAGGCATAGATGCTCATGAGGCGAACATACAGTAGTTTTACCTCTATACAAGTCACTAGTGTGACCACACTTAGAATATTCTGTACAATTCTGGTCTCTGGTGTATAAGAAGGACATAGCTGTGCTGGTGCTGAGAAGAGCAACCAAGGTTGTTAGAGGGCCGGGTGGGCTGCAATACCAAGACAGGTTATTAAACTTGGTGTTATTTAGTGTGGAAAAATGAAGGCTTAGGGTTATCTTATTACAATGCATATATGTAATATATGTAATGTAATGTATGAGGAGACAGTACAAATACCTTTCTAATAATCTTTTTACTCTTCGTCCTGAGACAAGAAAATGGGGGCATCCTCTACGTCTGGAGGAAAGAAGGTTTAATCATAATCACAGACGCGGATTCTTTACTGTAAGAGAGTGAGACTATGGAACTCTCTGCCACATGATGTTGTAATGAGTGACTCACTACTAACATTTAAGAAGGGCCTGGATGCCTTTCTTGAAAACTATAATATTACCAGTTATACATACTAGATTCTTTGATAGGGCGTTGATCCAGGGAATTAGTCTGATTGCCATATCTGGAGTCAGGAAGAAATTTTTTTCCCCAATGTAGAGCTTAATGTTTGCCGTGTGTTTTTTTTTGCCTTCCTCTGGATCAGCATGCTGGTCTCACATTGCTGTTTTTTTCTTGATCAGGCTCCATCCTGTTTGTGTACCAAAACCAGGAGAGGAACTTGCAGAAAAAAACTATACTTGAAAGATTGACACCTGTTCTGAGTTTTGGAGACACTCCTGGTTTTGGCACACAAACTGGATGAACTTGATCAGGGTAAAAACTGCAGTGTGAGACCTGCCTAAGGCTATGGGTTGAACTAGATTGACTAAAAGTCTACCTTCAACCCTAAAAACTATGAAACTATATTAGTAATATGCAAATTATGAAAAATGGAAACTAGTGATGGGCGAGTCCTAAATTACCCGGAATCGCTTGACTCTAGCGAGTCCGAGCCCGGGACTCGCTACTCGTTGTGAGTCTAGCGAGTCCAATGTTAATGAATGGGGAAGCGAGTAATAGCGAGTAATGTGCGATTTACAAATCGCAGATGTGTCTCGGAAGCTTCAGGCTCTATCTGCTACAATAGCTAAATCATGTTTAATAAGCTCCCGCTGTCACAGCACAGTAAACTCTCTGCTTACCGGTGCTGCAACAAGAAGAAGAAGGAAGACAGAAGACAGAAGAGAGAAGAAAGAAGAGAGAAGACCTGGATCTTTGGAAGATATGTGGTGGTAATAAAGTTGGAGTCCCTAATGGTGTCTGTGTCTTTATTTTTAATAAATAATTTTTCTCTGTGTGGTGTTTTTTTTAAGCCTTTATTGGAGATTGTTAGTGGCCGGGTCAAACGTGGCTTGACATTAAGAATCTCGGGCTTAATACCAGCTTGTATAACAAAGCTGGTATTAACCCCTTTATTACCCAGCGTGCCACCGCCACCAGGGCCGCTGGAAGAGCGGAGTTCAGTGCCAGAGGATGGCGCTTCAATGAACGCGCCATCTTCTGGGGCGGCTGCGGGCTGCAATTTGCAGCGGGGGGTGCCCAGAAAGCTTGGGCCTCCCTGCACTGCGGATTCCAGCCCCCAGCTGCTTAGCTGTACCTGGCTAGACATAGAAATTGCGCGGAGCCCCACGCATTTTTTTTCAATTATTTCATGAAATTCATGAAATAATAAAAAAAAAGGGCTCCCCTATATTCTTGTGTCCGGCCAGGTACAAATAGGCACCTGGGGTTGGGGGCAGCCCGTCGCTGCCTGCTGGATCCGGCTGGTTCCAGAAATACGGCGAAGCCCACGTCATTTTTTTTCTGAAAAATTAATAAAACAATCGTAAAAAAGGGACTGCATCTTTATTAACCCCTCGCCCATGGTCCAGGGGTTAATAAAGATGCAGTCCCTTTTATTTACATTGTTTTATGGATTTGTCAGAAAAAAATTTGACGTGGGCTTCGCCGTATTACTGGAACCAGCCGGATCCAGCAGGCAGCGACGAGCTGCCCCCAACCCCAGGTGCCTATTTGTACCTGGCCGGACACAAGAATATAGGGGAGCCCTGGGAATGGGTGTTGTGGCAGCTAGGTGTAACTCTACCCACGGACAGAACGGGTCCCCTGGGTGTAGTAATTGCTGGATGATGGTGTTTGTTGTGATCGCAGGATAGCGCTGAAGAAGTGGACAGACGCAGGGGTTGCAGTTCTTACCAGTCTCTTTGCTTGCAGCTTAGTTTGGTGCCAACCCAGCCGGTGTACTGTGCTCTCCCAGATTGCATTTTGGCCAGCTCTCAAGCAGACCGGTCCACCCCACCGAGACATCATTCATAAGCCTTTTCACGCTGCTCTTTTCTTCCTGCGCTGTTCTCCTATCTTCCCCTGCGCCTTCGTGCTACTGATCCCAAAGCAGGCGACTGTGGGTCCTGCCAAGCAATGGCCTGGCATGTCCTCTTGATTCTCTGTAGCCACTGTGCCTAGGAGAGTACACGGTGATGCCACTGCACCTGCAGTTCAGTGGCCTCCGGTTTCTTGGCTTGGTCTTAAAGTTCCACACCAAATTGGGGCCAGCAGCCCTCATGCAGCCAGTTCTTCTACCTGGATTGAAGGTTCGCGGCTGACCACCCACAGGTCCCGCTAGGCCCCAGCCCCAGGGTTCCCTAGATCTCCATCTTGCTGCTCCTTCTTCTCTCTCCCTGTCCCATAGACTATCTAACTACTCCTCCCACCCCCTAGAATTACTGCTCTCTCGAGCTAGAGGATTTGCTGCTCAAGTATGAGCCATTTCTGCCCAAAATCTCCCAACCTGGAGTTTGGATGGGTGCTGGGTGTGTGGTGGTGTGTCTCAGCTTTATGTTCTCAGCTTACGTGTGACCATGGCAACACAACTGTGTAGTAGGTGCAGTACCACTGTGGCGACCAAGACGCAGGGGTGCCACACTATATACAAAAGGAGGCAGAAAGGGGACAAAGCAGCGCAGCTGCAGAAGAGAAGTCGATCCAAATAGAAAAAAATAGTGACTTTTAAAAAAACCCCATCTAACACTAACTTACCAAGGGAAATAAGGGAGGATATATATATGTATATGTGTATGTGTGTGTGTATATATATATATATATGTGGAATTCACTTTATCATGAAAGGTGAGCAGTAAAACGGACAAAGTCAGGTGATCACTATCAAATATCAAATGTAAAAACAGTCAGACCAGGACATTTTGTACTATGATAGTTTCAGGTACAAAAGTTGTGATGCTTTATTTCATAGATGTAAATAAAGAATATACCGTATATACTCGTGTATAAGCCGACCCGTGTATAAGCCGACCCCCCTACTTTTGCCCCAAAAATCTGGAAAAACCTATTGACTCGTGTATAAGCCGAGGGTGGACCCCAGCACAGGTATACAGCCCCCAGCAGTGTGGTATACAGGCCCCCCCAGTGTAGTATACAGCAGCCCCAGTGGTAGTATACAGATTCCCCAGCAGCCCCAGTGGTAGTATACAGATTCCCCAGCAGCCCCAGTGGTAGTATACAGGAGCCCCAGCAGTCCCAGTGGTAGTATACAGATCCCCAGCAGCCCAGTGGTAGTATACAGGAGCCCCAGCAGCCCCAGTGGTAGTATACAGCCAGCCCCAGTGGTAGTATACAGGAGCCCCAGCAGCCCCAGTGGTAGTATACAGGAGCCCCAGCAGCCCCAGTGGTAGTATACAGATCCCCAGCAGCCCCAGTGGTAGTATACAGGAGCCCCAGCAGCCCCAGTGGTAGTATACAGAGCCCCACAGCCCCAGTGGTAGTATACAGGAGCCCCAGCAGCCCCAGTGGTAGTATACAGGAGCCCCAGCAGCACCCAGTGGTAGTATACAGGCAGCAGCCCCAGTGGTAGTATACAGGAGCCCCAGCAGCCCCAGTGGTAGTATACAGCAGCCCAGTGGTATACAGCAGCCCCAGTGGTATATAGCAGCGCCCCCAGCAGCCCCATGGGGGTACAACAGCAGCCCCAGTGGTATACAGCAGCCCCCAGGGGTACATAAAGCAGCCCCCAGGGGGTACCCAGCAGCCCCCTGGGGGTACCAACAGCCCCCTGGGGGTACCAACAGCCCCCAGGGGGTACCAACAGCCCCCTGGGGGTACCAACAGCCCCCGGGGGACCAACAGCCCCCAGGGGGTACCAGCAGCCCCCTGGGGGTACCAACAGCCCCCTGGGGGTACCAACAGCCCCCAAAAGCTGGCACTGTCTCCCCTTGTAAGGCCTCCCCCCCCGCTGCTTATACATTACCATCCCAGTGTTCTGATCGGCGCCGCTCCTCGGTGCTGCGTCTTCATCCTCCCGTCCTGCCATCCAGGATCTCCGGCGGTCGCGCGATGACGTCATATCGCTGCGACAGCCGGAGAACCCGGATGGATGCAGCCAGCGCGGAGGATGAAGACGCAGCACCGAGGAGCGGCGCCGATCAGAACACCGGGATGGTAATGTATAAGCAGCGGGGGGAGGCCTTACAAGGGGGGACAGTGCCAGCTTTTGGGGGGGCATATGCACTGCTTCCCCCTGCCGCTGATTGACAGGGGGAAGCAGTGCATATATAATGAGCGGCCCCACGTGACGGGGCCGCTCATACAGCAGCCTCCCCCCGCCTCCTCCAGCCTCCACAGCCCCCACCAAAGCAGGTGGTACCGTATAGACCCGTGTATAAGCCGAGGGGGGGACTTTTCAGCCCAAATTTTGGGCTGAAAAACTCGGCTTATACACGAGTATATACGGTAGATAAATATAATACAATTAAAAAAAAATTGTTGTAATGTCAATATTAGAGATGAGCGAACCTTTTCAATTTCAGGTTCGGCTCTATTCGGCGAATGGGCATATGTTTGCCGAATAGATCAGTGAACAGTTCACCAAACTTCCAAACCCCACTGAAATCAATGAGAGGCAAAATCAAGGGCCTAGAAAACACCTTGAAAGGGGCCCAAAAGCTTCGAAACACAGCTCAAAGCATATTACAGTGGAGCCCTGTTAATTTTATACAGACATTAGCTTGCTAGACTATTACTTACCAAGCTTCAGTGCCACTGTCACCCTGCTTCTGGGCCCACTCATGAACCTCAGACATATTGACTGCTTCCTCCCTTGATTGGTTAAAGTCAGACAGGCCTGCTGACCCTCTCTGCCAGTGTATGTGATTGGTTGGCACTATGGCAGCAAAACTGATGTCATATTGCTGTTAAACTAAATAAATAACTGTAAAAATGGGCATGCGCTTTGCTGCATTTTTGATTGCAAAATCAAGGTAACCAAGGCAGCTGGAGGCAGGACGTCTAAGCATGGTGAGGCCCAAGTTTTCTGGGCCCCCCATGCTAGAAAGCTCGCAGCTGCTCAAGAATTGGTGACTCCATGAGAGATGCCAAAACTGGCGGTTACCACGCTCTTCCAGTTGGCTGACTGGCTAAACAGGTTGATGTTGAGGTGTCAATCAGATACCTGATATTGCTAACCAAGTCAGTAAGGACACAAATAACCACACCAATAAATATTTTATTTGAACATTAACCCAAATACATTCCTTCTATCAACATTTTTTAATTAAATCCATTTTTTTAAACTCTCCCACGCCACCCACCCCCAAAAAGGATGTAAAAAAAAATTAGAAAAAAAAATTAAACCAATTACTACTACTGAAGTAGTCTCAGCATATTGGGGTCAAGTTCAAGTTTGGGTGCGGCAAGTGCGGTGCTGCCAAATCCGGCAGATCCAGTACTTGCGGTCGCGCAAAAAAACAATGCTAGGAGCATTTTTTAGGGATGCATAAGTGCCGGATTCTGCAATACTGTACTTGCAGCACCCGATCGCAAGCCCCATAGAGAATGAATGGGGCTTGCCGGATCACTGCCGCAAGCTGGCCATCACATGGTAGATCCGGCAGGTGTGGCGATATCTGTCAGATCTACCACTAAATTGCAAACCGCTGATGTGAAAGCACCCTTCGCACAGACTATAATAAGTCTTAAAGACACATATAAACATACACAGTAGAGAAAGCTTAAAAAATGTATTTTAAAGCTTTATTAAATTCTACAGGTTGAAAGAAAACTGTAGACCCAATGGCTGGGAACACTCCTAACTTAAAGGTTATGTGTTGTTCCCAGCCAGCAGGTCTTCTGGAGAGCATTTTGGCCCCAAAGATTCAAGGAAAGCTTTAGAGCCATTTTAAAATTTCGAACTTTTTCCCAAACAATTTTTTTTGTAAATTGATCGGGTTTCCAATCATGAACCAAATCTGTAATGTTAATGCCGAATTCGAAATTGGCGAACATGTTCTGGAAAAGTTTGCTCATCTCTAGTCAATACCTGTGAAAAAGCAATATCAAACCTAGGAGTGGAAGGAAAAGGAACATGTGCAGCTAGCTATCATTCTTTTTCCTTTTACTCCAAGGCTCGATATTACTTTTGCACACACAGTGACACGACAACAAACATTTTTTTAATGTTATTATATTTATCTATATTCTTTATTTACATATATATAATACATTATTACAATTTTTGTATCTGAGACTATTATAATACGATATGTCTTTGTCTAATTGTTTTTACATTTGAAAGCGATCACCTGACTTTGTCCTTTTTACTAATCGCCTTTTCTGATGATGTCCATCCCATATGTACAGTATATACAATATATATCCTGCTATGGTTGAAAGTGTGAAATTATCTAGTTGCCTGCTCCTGTCCTAATTAATATGGATTGGTGCATGCGTGAAAAAAATACACCAAAAACAGTCAGGTCATCTCTCTCTACTTCCCACCCACACTTTGCTACTACCGCCACCCCTCGTCCGACCTGAAGTGACTTGGGCTCAGGGTCGGAGTGTGTGTATGTAGGTGTTTTTGTAAGTTGACCGTCTTACATGTCCCTCTGGAGTTCAACCTGTGGCCGCCCGGTCGCAGGGGCGCCACACATCTCTCGCTCAACTCCGTCCATGTGCCTTCTTTTCCCGAAAGTTTTCATTTACCGAGAAAAATTATGATTTTGGTAATTGGGAATTGTTGGCAATCAAATGGGCCTTTGAGGAATGGCGCCACTTCCTCGAAGGTGGCAAACATCTACTTGGAATCAGCGAAAAGAGTGAATCCTAGACATGCTAGGTGGGCTTTATTCTTCTCCAGTTTGACTTTATGATCACTTTCTGACCGGGTACTAAAAACGTAAGGGCTGATGCCCTTGCTCAAAGTTTCTGCCCCTCAAGGACTTGGATCCAACTCCAATCTTAGCTAAACGCATTGTTATTTCAGCTGTTTCCTTGGATTTTCTGGAATAGATCCGTAGATCCTCAGATCAGGCCCCTGACACCACTCCTTCCCAAAAACTATTTGTCCCTGCCAAATTTCACCTTCAAGTTCTTAAGGAATGTCATGATTCCGTTCTTGCAGGGCATCCTGGTATCAATAACACAATCAGACTTGTAACCAGGAAGCTTTGGTGGCCACCTAAAGACTGTAAGGAGTATGTACTGGCTTGTGAAACCTGTACTCGCTCTCTAAGTCTCCCCATAACCACCCTGCCTTGCTGCTCCAGTCCTTGCCTACCCCTGAGGGTCCTTGGAACCATATCTCTATGGACTTTATTACTGACCTACCACCCTCAGAAGGGAAGACTTGTATCTGGGTGGTGGTGGATAGATTCAGTAAGCAGTGTCATTTCATCCCTCTGTCTGGATTACCTAATTCTGAAACCCTCAGCAAACTATTCATTAATCATGTTGTATGATCGCATGGTGTTCCTGCGAATATTGTTTCCGACAGGGGCATTTAGTTTGTTTCAAAATTTTGAAGAGCATTCTGTAAAGGATTCAAATTAAATTATCCTTTTCTTCTGCCTATTGCCTAGCACCCTGAAAATAATGGTCAAACCGAGCGCACTAATCAAGCAACTGAACAGTATCTTCATTGTTATGTCTATGAGCATTAGTCCGATAGGGTGCAACACCTGCCGCTAGTAGAGTTTGCCATGAATAATCAGTACCAGGAGTCCATCAAGACTACCCCCTTTTACTGTAGTCATGGGCTATATCTGCGCTTTGGTTCCTTTTCTTCTAGGATTTCAGATACCCCTGGGGTAGAATTATATGTAGATATTAAAAATACTCTGGTCTGAAGTTAACCCCTTCCCGACCTTTGACGTTGTACAACGTCATGAAAGTAGGTGTGTTCCTGACCCATAATGTTGTACAACGTCATGGCAGTTACCGCGGCACCATTGCCACGGTAACCGCCATCGGGCTCCGATGTTCTGTGATTCCTATCACAGAGCAACAGGGCTTGAGGTCAGGGGGTTGATTCCCTATGCCGCCCCAGGATCACTGTGATTGGCTGTTGAAACAATCAATCACAGTGATCCTGTTTCCACCTATAGAAGGGGTGGTCAGAGTCCCTTCAATAGGCTGGAGTACTGGAGGGGGTGGGGATCGCCCCTCCAGTGCTGATGGGGAGTAATCAGATCACTCCCCATCAGCTTCAACAGCATGGCAGGGGTGCCGGCACTTGTGCCCGCCCGCAACCTGCTTCTCCCCGCCGCCGCCTGCTTCTGCCCGCCACTGCCAAGATGGACCTGCTGCATGAATTGACCCAGTGAGCCGCCGTCGCTTCTCTGCAGCTCAGTTCCCCTGCAGGGGGATCAGGCTGCAAAGTAGCGATTTGATAGCCCGGGCGCAGTGATCCACTATGTGGATCACTGTGCCTGGGTTGTCAGATTGCTTTCTGCAGCTTGATCCCCATGCAGGGGGATAAGGCTGCAGTGAAGTGATCTGACAGCCCTGGCGCAGTGATCTATTATGTGATCACTTTCCCAGGGCTTTCAGATCACTTTACTGCAACCCAAGCCTCAGAGATCATGTGACAAGGATCTGTCATCACTATGACACCAGAGACTGCAACAAGAGGACACTTGATCCATTGCTGCAGTCTCTAGATAAAGCAGAGGCAATCGAGCATCATGGCACCTTTGTAGTGGACTACGTCAGAGGCGAGCAACCATCGTGGGACCTTCGTTTTGGACTACATCGGATCTTTATCATAAAGATGAAGTCCGACTTTTTGTTTGTGGTTTTTTTTTTTCAAATAAAAAGATTTTTCTCTGTGTGGTGTTTTTTTTTTACTATTTACTAGAAATTCCTAATGGCCGGGTCTAACATTGGCCTGACATTATGAATCTCGGGCTTAGTGCCAGCTGCCAATAAAATAGCTGGCATTAACCCTTTTATTACCCAGTTTGCCACTGGCACCAGGGCAACTGGAAGAGTCTGGGAACAGCACCAGAAAATGGCACTTTAATGAATGCGCCATTTTCTGGGGCGGCTGCAGGCTGAAATTCCAGAATGCTTGGGCCTCTCCATTCTGAGGATTCCAGCCCCCAGCTGCCTAGTTGTACCTGGCTGGACCAAAAATATGGCGGAGCCCAACTTAATTTTTTTAATAAAATTAGTTCTATTAATAAAAAAAAAAGGGCTTTGCTGTGATTTGGGTTGCCAGCCAGGTACAACAAGGCAGCTGGGGGTTGGTGGCAGTCCGTAGCTGCCAAGTTGTACCTGGCTGGACCAAAAATATGGCAAAGCCCTGTAATAGCCACAGGTGACGGGATACACAAGGACTGCACGGAACCACAGAGTGTTAAACAAATGCACTTTTAATACAAATGGGGAAAAATGCGGGAAAGAAGGGGGAGGAGCGGGAAAGTGTGCAATAGTAATTACAATATATATATATATAACTATTGTGACTAGTTTGCCAGGAATGCAAGGTCTCTGAATGTCTTTAAATAACGAAATGCAAAGTCCTTATCGAGCTAAACGCAGAGTCCTTGTTTTATTTCTATTACTTGTATATCGAAATGCCGAGTCTTTTTCTATCTGTTCCTAACTAAAACAGTGTGCGCACTTTACTGAGGGTTTACTGCGAGGTACCTCGTTACTGTTGCGGCCCGTAATTCGCTGGTAGGAGCCTCTCGAGTTCAGTCCTTGTCCTGGATCTGTGCCTTGCTCGTGCTGTCTGGCTCCTCACTCCACATCCAGTCTCTTTAGGTCTGTGTCTTGCTCGTGCTGTCTGGCTCCTCACTCCACATCCAGTCTCTTTAGGTCTGTGTCTTGGGAAGACGCTGAGTACCACTCTCAGGTACTTAGACCGAATCCAGCGGGGCGGGCAGTGGCCTCTTTCTAGCAGCACACCCGAACACACCACCACCTCTCTCACACACGTGCAAGTTGTCCCTCCTGTCCTTCCGGAGACCCCACCCATCCATCTCCTGGACTGTTCCATGTCACTCTCAACAGCAGGGGTTTTGTGTCTGATATCCTTTCCTTTGGCAGCAGGTGGCAGTATAACACAAGGAAGAGTCCACAAAACAGTCCTTTAACCATGTACATAAATGTTAACAGGTCTTACAACCCCACATCATTTTTTTTTTACTTCTAGAAATAAAATGACATGGAGCTTTGCCGTATTTTTGGTTGCCAGTCAGGTACAACTTGGCAGCTGAGGGGCTGGAATCATCCACGTGGAGAGTTCCAAGTGTTGTGGGACCCCCACGCTGCAAATTGTAACCCACAGCCACCCCAGAAAATAGAGCATTCATTATAGGCGCCATTTTCTGGTGCTGTACCCCAACTCTTCCAGTTGGCCTTGTGCTGGTGGCACACAGGGGCTCTCCATATGTGACATGGTGTCCGCTAAAAAGTTGAATGAAAAATTAGCTCCAATTGTTAGCGGACATCATGTCGTGTATGGAGAGCCCCTGTGTGCCTAAACATTGGAGCTCCCTCACAAGTGACCCCATTTTGGAAACTAGACCCCTAAGGAACTTATTTAGTTGTATAGTGAGCACTTTGAACCTCCAGGTGCTTTACAACTTGATCCGTAAAATGAAAAAGTACTTTATTTCACAAAAAGTTTCTTTTTTCATTTTTACGGATGGATTTGTGAAGCACCTGGGGGTTCAAAGTGCTCACTATGCATCTAGATAAGTTCCTTGGGGGGCCTAGTTTCAAAAATGGGGTCACTTGTGAGGGAGCTCCAATGTTTAGGCACACAGGGGCTCTCCATATGCAGCATAGTGTCCGCTAACAATTTGAGCTAATTTTCCATTCAAATTGTTAGCGGACACCATGTCGCGTATGGAGAGCCCCTGTGTGCCTAAACATTGGAGCTCCACCACAAGTAACCCCATTTTGGAAACTAGACCCCCCCAAGGAACGGATCTAGATGTATAGTGAGCATTTTGAACCCCCAGGTGCTTCACAAAGTCATCCGTAAAAATGAAAAGTACTTTTTTTTCACAAAAATGTTCTTTTAGCCTCAATTTTTTCATTTTCACACGGGCAGCAGAATAAAATAGATCCGAAAATTTGTTGGGCAATTTCTCCTGAGTACACTGAGACCTTATATGTGGTCATAAACCACTGTTTGGATGCACGGGCTAGGAAGGGAAGAAGCGCCATTTAACTGGAAGGGAAGGAGCGCCATTTGACTTTTTGAATGGGAAATTAGCTCCAAAAGTCAAATGGCGCTCCTTACCTTCCGAGCTCTGCCGTGAACCCAAACAGGGGTTTATGACTACATATGAGGCATCAGTGTACTCAGGAGAAATTGCTCAACAAATTTTAGTATCCATTTTACCCTGTTGCTCATGTGAAAATGAAAAAATTGAGGCTGAAAAACATTTTTGTTGGAAAAATGAAAATGTCCATTTTTTCCTTCCACGATGTTTTAGTTCATGTGAAGCACCTGAAGGGTTAATAATCTTCACGAATGTAGTTTTCAGTAGCTTGAGGGTGCAGTTTTTGGAATGGTGTCAATTTTTGGGTGTTGTCTGTAATGTACGCCCCTCAAAGGGACTTCAAATGTGATGTGGTCACTAAAAAAATGGTTTTGTAAATTTTGCTGGGAAAAATGAGAAATTGCTGATGAACTTTGAACCCTTATAATTTCCTAACTAGAAAAAAGTTTTTTTCCAAAATTGTGCTGATGTAAAGTAGACATGTGGGAAACGTTATTTATCAACTATTTTGTGCCACATAATGCTCTGGTTTAACAGAATAAAATTGCAAAATTTGAAAATTGCAAAATTTTCAAAATTTTCCCCAAATTTTCATTTTTTTTCACAAATAAATGCAAAAATTATTGACTGAAATTTACAACTAACATGAAGCCCAATATGTCACAAAAAAAATCTCAGAATCGCTAGGATCTGTTGAAGCGTTCCAGAGTTATTACCTCATAAAGGGACACTGGTCAGAATTGCAAAAAATGGCAAGGTCAGTAAGGCCAAAATAGGCTGGGTCATGAAGGGGTTAAAACAAACTTGAAGGGGTCTCAGACTAGTCAGGCTTCTTCTGCTAGTAAAAGGCGCTCTAAAGGCCCGCACCTGGGAGCTGGGGACAAAGTTTGGCTGTCTACAAAGGATATTAAGGTCAAAGTGCCGTCCGCCAAACTAGGTCCCAGGTTTATTGGTCGTATGAAATTGAAGTGATTAACCCTGTAGCTTTCATCTGAAGTTCCCTCAATCATTCAAGCTACCCAATGTATTCTATAAATCCCTTCTCAAATTATACCGATCTCTGGTTAATCCTGTCCAGACCCCTCCTCCTCCAGTTTTGGTTGAGAGTGCTTTGGAATATGAAGTACAAAGGATCCTTGACTTGGCTTGGTAAGAGGGTCAGTGCAGTATCTTGTGCACTGGAGGGGTTATGATCCAGAAGAGGGGACCTGGGTGCCTGCAAGTAACATCCATGCCAATGGTTTGATCAGGAAGTTTAATTTCCTTACCCCAACAAGCTGGGTTTTCAGGGTCCGGAGGCCCCTCTTAGAGGAGGGGTACTGTCAACTGTCATGTCGCCGTCGAATTTGGTGACTGTTATTCCTGCCCCAGCCATTAGGTGGCTCCGATTCCTTCGGCTAGTGGTGACGGTGATAGGGGGACATGTCCTCATCAGGACATGCTCCTTTGGTACCTGCTTCTGTTTCTGGGCATTACCGTGCTCCTCATGTGGGTGATGCTGGTTACAGAAGAGAGGTTCCTACAAAGGCTTTATTCCTCTATAAGACGTGGGGTGGTTGGTAACAGTGGTGTATCACCATCTGGCCTGGTTGTAGGGGTGGTCTGGATGATATCATCAGGCTGTTAGTTCCATCCTATGAGAGGGAACCCTTCAAATACCTTGAATCCTGTCCTGCAAGCTGCCAGATATATTCTTGGCTTTCCCAGCTATCGAGTTTGTGCTCTGTTATATTGATTACGACTTTTGCCTGGATTTGGACCCTTCTACCACCTGGAAATTTTGTACTTTTGTTGCCCTCCCATTTTTTTTATGCTGCCTTCTGACTACACTTTTGGATCCTGACTTTGTTTATTCCCTAATCTCGTAGCCTTGTCCCTTCCTGGCAACCTCCCTGCTCCGGTCTGCTGCTTACCCATAGGCCGCTACCTCTAGGGCTCCGCTGTAATTCCAAATTCCTGTATAGGGTAAAAAGTCTCAGAGTTTCTCGGGGTGCTGCCTTACCAGCAGCTCAGCCTTTGCAGCAGACGATCGTCACAGAGGTGGAACTTTCTCCCATCTCCCTACTGCATCTCTGGAGCTCAGCCACAGTGATCTTGGCGTTCTTTGTTATCTCTCTCACCAAGGCTCTTCTCCCACAATTGCTCAGTTTGGCTGGATGACCAGGTCTAGGAAGTCTTCTGGTGGTTCCAAACGTCTTCCATTTAAGGATTATGGAGACCACTGTGCTCTTAGGATCCTTGAGTACTGCAGAAATTCTTTAGTAACCTTGGCCAGATCTGTGTCTTGGCACAATTCTGTCTCTAAACTCCTAGGGCAGTTCCTTTGACCTTATGACCCTAATTTGGTATGTGAGCTGCGAGGTCCTAAATAGTCAGGACTTGATTTCAAAAGGCACATATCAGTTTTATTAAACACAACTGGACTCCAATGAAGGAGTAGAACCATCTCAAGGAGGATCACAAGGAAATGGACAGCATGTGACTTAAATATGAGTGTCTGAGCAAAGGGTCAAATACTTATGACTATGTGATATTTCAGTTTTTCTTTTTGAATAAATTTGCAAAAATTTGAACATTTTGTTTTTTTTTCATTCAAGATGGGGTGCAGATTGTACATTAATGAGAAAAAAAATGAACTTTTTTGAATTTACCAAATGGCTGCAAAGATACAAAGAGTGAAAAATTTAAATGGGTCTGAATACTTTCTGTACCCTGTATATTACATCCCTTTCAGTTCGCAATTCAGGTCTATTACATTTTTTATGGCTCCGATCCATCATGCATACCCATCATTAACCGCACCTCACTTTTTAGTAGGGATATGCCTTCTCCTGTGCCCATATCTGTTCTTATGTCCGCTACACTGCCAGTTGTTTTTCATGTGTTGACAACTTAAAGTACTGATTTTAGAAATTGAAGTTCATGGACACTTATGAATCAAAAGGAACATGTCACATTGTGCATGCAGTTCAATCTGAGGACACCATGAAGCAAGAAGCTAAGCAGAATGATAGGTTTGTTTAAAAAAAATTCAAAATAACTTGAATTTTATTCACTGAAGTCCCTAATGATTACATGCAGTAGTCCAGTGGGTGGTCCTAGTAAGGACTGACAGTTATATCTGCATGCACATTTATACAGGAATGACCGTCAATCACTAAATTGGACCACCCTCCGGACTCGTATACATAAAAACATCAGGGATTTCAATAAATAAAGGGCAAGTTTTACTGAAATTGTTATTATGAAAATGTATATTAGGCTAGGGTCACACTTGAGCCTTGGATCCATTAAAACCATTAGTTTTTCCCAGTTGAAAATAGTTACCTCTACATTTTATGCACCATATTCTAGCTGTTAATAAGTGCCATATTTTAAAGGGATCCTGTCACTTCCAAAATGCCTCCTAAGCTACCAAAACATGTCCCTTCAGCATATTATCACTAATCTCACACTTCTTTTGTCTCCTAAAAGCATCCTGAGAAAGTGCATAAAAACATTTTAATACTTACTCATTAGTAATTATAATTATCAGGGGCTATATTCTTTAGCCCTTGGGGCGTGTTGTTTTGCAGCCTGAATGATCCACCCTCTATCTGTCTGTGCTGCTGTGATGTGGAGCTAAAGGCAGGACTAATGATTTGCATTCTGTGAGTGATAGAGAGGACGAGGGCAAAGCCTGCACAAGCAAAGCAGCACAGAGAGAGAGAGAGGGTGAATCCTTGAGGCTGCAAAACAACATGCCCTGGGGACTAAAGAATATAGCCCCCGCTAATTATAATCACTAAAGAGTGAGTATTAAAACATTTTTATGCACTTTCACAGGATGCTTTTAGGAGACAAAAGGAATGTGAGATTAGTGATAATATGCTGCAGGGACATGTTTTGGTAGCTTAGGTGGCGTTCTGGAGGTGACAGGATCCCTTTAAGTACATAAGAAGATTTTTATGGGATTAGAGTGTTGGTAACATAGAAATCACATTCAAACCTTATTATATCGAAGCTTTTCCCCTTCAATTGTATACTTTCACTACTTGTTTATAAACACGTGAAATGCAGAATGGATTTCTGATCTCGCAGCTCCTCCAGTCTGTCAAGTGAGGTATTATGTCACTCACAATTTCCTGGGAAAATGATTCCTTTAAATCTTTCAGCGCTATGACTCATGAGTCATGTGGATCAGTACTCTCAGGGTTTAAGTCAATATTCTGTATCCTGTGGTGTTGCTTCCCTTCAATGAGAGCTCACATCCCAGCTCATTTCCATAATTAAGAAGGTGTAAAATCGTTCTTGGATGGGGCATACCGGTAAAGTTACACACTGGATACATAAACACATAACCCTGATTTCACATTTCAGATATCACAATATTATTTTAGGCATAGATATAACAGGATGATCCAATGCTAATTTTTATTTACTGCCAAGGGTAAATAAGCTACTTTTTATGCAGCCCATTATTCTACTTAATAGATTAATGCAGAGACCTGTCAGTACAATTACATAGTAATCTGTGGGAGGGTGAATTAAACTGTTTAGTTGTACTTCTACTTTTAGTAAGTGATACTGCATGTGTAAAGCTTACCTGACCTGTGCTGCCAAGCACTTAGGAACATTGCTCGCCCCAACCTGTTTGTTGGTCCTGGCTGAACTCCAGACACATCCAGAGCCACGCAACAATAAATATACCTTTTGAGCTGCAAACTATGCAAACCAGCTAGTTTCACAATGTAATGGGGACTTTTGTGTTCCTATGTAGGTCAAAAGAAATACACGTTAGGCCTCATCCACACGTCCGTAAAAAAATGACTCCGGTGTCATCCGTGTTTTGGATCAGTGTGTCATCAGTGTATGGTCCATGTGCCCATTTTTACCATAAGTGTGTCATCAGTGATTTTCAGATATGGATAAGTAAATAAATTACAAAGCTTCCTTATCCTTTGCAATGTTAAATACATATAGCACAATAATGGCACATGGGTGCCATCTGCGTGCTTTATACATTTTCATGGATATGTATTGGCACATTTCATCCATGAGACATGTTTGTTTTTCTAGGCTTCTATGTGTTTTTCACTGCCACATGGAGCTAAAACACAGACATGTGAATAGTGCCATAAATTATAATGGATACTGTGACGAATATGGGAGATATGATTTGGACATTCCAATCAATCATATGCCCCCCAAGTTATTTATGGTTGTAAGTCATAGATAGTGTTACAACTGTTACCTGCATATATTAGCCATTCCCCTCTGACCTCCTACTCAGGCATTTACACCTCACAACCAAATTGTCTTACTGGAAGATTGGTGACAATTTTAATTAAACTAAGGAAGAGTTCCCTTTTGAAGCTCAGAACCCCTACTCTGACAAGCCACTATTGACAGGAACAGTGGTTTCACAGGTCCTGCTCTTTGTGAAAAAGGGGCAAGGAAGCTGATCTTCCCATAGAACTTCATACAGAGTTTCCAGTCTTGCTGGTGCCATGATTTCATAAGGAATTATGGAAGTACCATATATCCTAGCCCAAAATCGATTATATTCCTGAACTCATGAGCAAGCTGCACACACACCTAGGTCCTGGTTCATTCTAGCCCCCTGGGTAGGGAGATACAGAGAAGGGCTAGCAGAACCAAGGTAGGGAACTGTGTTTAGGTCCCAAGCCAAGAGGAGACTCAGCTGGATCTGATGGCACCAGAAACATACCCTCGGACCACCCATTGGGAACTTATGACCTATCCTAGCAGTTTTAGATCTTTCAGCTCAAAGCACAAGGGGGGGGGGGGAATCAGGGACAGAGAGAGATAAAGAGGGAGTGACCAACCAAGAGGTTAAAAGTTACTGGCCATATTCTTTTATTGTTTTCTGTCAAGGACGTTGTGTCACGTTATGTGTTGGGAGTAATCAAGAAAACTTTGTGGCTCTACACCACCTCCGTGTGGCTACCAGCAACAAGAAACTGGTAATTTGACTGCATAAACCTTTTGTATCCTTCTACCTTCATTCACATATCTGACTGTAATATCTGTATATCCATTGTGTAAATATTGTTATTTCTAGTGTGCCCATAAGACAACTAAATACATAATTTACTTCTGGGTTGCACTTTTATCTTGATCCATGAAGCCACACATCCATGTCTTCGGTCTAGTATTATACGCTTTCTGGGTTGGTTTCTGGCCTGGTATAACCGGCAATAGACCAGGCTTATATCTAATGAGAGACTGGTGGCAACTCTACCAGGCTGGCAGGACTCTGTTTCACTGAGACAGTGAAAAGGGTCTCCTAGTCTGTCAGGTTTCTGAGCGGGTGTGGTGTCACACCAAAGGATTGCATGAATCACCTTGTCTTACTCCTTGTGCCTCCCTGTGCTTGTGTGGACAGGTGGTGTCAGTCTAAAACTGTACCAAGCGGACCATACATACCCCTATGGTGCAGAACATCACGTGTTGGCAGAAGTGACAAGACCATATCACGTGGCTCCGACATCAGAATAGGGTATTCATCACAAATACATCTACTACATAAAAGGCTTATCCAGTCTGTCTGTCTGTATGTCTCCCCAAAGCACCATCACCTATATTACATCATGTAAATTACAGTTAAACTGGAAAATTATAGTGAATTTGGAATGTGGAGAAGCCATTACTTTAGTTGATCAGTCAAGCTTGGTTGATCAGTCAAAGAACACAGTGTCACCTATAGGACATCTGTCATGGGGGGCCCACACGCCATCTGGGACATTGGCTGCAGCACAGGCATTGATTATCGCCCGCGACTGGCTGCGCTCTGTTATACCATTGGGGAGGACTCATCCTGCCGCTACTGCGGCTCCTCAACATACAGAGGGGAATGAGACATCACATAGGAGCGAATGAGACAGCGCACAATGTGGGGGACAGAGAGCACACATGGGGAGAGACAGCACAAGAGGAGAGAGAGCGCACAGGGGGAAGAGAAGCACACAGGGGGAAGTGAGAGCACACAGGGGTGTGAGACAGCAAAAGAAGAGGAGAGTACACAGGGAATGTTAAGCAGCAGCACCTGACAAGCCACAGCCACCCCATGCAGCAGCAGGGTCCCGCCGCTCTCCTCAGTGGTGCTGCAATTAGTGGGAGTAGGTGGACTATTATAATCGCACGCATTCTAGAATTGCTCAATGCGATAGAATCAGGCCCCCATCTAATATTGTATAAATGAAAAAAAAATATGGAACACATATGTGCAACACAGACATGTAAATGAGACCTTATAGTATTGTTCCATTAAATCAGAAAAAAGCACAACAAATACTTGTTGTAAAAAAGAAAACTCACAACCAGCAAAAAAAGTCATCACAAAATATGTTTATCCACAAAAAATAGTCATGTTATTATACAATAACAGATCAGACAAAAAGCTAAGCACATTTACAAAAGGACCCAAATTACAGTGTCCAAGATAAAACTGGTGTCGACCCAATAAGAATAACCCCCCAAACCAATTTACATTAGCAATATGTAATCCTACAATCCAGCCCAGTAGATAATAGCAAGAGCAAGAAATATTGGGGGACATGACAGGTTCCTTTTAATTGACAGGTGCACACATGGGAGAGACCTATTAATCAACTGGAGCTGTGCTGGGAGAAATGGGATGGGGGAAGCACCGGACTAGTCAGGCCTCTCCCTATAGATCCGCCTGGCTTTTTAAAATATATTTTTTCTCAAATACAGCTGTTTCAGAGTAACGCATAGCCAGTCTCTGATTCATGCTGCCAAAAGTGCTATTATTTTAATACATACTAAGGTCCATTACATAACGGTAATTATTACCCCCTATCCTGGTTTTCCTTTTATTTCCTTCTCTCTTTGTTTCTCAAAGGCTGTGCTTTACATTCTTTACTCTGCTAGTTCCAAAACGTTACACATAAAGCATGACTCATGTTAGGCTGCCTTCATGCTGCATCATTTTCATTTGAATTTCAGGAACCACACGGACAGGGACTGATCTGTGCCAACAGATGCCAACTGATGTCCACGGACCATTTTTTTAACGGATCCGTCATCAGTTAGCATAGATAGGGTGGGAGAAGCAGGACCGTGCTTCTGAACATACTCAGTACAGCAAAATGAATGCTTTTCATGGATCTGTCTTTTTCACGGATCCATATGATCCACGCTCCATAGACATCCATGTTCTTTGTCACGGATAGCTACGGATCCGTGTCTGTCCATTGGTGTCTGTGATTACCAAGGCAGCCCAAAATCAGAACAGTCCTTGATTCTGGGTGCATGAAAACAACTGACACAAACGGATCAGTGACAAAACTGAAGCACACCGATGGCCCCTTTGGACCAATCCGTGCCCATAGGGATACATGGGAGGCTAAAACTGATCAGTGTTTTAAACCGGATAATAATAGACACCGATCAGAAATTGTGCAATGTTAAGGCAGCCTTAGCATGAAATTGTTTACAAAATGTTTACTTTTTTCTCATATCTTTATACTATGTTATAACTATCGCACAAAATAAACTTCCTGAATGTTTGGTACCAGTCAAATGCTTTACTACAAAATATTATAAATGTAATAGTTCCATCAATGTCATTTCCTGTAACAGTTCTGAAAAACAGACTCATTGAGCACATAACGAATAATCCCATTAATGTGGGCCCTGTGGGGGCTGTGGGATACTTGGAGCCGGGTCTGACGATGTCATTAGAGAATGGGATGTCATGGTGGCATGACTAGGTCTGTAGCCCCGAGCGGTCAATAAAAATTCAGGGGATAGGAATTTAGGGATGGTTGTCATAACGCCACCCATGGTATTCGGTTATTAGGGGCTGATGCTGCCGTGCGGGACCTCTGGGGATGATGGGATGGCAGCTGTTGTGGTTTTGTTCCCCACGGGTGGATCGGTTCCCCAGGGCATCTGGTGAGGTGTTCGGGGATGGAGGGCAAGCAAGGTCGTCTCCGTTGGGCAAGTGTGATTGGGCCATTTATCCAGGAGGACGTCTGTGACCTGAACATCTTTTCAGTCTAGAGCTCCGCAGGCGGGATATGAACAGTCCCACACACAGTTCTGAGTTCTAAACCTGGTTTACTTCGCTTTTCACTTGGTAGTGTTACAGGGTACTGTCCTTGCACAATCTTAGTCCGGATAGTCCTCAGCAACTGGGATAGCTCATCCAGGACACCCCCTTTAAGTACCTTCCTTCTCGGGTTGCCTTCTCTTTCAGCGCTGCCTATCCGCCTAAGTCCTGCTCGTGCCTGCGCAGACAGTGCCCCAATCCGGCAGCCACGGGTCTTCTCGAATTGTTGACCAAGTACCCTGAACCTAGTAGGGCTGCCTTCTCGTCAAATGTGTCGGGAGCCAGCCACAGCTCCTCTAGATCTCGTGGTCTCCGTTTCTGTGGTTGAAGCTTAGAGACTCCTCGCCACCTTCAGGGCCAGTTGCCTGGTTCTCAACCTGCCCTTCCGCTTCACTTCAGATTTGGGCACACGGGTGGATCGCTCACTGCCCGTGCCCCTAGGGCTCCCTCTGCCTCACTACAGTTAGCTGTTCCTGAACACAGGACAAGATCCTCGCTGCTCAAGTCCTCCTGGTCCTTCCCCTTTCACTACCTCCTATTGACTGACCTGTACTAACTTCCCACCCACCACCTTTCTTCCCACTGACTAACTGTGCCCTCCCTCTATCGGGTCAGGTCAGGACGCAGTCCCTGGGATCGGGTGTGTTGGATGCTTTTGTGAGTGTTTGGACTTACCATCCCGTTTACTGAGAACAGGAATACCCCACCCGTGGATTGGGTGCCTTACCCCTCTGTGGTGACCAGACTGCAGGGGCTCCACATTAGTTTAGCAGCCAATTAGTTCGAGAAGTTAAAGAGTGGTGTGAAGATATTACAATTTAATATAATAAAAATCTCTCCTTGAATATTGCTTTTCCATATTTTGGATCAATCAGTGGATAGAAGCTATATCAAGTTCCTGAAATTCCAAGATACACTTACCATTAAGTCTACCTTTGAAAAAGCAGGGAGTAATAACGATGACAAGAATGACAGTAAAAACATTTGGTATAACTGTATATGACTAGCTGGATTCAACTATGACTCAACTATGCAAAAAGTAAGCTTGGGAGTCTAGAGACTACCTAGCCAGATTTAAAGGAATAGTAAACTTTTATACACACAAGAGTGATTGGAGTAGAGGGGGAAAAAAGTCTATGGGTAGGGTCACATTGGCGTTTTTTGTTTAAAATCCTGATCCGGTTTTGAGCTTTAAAAAAGCTCAAAACCGGACCAGGAAAGGCTCCTGATGGAAGCCTATGCAAAACACCGGATGGCTTCACAAGCCATCCGGTGGCCGGATCCGGCACTGCTGCCTGCGTTTAAAATCATGCAGGCAGCAGTTTTCGCAGCGTTTCTGGGACCGCACTGCGGTCACCGGATGGCTCAGGATGTGTAATCCTGAGCCATCCGGTAACTGCAGAGTGTGCGGATCCCGATCGGCCAAGTTAATAAAGATTTAATTTAAGTACAGAACTGACTGTTAGAGGTCTGTAGGGGGGCTTAGACCCCCCTACAGACCGGGCGGCCACTTCTATAGTGTTCTTCTACAATTGTACCTATGGCACGGGCTGATCTGAGCTCCGTGCATGTGATCCAAATATCCCCCCTCCCCCTATCACTATACAGGGGTGCATACACCCCTGTAGTACAGTACTGCTTTATTTAAGTTATAAACAGCAAGATTTGTCCCAAACGGAAGATAATTAGATATTTACATGTTCCATAGGCAGAGTCGAGTGATTTCCATGGGCGGGGCTGTGTGCAGTAGCCTCCGCCCGCTCCTTCTTGATGCCCGCCCCCTCTGGCCGTAATCCAGTGTTGTGGGGGTGGCCGAGTCGTTAAAGGGGCGTGGCTAACCATGAGCCGCGGTTAGCCACGCCCCTTTAACGACTCGGCCACCCCCACAACACTGGATTACGGCCAAAGGGGGCGGGCATCAAGAAGGAGCGGGCGGAGGCTACTGCACACAGCCCCGCCCATGGAAATCACTCGACTCTGCCTATGGAACATGTAAATATCTAATTATCTTCCGTTTGGGACAAATCTTGCTGTTTATAACTTAAATAAAGCAGTACTGTACTACAGGGGTGTATGCACCCTGTATAGTGATAGGGGGAGGGGGGATATTTGGATCACATGCACGGAGCTCAGATCAGCCCGTGCCATAGGTACAATTGTAGAAGAACACTATAGAAGTGGCCGCCCGGTCTGTAGGGGGGGTCTAAGCCCCCCTACAGACCTCTAACAGTCAGTTCTGTACTTAAATTAAATCTTTATTAACTTGGCCGATCGGGATCCGCACACTCTGCAGTTACCGGATGGCTCAGGATTACACATCCTGAGCCATCCGGTGACCGCAGTGCGGTATTCTGCACACATTTTTGAATAAAAATGTGTGTGACCGGAATTGCATTCACCGCATCCGGATCCGGATGCGGTGAATGCAATTCATGTTTGCAATGTGACCCTACCCTATATCGAAAGACACTGAAGGAAAGTTCTAATATTTTTGTTAAGTAATATCAGTTAAAGGGAGTCTGTCAGCTGAATTTCACACCTCCCCCAAAAGAAAAATATCTGTGCCTATAGCTGTTTCAGTCAGCAATAACTTTATATGGCCAGGCTGTTGCTTCATTTTTGAAAAATCAGCTTTTGAACTGATATCTAGATGATAGATCTGAAGCCGCTGCCTTTGTCACTCCAGCTCTATTTCCCTACCAGCGCCACCTCCTTCTGCTTAACTGACAGCTCTTTTACATGAAATTTTAAAAAAAAGCGCCGCTTGAACAATTCAGCAGGTCACAACCAGCAGAAGATGACTGGAGAGGCACTGATAACATAAGAAGAATGTGGTTGATTAATTACAGACAGGAGACATGCATTAGTGATACCAGTCTGGGGCTGATGTAAGAACAAACTTTGGAATGGTGCTCAAAGTTCAAAATAATCGTCAAAATAATAAATAAGAAACAAGTTCTTATTCATATACAAACAATAATACTCATGTTTTAACTCAGGAAGAGTTCAGAAATCAATATTTGGTGGAATAACCATGATTTTAAACACTTGGAAACGTGATGTTACACTGGAGCTAGCTTATATATTTGTGTTGCTGCAGTAACTCTAAGGTGTCACCGCGTGTGTTACACCTTTAGGGTGTTTTGGATATTCATTAAAGGTAATGATTTACATGCTACACTTTGTATTATGGCTCCCAATAAACCACGTAGGCACTGTTTAGTTAACCCTCCTTTGGGATGATTCAAACTAGATAAATACTTTATCCACCCCGCTTAAGAGTGGTTGGTGTTAATTAAACAAGAAATTTTTTGTTAAAACCTTATATAAAAAACTTTAATAAAAACGTAATAAAAAATGTAAAAAATTATCTTTACTTTTTAATTGTGATCACAGTGGTTGTTGTTTAATAACCACTTATTATATTTGACATTATATGATTCAAATTACTAAAAAATTATGAATGCAATGTATGGCTGGGGTCACACATAAGCCCTTGGCCCGTTTTTTACTTTATTTTTGTCTTTTTTTTTTTTCTAAGTCCAAAAACTGACAGAAAAACGGATTGGATGTAATAAACACCCTGTCCGTTTTTTTCTGGACCTCAAAACATTGCTCTGTCCGTTTTTGAGCCAAAAACGTTGCTAGCAACGTTTTTGGCATCAGTTAAAAAACGCATGCGTTTTTTTAACATGGGGCCCTATGGGAAACGTAGTATGCGTTAACGCATGGCACATATAGGCACCTGCGTTAACGCATGCGTTAATGCATATGCGTTTTTAATGAAAAAATGACTTAGTCCAAAAACATTCAGGGGTGCAGGAGGCTCAAAAAGCACCCTATAAAAAACGGATTGGTGATGAAAATCACTTCCAAAAACGGACTTCTATGTGTGACCCCAGCCTATATAGGGTAATCTTGAGTTTTCTAGGAGAAGAAAAGTGGTTATTTTTCTCTCCCTCTTTGATCTTATGTGGGGGTCTTTATGGTTCTATATAGATGATATAGTAAAGTCTTGCTTCAGGCTGTTTCTTGGTTAGTCATTTATGGCTTGTTTCTGGTTTAAGATTGGGATATATGGCTCATCTAGAAAGAAGACATGTATAATTCAGTACACAATCCTCTGTATGGTTGTATTATGTTTATTTATTTTCTATTTTCCGCGAGGATTACCTTTTTGTGCTGCTGTGTATGATCTCCCATTGAGGATGTCGTGACTGGTTCTGTTAAGTTCTTCTAGATGTAGGGACCTGTCAATCCAATCAAATGACCTTGTTTCAGATTTTTTTCAACCACAATACATTCCTTTCAAAATTTATTATGTACCAAGCAGTCACTTACTTGTTCATGTTTATAGGCTTCAGCTGGTGGCAAATGGCATCTTGGCAGCTTCACGCTTGATTTTCTCAATTCATGGGCAGTTATTTTGCGCCCTTTTTGCCCAACATGCTTCTTGTGACCCTATTGGCTATTTGCAATGAAACGCTTGATTGTTCGTTGATCATGCTTCAAAAGTTTGGCAATTTCAAGACTTCTGCATCCCTCTGCAAGACATCTCACAATTTTGGACTTTTCAGAGCTTGTCAAATCTCTCTTCTGACCCATTTTTCCAAAGGAAAGGAAGTTGCCTAATAATTAAGCACACCTTATATAGGGTGTTGATGTCATTACACCACAACCATCCTCATTACAGAGATGTACATCACCTGATTTACTTAATTGGCAGATGGCTCCTAAGCCTATACAGCTTGGAGTAGGATAACATGTATATAAAGTATCATGTGATCAAAATACTCATTTGCCTAATAATCCTGCGCACAGTGTGTATATATATATATCTATTATATAATCACGAATGGGTTTTTTGCCCCTTTTGAGTCCGCTCACGCTGCGAGTCAGCGTGGTCATGTGGATACGCCCGAAGCATTGGCCGCGCAGCGGCCATTGCGAGCAGTTCTAAGGCGACTCGCTATGCCCGCGCAGCGGGCATGGCGAGTCGCCTTAGCAGCGCGAAGCATTGGCCGCGAAGCGGCCATTGCGAGTCAGAGACTCGCTCTGCTAGAATCCCGATGCATGTGCATCGGGCACCCAGCTAGTATATATATATATATGTATATATATATATATATATATATATATATATATATATATATATATATATACAGTGCCTACAAGTAGTATTCAACCCCCTGCAAATTTAGCTGGTTGACACATGCGGAATTAACTTGGCATTGTGACATTTGGACTGTAGATCAGCCTGGAAGTGGGAAATGCACTGCAGCCAAAAAATGTTTTTAATTTTTTTTTTTTTTTTAAAGCATTAAAAGTTAATTCAGAGGGTAATTTATTATTCAACCCCTCAAACCACCAGCATTCTGTTTGGTCCCCCTAAAGTATTAAGAAGTAGTTCAGGCACAAATAACAATGAGCTTCAAATGTGTGGATTAATTATCTCTTTTGCCAGCCTTTTCTGACTATTTAAGACCCTCCCCAAACTTGTGAACAGCACTCATACATGGTCAACATGGGAAAGACAAAGGAGCATTCCAAGGCCATCAGAGACAAGATCGTGGAGGGTCACAAGGCTGGCAAGGGGTACAAAACCCTTTCCAAGGAGTTGGGCCTACCTGTCTCCACTGTTGGGAGCATCATCCGGAAGTGGAAGGCTTATGGAACTTCTGTTAGCCTTCCACGGCCTGGACAGCCTTTGAAAGTTTCTTCCCGTGCCGAGGCCAGGCTTGTCCGAAGAGTCAAGGCTAACCCAAGGACAACAAGGAAGGAGCTCCGGGAATATCTCATGGCAGTGGGGACATTGGTTTCAGTCAATACCATAAGTAACGTACTCCACCGCAATGGTCTCCATTCCAGACGAGCCCGTACGTTTCCTTTACTTTCAAGGCGTCATGTCAAGGCTCGTCTACAATTTGCTCATGATCACTTGGAGGACTCTGAGAAAGACTGGTTCAAGGTTCTATGGTCTGATGAGACCAAGATCGAGATCTTTGGTGCCAACCACACACGTGACGTTTGGAGACTGGATGGCACGGCATACGACCCCAAGAATACCATCCCTACAGTCAAGCATGGTGGTGGCAGCATCATGCTGTGGGGCTGTTTCTCAGACAAGGGGCCTGGCCATCTGGTCCGCATCCATGGGAAGATGGATAGCACGGCCTACCTGGAGATTTTGGCCAAGAACCTCCGCTCCTCCATCAAGGATCTTAAGATGGGTCGTAATTTTATCTTCCAACAAGACAACCACCCAACTCACACAGCCAAGAAAACCAAGGCCTGGTTCAAGAGGGAAAAAAATCAAGGTGTTGGAGTGGCCTAGTCAGTCTCCTGACCTTAACCCAATTGAAAACTTGTGGAAGGAGCTCAAGATTAAAGTCCACATGAGACACCCAAAGAACCTAGATAACTTGGAGAAGATCTGCATGGAGGAGTGGGCCAAGATAACTCCAGAGACATGTGCCGGCCTGATCAGGTCTTATAAAAGACGATTATTAACTGTAATTGCAAACAAGGGTTGTTCCACAAAATATTAAACCTAGGGGTTGAATAATAATTGACCCACACTTTTATGTTTAAAATTTATAAAAATTCAACTGAGCAACATAACTTTTTGGTTTGTAAAATTTATGCTTCTGTTAATAAATCCTACTCTCATTTGCAGTTTGAAGGCTCTAACTTATTGGCATCTTATCAAACCAGGTAAATCTGCGGGGGGTTGAATACTACTTGTAGGCACTGTATATATAGGTCAGTTTGGTGTAGGATGCATCAAATTCACTGAGAGGTGCATGCCTCTTAATGAATTTAGACCATGCCACATAATGAATATGCAACAGCTCTCTGCAGCTTCTGGGATACACTGACAGCGCGGGGAAGCACTCAGTGATTCCAGTGCGCCCCGTGGCTGTCAGTGAACACAGTTGAACCCGCTGCTGAATTAATGGATTGTGAGACATGGTGGCATAGCTGTCCAACCATCCAGAAGTAGATTTAACTAAGTTTACAGATATTGTTTACCACAGTATGAACTCAGCCATATTCATCGATGAACCTCGTGTGGACTACTTCAGGCCTGCAGGGGTGTTTTGGGGGTTAATAAAGGGGTGAAAGAGGGTGTGTGTGTTTGATTTCAAATAAAGCATTTTTTCTGTGTTTGTGTTTATTACTTTTGACTTGCAAGATTAGTATTGCGGGTTCACATAGACCCCTAGCCATCACTAACCTAGGGTTTGGTGACCGCTGAGAATTTTTTTTTTACAAATCACAGCTGTCCTTAACCCCTCATATTTCCCAGGTGGCCACTGTACCAAGGCAATTGATGTAAGCCGGGTAAGTGCCAGATTTGACGCATCTAAAAGTTGTGCCAAATTCAGGGGAGGCTGCCTGGCTGCTATTTTTAGCCAAAGGCTAAATTTTGTACTGTAGCATTCCTCTGAATGGTACAAGCAATAAAAATCATACAGACCATATTTAATTCAATATAACATCGATTGATGGAAACTTGGGGGTGTCATTTCCACTACGCTTTGATTTGTTTTATGCCTTTTAGTCTGTCATGTTCATAATATAGAGTGAGTTTGTTATATTTGTCAAAGGTTCTTGGACCTGTCATTATTAGCATCAGCTTATGTAAACTGAGTTATGAAATACAAGAAATATTGTGTCAAAATTGACAGAAAAATGTACATACACTTTATCCACGTCTATTAAGATTGTTCATCTGACATGTTTACACACTGATAAATTCTATTTTTTCCTTTAGTGATGGTAAGAGTGCTGATGTTTGATTAATTTATAAGTGTCAAATTGGGCATGTGTAGGGAAGATAAATAACATTAAAAGAGGACCATACCTTCAAGTAATATCTCAATATAAACTGTCATATACGTACATAAGGATTTAGGCTGCGTTCACACACTGCGTATTTTATCGCATTTTTTTACGCGCGTCTTTTCAAGGGAAAAAACGCGCGTAATAAAAAGCGCGAGAGAACAACTCAATTCTACTTCAATTGCGCTTTTTTACGCGCGTTTTTCCAGTGCTTATAATGGGGCCTATGGAAAAAACGCGCGTAAAAAACTGGAAAGAATTGACATGTTCATTCTTTTTACGCGCGCGTTTTTTGCTCCAAAAACGCTGCGTAAAATTACGCAGTGTCTGCAAGGCACAAAGTGAATGTCCATTCACTGTGCTGGGAAACGCAGACGCACATGCGTTTTTGGGGCAAATACGCGCGTAAAAAAACACGCAAAATACGCAGCGTGTGAACACAGCCTAATACTATTGCTGGCCATTATATAACTTGTATCCTACTTTCACACCAATTTCCACTTTGCAGACTATCTCTAAATTTGCAATTGAGTCTGAGCTGATGGCAGGAGATTGTCTGCTATAATTTCTCCCATTAACAGAACAGGAAATGGAGAGGGATTCCTAGAATTAATTTAATTGTTGGCATGCAGTCAGAGGACTGTAACATAGATGAGACTACAAAATATTTTTGTCAGTCTAGATATGCTTCCAGCTCCGAGATGAGCTAAAAGACTAGTTGGAAAGCTCAGTGCTATCTTTTTATGTAATTCTCTTCCAGTTTATTAATTTTACTCCTTGCTTTTTCTCTCTTTTCCTTTTTCAACAGTGCATAGTTGGAGATATAATCTAACATTGCACAGTGCTAGCAGTATTTCTATAAGATGGAGTTACTTTATTTTTCAGAGTGGATGGTAAGTTCAGGAGGCATTGGGAAGAGGAACAAGTTCTCATAAATGGAGAGAGAAGCATGTTTCTCTGATACAATATATTTTTAAAATTCTTATATTTACTTACACTATTGATTTATACAGTTTGCTGATTGTTCAGGTCTCATGATGAGGGAGCGTTGTCGCTACTGTTCAAAACTCAATTGTGTATCGAAATACTTGGATAAGCGTGATGGATAACTGTGGGGATCAAGCATTATACTCGTGCCTCCACCGCAAATATTTTACAGTTTTTAGACAGCTAATCAACGCGCAGCAATTGCTTGCAATACACAGTAATGCCGTAGTCATGTTGACTACTTGCATTATTGTGATTGGCCAGCCACATTGTTTCATCAGGCCTTATAAAAAAGCTGGTGGCTTGACACTCTGTCTTCTAGAGGCAGCTGATGTTGGAGGGAGAACTTAGAGGCATATAGGTAGGGTTTAGTTGGTATTGCAGGTAACTGTACACTGCTGCTACACCATTTAAAAAAAAGTCCTTTTCAGGGTTACATACTATCCTTTTTGGTAAAATCATTATAACCTGCATTTATTGTAGGGATAACTTATGGAGCTTTGGATTAGAGGCATATAGGCAAGGTTTATTGTCTTACAGTCCTTCTATAGGTATACTGCAGTTGCAACCTAAAAACAAAAGTCCTTTTCTTGGTTACATACTGTCTTTTCTTTAGTAAAACTGCTGTCACCTGCATTCAGTGTAGGGAATACCTGGTGGAGGAGGGATAGTTGATGATAC
The DNA here is from genome assembly GCA_033576535.1 of Allobates femoralis. Lineage (NCBI taxonomy): Eukaryota > Metazoa > Chordata > Amphibia > Anura > Aromobatidae > Allobates > Allobates femoralis. The sequence goes on from JARQOC010000002.1 coordinate 604,382,881, forward strand.
ATACCCTGATGACCCTCTAAAAACTGTGAACCAATGACCCCTGTTTACACTCTTAAAATTTCCAGCGAGTTCCACATGTTGACGCTCTAAAAATTTAGAGCAAAGGCAGCCTGATGACCCTCCATAAATTTGGAGCAAGGGCCACCTCAAGACCCTCTAAAAATTTGGAGCAAGGGTCGCCTATTTTTTTTGTTGATTTTGAGTAACGGCTACCTGATGACCTAAAAATTTGAGGCAAGGGCTGCCTGTTTACCCTCTTAAAATTTGGAGCAAGGGCCATCTGAAGATCCTCTAAAAATTTGGAGAAATGGCCGACAGATGACCCTCTAAAACGTTTAAGCATGGGCCACCTGTTTACCTTCTTAACAATTGGAGCAAAGGCCACTTGATGAACCTCTAAAAATTTGGAGTAAGTGCCCCCTGTTTATCTTCTAAAAATTTTAAGCGAGGGCCTCATGATGACCCTGTTGATATTGTAATGCTGGTGTCCCTGCGTTGTCCTGTGTCTCCTTCTTAGCAGGGAACTCAGTGGCCGCCCATGCGTTCCTCTAGGTCTTGCTCCAGTTCCTGCTGTGGTTCCCAGGACCTGCACACATCATATAAATATCGTGTAGATAACCTGTCCATGTGCATGGGCACACGCCCATGTACTCCCTGCTTCTTAAAGGGGCAGTGTGCCTACTTCTGAAGTGTTCCCAGCCTATGGCTGGGAGGCACTAGCTATTTAAGGCACCCTCAACTATAGGGTGGTCCCTGAGCAACTACCATATCTAGTGTATCTTGCTCCTGCTATTTTGTTGTAAGGTCCCTGGGAGCTTGTATTCACGTGAACTTTAACCTGTCCTACCTTAGCCTGAACCCTTTGTGCCTAAACTTGAACCTATCTTGCTTGAACCCAGACATTTTCCATCTGTACAAACCGTCCGGTCTGCACCTGAACCTGAACATGTTCCATCTGTACCAGCTGACCCGTCTGAACCAGTACCAGTATCCACCCTGCCTGTGATCTTGATCCTTTCCTACCTGATAAATTGTGTCTGTACCTGCATCGCTGACCCTGAAATCAGCTGCTGCCATTTGGTGACTCCTCTGGAGTTGTACCTGGTGTTGAAGTCAAGCCAAGTCCAATCTCACCATAAGAGGCTCTGGTGAACACACCGGAAGCACTTAGTCACATCCCTTCATGGTAAGCCAGGTTTGTGGCACGTTTGTTACAGATATGGTGGAGGAGGACAAGAAGAAGAAGAAGAAACCACGAACCCTATATCTTTTTTGGGTGGGAAGGGGTGCATGGGAAAACACCAGAAAACAAAGGAACATTTGAAATGGATTTAGGCTCCTCTGCTGTCATCTAGTGGTGTTGAGAAGTCTAGGTTGAGCTTTGTTCATTTTGATAAGTCAGTCTGTCAGCATTTTCAGTTGACATGGAAGATGCGCCTATCAGTTACTATGTCCTTGGCAGCACTAAAAACCCGCTCTGACAAAATGCTAATGGCAGGTCAGGCCAACACCTCCAAAACCTAAAGAGACAGTTCATGCCATGTGTCCAGTTTGGTTACCCAATAGTTGTATGGCACAGAGGAGTCACAGAACATGCTGATATGGTTGACTAGTTACTCCTATACCATCTTCCAAAATGTTATCCCCCTTCTCAGACTACCCAGTGCACGAGGGCCTGGGCACTGAGAGAGTTTAATGAAAGTGTCCCAGAGCTTTGATTGATTTCTCCTGACTTTATTGGACCTGGTATATGTCTTCTCTGTCTTTCTTGTCTTGCCCAAGGAATACTATGACTTCTGCAGTTAGTGTTGTCAGATGGAAATGTTTGTAATAATTTTTTGACTAGTACCTTCTGGTATTACACCATTTTACTAGCCCGCAGAGGAAGGAGAGAAATAAAGTTCTCCTTGCAGTGTGGGTCAAGAAGAGTGAACAACCAGTAATTGGTGTTTGCCAAAAAGCGTATAAAGTGAGGATCACAGGAAAGGCAGAGGGACATAAACCCAGTTAAGTCTGCAAGACTCCCAACAGGCAGAATTTTCCTGTCCCCACCAGGAGGATGACTCTCCATCTCCTTTTCCTCTTCAGCCCATCCATGCTGAACAGACGGAATGAAACTGGTGTGTGTAGCAGCCTCTGTAGTACAGACAACTATCTCATGTTGCTCCTCCTCCTTAGCCTCTTCCTCATTATCACCCAATCTGCAATAAGAAGATGTGATGAAGCTGGGTTGGGTAGTATCACCCTGTGTACTTTCTTCATCCATCTCTACCTGATCCAAATGCAAAGCTTCCTCTTAAATTATGAGCAACAGGTGTTTGAGTAGAGACTGAAGCAGGATGTTAATGTTCATTATGGCATCATCACCACCACTCACCATTTTGGTTGATTGCTCAAAGTTTTGTAGAACCTCACAGGTGTCAGACATCCACGCCCACTCATCAGATCTTATGTGGGGATGCTGAACAAAATATTGACAGGCATGCAGTAGCTGGTATTCAACTACTGCCCTCTGTTGCTCACAAAGCCTAGCCAACTTTTATAATATGGAGTTCCAGCGTGTAGTCATTTCGCACACCAGTGAGATGGCTCTTGCAACCAATGCTACAGCTTTGCCAAACTGGTAGCAGCTGTATCACTTGCGGAAATGGGTGCACATGCAGCATATTTTCATAAGTAATTAAGGCAAATTCGAGTAGGTCTTCATACACTGCTGAACCACTAAATTGAGCAAGTGGGCCAGGCATGTTACGAAACAAGCTTGCCAAGATTCAAAGCCACCATCAAGTTATGGCCATTTTCGAACACGACCATGTCTGTTTGTAGGCTTAGTGGCGAAAGTCACAGATCTGTGTTGTCTGTTAAAGATTTCCACAACACTACAGTGATGAGCTATTTGTCACTTAAACAAATTTTTTTCAGAAGAGCCTGTTGTCGCTTCACTGAGGCAATGCTGCAGAGCTTCCAGCTTGCGACTCATATGGATGACGTGCTCCGAGATGACCATTAAGAGATGGCGGATGAGGAGGAGTGGTATGACTTGGGTATGAATTTGGTCCCATGCTCCATAAGGTTTACCCAATGTGCCATCAGCAAAATATAGCATCCCTCGCCACAAGCACATATTGGTCGTAGACCTTTGACCTTCTCATTTACTGCATTGGTAAGGACACGGGTGATGATATGGGATATGTGTTGGTGTAAGGTGGGAACAGCAGACTGGGAAAAATAGTGGCAGCTGGGGACTGAGCACCGAGCGATAGCTGTCACCATGAGATTGCGGAAAGCCTCAGTGTCTGCAATCCTAAACGGTAACATTTACTGGACAAGCAGTCAGGACATGTTCCTGTTTAGTGTTTGGATCTGTAGGTGGTTGGGTATTTAAGTTTGCATTCAAAGGCCTATGGTAGGAGCAGAAGGAACAGGGGAAGAGGCAGTGGTGTCACCTAAAGACACTGATTGTAGACAAGGCTTTTGACCCACATAGTTTGGTGTTTTGATGATGTGCATGAGCATGCTGGTGGTAGTCAGGCTGGTAGTGATCATGCCTCTGCTTATCTTGGTATGGCACAAATTTTAAATGATACTTCTTTTATCATCTGCACTTTCTTTAAAAATTGCCAGACTGGGGAACACCTAACCCTTGGCTTGTACACTTGCCACATGTGGGAGCTATAGAGAAAAATGGACTTCCTTCTCCCACTGTTCATCTCTCTGCTTCTTCCTGCCAATTGCAGTGCTGCAGATCCTCCCCCTTTCAGCGCTGTCCTCGCTCTGCATGGCACTTTCCCAGGATGAGTTAGTGACCTCATCGTCCAACACCTCCTCTTCTACTTCTGCACTCTGATCCTCCTGACTTGTTGACTAACAACATCTATTGATGAGGATTAGATCAAGGACATGGTGTAATGCCATGCTGTAAGAAGAAATCCAATCCAGAGGATATGAACAATGACTTTATTTCTACATGTTTCAGGGCTCACACTTGCCCCTTTTTCAGGTAAAGTCATATACCTTACTTACTATACTTTGCAAGCACAGCACAGTAGCATGAACACAGCGTAGTACACACTAAGCAGGAACACTGTACTCCAACTTTAAAATATGAACAGAGGTTTATTCACAAGACACAGGAAACTCAGTCACTTGGTACATGGTTCAAGACACAGAAGGACTTCAGGAATATCACACAGGATTCCACATTCAAGGCAAGGACTATGCTACCAGGGAATACACATGGACATGACAGGTCCAGGGACAAAGACAGGCAGACATCAGCTATCCCAGAACTGGTTGCAGGCAGGACTGGAGCTGGAGACAATGAGAGACCAGGAACAGCATGCTGAACCAAACACACATACTTAGCTTCTGCAACCTAATGTGAAGCTCTGGTGACACTGAACAGTGAAAGGGAACTTTAAATAGGAGCTGCCCCTCAGCAATAGGCTGGGAACAGCAATTCAGGGTGCAGACCACTCCTTATAAAAGCGGGGAAGGTGTGGCTGCATGCCCCCTAGGTGCAAACAGGAACCAGTATACACAACACAGAATCAGCGGCATAGACACCTGGCAGTGGCTGCAAGCCTGGACATACGTGGAAAGTTATGCACCTGCATCAGAGGGTCTCGAAACTCGTGGATAGCTTCCACAAAAGCAGCCAGGGAACGCACACATGTATGGTTGTGCAGTTCAGCAAAGACTTGACAACACGCGTACGGCTATGCAGCAGAGCAGGAAACCAAGCAGCATCCATAAAAGTAACAGCAAAAGTATCTCATCTATTAAGAGGGGAAGGAACACTGACATGCACAGTAATGCAGGTGAAACAAAGGACAAACAGATCAGCATTACACAAGCATTATCTGCTATCCACCTATTTGTACTGTTCTAGCTTCAACAGTGGTGTCTCGCACCCTACTGCAAAGTAGAACAGTAAGCTTGGTCTTGGGGATGATCATGTTGGTTGTGCTCCAGCAGCAGGCACAGTTTCACCTGGCCTACGGCCTTGGCCTGAGTGTGTACCATCAGCAGCATGTTCACTTCCCTGTTCCTTACCACACACCTTGTGCATTTAGGTATGTAATATATGCCTGAAAACGTTTCAGTATTAATAGGGGAAAGAAAATATGTAGCTTTGAAAAATACTTCTGTTTTTTAGGATGCAGCAGCAGTATACCCATAGAAGGAATGTAAGGTTATGTGCACACATTGAGTATTTGATTTCAGAAATGTCTGCACCATTTCTGCATCTTTTGGCAGTTAAAATGCAGCAGAAAAAAATACACATTTTGCCATGTTTTCAATGAATTTTTCACCTGCGTTTTTCTATTGTTTTTGAACACTAATGAATGATATAGCATTCATTGGAGTTCAAAAATACTAGATAAACACAGGAGTAAACCGCATGGAAAATGCTTGCAAAAAATGCATTGAAATGATGGCAAAGGCATGTTAAAACACATGTTTTTGTCCTTGCAGTTTTCCTGCTAGGAGATGCAGAAAGGATTCACAACCAAATAATCAACCTGTGCAGTTACACAAAGAATTGAGATGTTGCAGATAAGCAATGTGGGCATGTCACTTCAGGATTCTTATTGACTTTACTGACAACAGGATTCCTCCAGGTTTTGTGACAAATCTGCACTAGAAAATGTATAAAAAAAATGTGAAAAAAAACACGTGTTCAAACATCCTAAAGCTCAGACAACATTGTTCAAAGCACCGACCAGGGAGTCAGAGATGCGTCCAGCAGTCTTCTCCATGCTATTCCTTTTCCATATGAGCACTGATTCCATCTGTTTCACCAATTGTCTTCTGGTGGGGTCTTTAGTAAAAATGCTTGTGTTTCCATTGGCTTCCATAATATTCGTTTGTTGAATTGAGCATTTGACCAGCTCATTTCAAGTACCGAGCACTCAAGCATTTTAGTGTTCACTCATCATGATCAAATTTCCTTTTACATATACTTTTAAATGATATGTGAGTGTTCTGCTCATTTAGACTTAGTGGGATAAGATGAAACTAAATTTTCCTCTTGCTATTCCCTGTGGAATGTGAAATGTTATCTTGTTTAATGTAGTCAACACCATCTAGAAGTATTACATGCATATATCAGTATCTTCTCCTTTAAGAACCCCCAGTGCATTGTGGGTTAGCCCCTCGGCATCTCTAGGTAATCAGCAGCCATTTTAAGACAGGATGAGACAGGATCTTATGCAGAGTCTTCTGCCTTCTTTCATGCCTGCTGCTGTATGGCTTCCAGCATACAGCCTAACCCTTCTTCACATCCCAAGTAAACAGACTGAGTTTCAGTAGCTTTAGTTTATTGGTGCAATGATATGAATTTGGCATGGTAAAAACTACAATACAAATAGTCAGTACTGGAAACATCACAAAAACCAGAACAGTGATAAACAACATAAGATTACAAATTAAACATGAACAGATGTGGTAAGACTCATTGCACAATTCTATACAGAGGTAACTTCTATCTGTATGAAGTGCAGGGGACACTAACTCAAGCTGGTGGATTACAGAGCATAACACACTTCTACTAAGCAATATTTTTGAAACAGTGGCTGCACCATAACCGGCTTACACGGCTTCTAACATGCAGATACAGTCTTAATTACAGTCCTCACCAAATTTAGCTGGACAGGGGGAGTAGTTGCAAGGAGGGAGCAGGAATAAGGGACATGTGTCTTATCTCTCTGGAGCCCGGGAATTGTCTGCATGTCTCTCCTTCTTCCCAGGGAAGCAGGGGGAGCGGTCCCTCAGAATACAGTGATCTTAAAGAGCAAGACAACTGTATCTGTAGGAATGCAGCTAGTTTGTATTAAACATATTTAAACATTATAGAGGGACAACATATTACCTCTACGTGTTGTAACAAGTGTTAAACTATAAATACTTTCTTTACTGTGCATGAATGGGCAGAACACAGAGCACACATATTTATCTTGCTCCTGTGTGCTCTTGGAAGCCCAGGTTTCTTGCCAAAGTATATATGTTTTACCACATTGTCACACACACACAATCGATGAATCACAATCTATTGCATCATTCACTCACAATTAACCAATAAACCGTAGACTACAGAAGGAACAGCCTGTTTATTTAGAATACAGAGAAGGTTTAAGCTGTGTGCTGGATCTCACACTGCATATAACGTGAGGGAAGGCAGAACAGTGAGCTTTACTAATATATCTGTTTTAATAAGTAAAGCATCTTTCTTGTCTCTATGTGTCATGCCTTTCCCCTGTTACGTAGGAATAAATTTACTACTAAACATAAATTTTTTCTTTATCAATAGAGCGTATTAATATTCTGTTATCATTGAATGGACAAGGGAATGATAACATGCAGTTTTCAATATATATTTGCATAGCTCCAGAAGGAATAACAGAGGAATAACAGGACACAGTTGAAACAAAAGTTGCTGCAGAATTAGGATTTTCATGGAAAATTCAAGTATTACTCTAAGACCAGAGTCACAGTTATATGTGACTTGCGCAAACTTTGCTTTGCAACAACCGGCACAACCGCCGCTCTCTGGACAGCATAGAATTACATGCAGCTGACACACTCCTGTCCGGAGAGTGGGTAGCCAAGTCGGGTGTTGCAATGTGAAGCTTGCACTAGTCACAAGCACTACGACTCCAGCATAAAACAGACATACAGGAATACTAATAGTTTTATTTACTCATTACATTTTTTTCTAGAATAAAATTGTGTGGATTCATTTGGAAAGAGTTTGCCGTTTCAACAGCTCAGGTTTCAATTTCAATCAAATGCTATGGGTCGTTCCACTATTTAATATCATAATCATTCCATGGATCTTACAAGATGATCAAAAAAACTAATAAAAAGGTATGATATTTATTTGTATTTTATTGTACCACCTAGTATTTAAAGGGAAGTTATCAGCAGGTTTTGACACTGAGACCAGCATTTTGTGATGGCAGAGACCCTATCTCCAGCGATGTGTCACTTTCTCTGCTGTTTAGTGTAGTTTTGATAACAGGAGATCATTATTGGGAGACTAGGAAACCTGTTGCAAGGTTGAGAAGTATATTGATAAGCTTTTAACCCCTTCATGACCCTGGAATTTTTCATTTTCATTTTTTGCTCCCCTGCTTTCAAGAGCCATAACTTTTTTATTTTTCCGTCAATATAGACATATGATGGCTTGTTTTTTGTGGGACGAGTTGTACTTTCAGATGCAATCATTTATTTTACCATATAGTGTACAAGGAAATTGCAAAAAAATTCCAAGTATAGTGAAATTGCAAAAAAAAGTGCAATCACACATTGTTTTTTTGCGTTTTTTAGCCGCCATGTTCACTATATGGTAAAACTGACTTGACATTGTGATGCCTTGGGTCGGTACGAGTTTGTAGATACCAAACATGCCTACCTTTACTAGTATCTAAGTGGTGAAAAAAAATTCAGAAGTTTGGAAAAAAAAACAATGCACTTTTTGCGCCATGTTCTGCGACCCGTAGCGCCCTCATTTTTTGGGATCTGGGGATGTGTGATAGCTTATTTTTTGCGTCTTTAGCTGACCTTTCTAATGATACCATTTTTGGGTGGATGTGCCATTTTGATCGCCTGTTATCACATTTTATAGCAATGTTGTGGCGACTAAAAAAAAGTAATTCTGGCGTTTGGACCATTTTTTCCCCTACGCAGTTTAGGGCTCTCATTAATTGTTTTTATATGTTGATAGATCGGTTGATTCTGAACGTGGCGATACCTATCGTGTCATTTTTTACATTTTTTTAATACCGTATATACTTGTGTATAAGCCGACCCGTGTATAAGCCGACCCCCCTACTTTTGCCCCAAAACCTGGGAAAACCTATTGACTCGTGTATAAGCCGATGGTGGACCCCAGCACAAGTATACAGCCCCCAGCAGTGTGGTATACAGCAGCCTCCCAGTGGTAGTATACAGCAGCAGCCCCAGTGGTATATACAGCGGCAGCCCCAGTAGTAGTATACAGAAGCCCCAGAGGTATATACAGCGGCAGCCCCAGTGGTAGTATACAGAAGCCCCAGAGGTATATACAGTGGCAGCCCCAGTGGTAGTATACAGAAGCCCCAGAGGTATATACAGCAGCCCCAGTGGTAGTATACAGAAGCCCCAGAGGTATATACAGCAGCCCCAGTGGTAGTATACAGAAGCCTCAGAGGTATATACAGGCCCCCCCCATCAGTATACAGCAGCCCCAGTGGTAGTTACAGATGCCCCAGAGGTATATACAGGCCTCCCCCATCAGTATACAGCAGCCCCAGTGGTAGTTACAGATGCCCCAGAGGTATATACAGGCCCCCCCATCAGTATACAGCAGCCCCAGTGGTAGTTACAGATGCCCCAGAGGTATATAGAGGTCCCCCCCATCAGTATACAGCAGCCCAGTGGTAGTTACAGATGCCCCAGAGATATATACAGGCCCCCCATCAGTATACAGCAGTCCCAGTGGTAGTTACAGATGCCCCAGAGGTATATACAGGCCTCCCCATCAGTATACAGCAGCCCCAGTGGTAGTTACAGATGCCCCAGAGGTATATACAGGACCCCCCATCTATATACAGGCCCCCCCCATCAGTATACAGGGTCCCCCCCGCCGCAATCCTGTAAAGGAAGAGATTAGTATACTTATCCCTCCGCTGTCCCGCTGCTGCTGCCCCGCCGCCGCCATCGCGATCCTTCGTCTTCTTCCAGCGTCTTCCGTCTTCTTCCGGCTTCCTCCTCGGTCGCGCAGACAATGACGTCATTGCCTGCGATCATCGGATTAAGCCGGAAGAAGACGGAAGAGGCTGGAAGAAGATGAGGATCGCGATGGCGGCGGCGGGACAGCGGCAGCGGGACAGCGGAGGGATAAGTATACTAATCTCTTCCTTTACAGGATTGCGGCGGGGGGGCCCTGTATACTGATGGGGGGCACTGTATACTGTATACATTGTATACAGTATACAGTGACTCACGTATAAGCCGTGGGGGGGACTTTTCAGCCCAATATTTGGGCTGAAAAACTCGGCTTATACGCGAGTATATACGGTACTTTTATTGTGAATGGAGGAAAAGGGAGGTGATTTGAACTTTTATGTTTTTGGTTTTTTTTCTTTTTACAGGTTTTTAAAAGCTTTATTTTTTTATTAGTTCTTATTTTTACACTGCCCCTTTAAGAGGCACCTTGCTGCACAGTCTGATCGCTTCTGGGAGATACAGGTGAGCTGCAGCTCATCTGTATCTCTCAGAACCGCGGACCTGTTGTGGTTGGCAGCGCCTGCCAACCACAACCCGGAAGTGCTCAGTGACAGCATCCGGGGTCTATCCAGGACCCCGACCTGTCATGTGAGCGCCGGAGATCCCGTGATACTATCGCGGGATCTTCAGTGCAGGCGGGGAACAGCCGCCTTGGATCCCGTCAGTGATTGACAGTGGGATCCAAGGGGTTAACAGAACTGATTGGATCCCGGATGAGATCAGCTGAGATGTCGGGGCTTTGATGTGAGCTCCGTGCCTGAGCTCACATCAAACACCCCTTAACGGCCCATGACGTTGTACAACGTCATAGGTCGGGAAGGGGTTAATAACCCTGTCTACCACTGACTGACAGCTTTGCAGGACATGTTTTGGGCTGCGTTTGCAGAAAATGGCATGCATTTTTACTTGCGTTTTCAATGTGTTTTCCATTGAAAATAATGGGTGCATTGACGCATTGCAATTTTTGGCACACATGCTGTCAAAAATGGATTGCAAGCCAAATGGAATAGAAATGCAGATATGAAAAGACCCTTACTTTGCCCAGAGTCTTCCACTAGAAGCATTGATTCATAACAGCATGAAGGGGACTGAGGGAAGAAGATGATGATGGAAAATGTATTAATACATGCAAGAGACCCTAAATGATTGTAAAATAGCTATAGACAGCCTTTCATGATATTTGCTATAAAGATAATGAATGGGTCAACCCTGTTAAGTAAAAAGACAAACAGTGAATTTAGATTTACCGTATATACTCGTGTATAAGCCGAGTTTTTCAGCCCAAAATTTGGGCTGAAAAGTCTCCCCCTCGGCTTATACACGAGTCAATATGGGTGGGGGCTGCTGTATGAGTTGGTGGGGGCTGTGGAGGCTGGAGGAGGCGGGGGTAGGCTGCTGTATGAGCGGCCCCGTCACGTGGGGCCGCTCATTATATATGCACTGCTTCCCCTATCAATCAGCGGCAGGGGGAAGCAGTGCATAACTAAATAAATTACCCCCAAATGCTGGCACTCTCCCCCCTTGTAAGGGCCCCCCCCCGCTGCTTATATTACCATCCCGGTCTTCTGATCAGCGCCGCTCCTTGGTGCTCCGTCCTCGCTACTCCCGTCCTGCTACATCCGGGATCTCCGGCCGTCGCAGGCATATGACGTCATCGTGCGACGGCCGGAGATCCCGGATGTAGCAGGACGGGAGCAGCGAGGACGGAGCACCGAGGAGCGGCGCTGATCAGAAGACCGGGATGGTAATATAAGAAGCGGGGGGGGCCCTTACAAGGGGGGGAGAGTGCCAGCATTTGAGGGCTGCTGGGTACCCCCAGGGGGCTGCTGGGTACCCCCTGGGGCCGCTGGGTACCCCCTGGGGGCTGCTGGATACACCCTGGGGCTGCTGGGTACCCTCTGGGGGCCACTGGGTACCCCCTGGGGGCTGCTGGGTACCCCAGGGGGCTGCTGGATACCCCCTGGGGGCTGCTGGGTACCCCCAGGGGGCTGCTGAATACCCCCAGGGGGCTGCTGGGTACCCCCAGGGGGCTGCTGGGTACCCCCTGGGGGCTGCTGGGTACCCCCGGGGGCCTGCTGTTTGTACCCCCGGGGGCCTGCTGTTTGTACGCCCGGGGGCCTGCTGTATAAACCCCCGGGGACCTGCTGTATATACCCCCGGGGGCCTGCTGTATGTACCCCCAGGGCCTGCTGTTTGTACCCCCGGGGGCCTGCTGTTTGTACCCCCGGGGGCCTGCTGTTTGTACCCCCGGCGGCCTGCTGTATAAACCCCCGGGGCCTGCTGTATAAACCCCCGGGGGCCTGCTGTATATACCCCCGGGGGCCTGCTGTATATACCCCCGGGGGCCTGCTGTATATACCCCCGGGGCCTGCTGTATATACCCCCGGGGGCATGCTGTATAAACCCCCGGGGGCCTGCTGTATAAACCCCTGGGGGACTGCTGTATATACCCCTGGGGGCCTGCTGAATACCCCTGGGGGCCTGCTGTATACCCCTGGGGGCCTGCTGTATACCCCTGGGGGCCTGCTGTATACCACTGGGGGCCTGCTGTATACGATGCTACTGGAGCCTGTACACCACTGGGAGGGCCTGTATACCACACTGCTGGGGGCTGTATACCTCACTGCTGGGGGTTGTATACCTGTGCTGGAGTCCACCCTCGGCTTATACGCGAGTCAATAAGTTTTCCCAGTTTTTGGGGGCAAAAGTAGGGGGGTCGGCTTATACACGGGTCGGCTTATACACGAGTATATACGGTAATTAGATGTGGTGAAGAAGGCCCTATATGGTGTAGCATCATGTAGTTCTCTATGGGCTCTTTCCTAATGGTAAGAACAAGTGAGAAGTAAGCAGAAATATGAAGCATCATGAATACTATATTAATGAAAATTATCATTTAGTTACTATTAATTAACTATATTCAATTTAGTCTGATTAATCTATTGGTTAATGTTAATCATAGAACCATTATTATTTGGCCCACACTGACTACAGTTTGGTACAATATCAGTGATTAAATTGTTAACATTTAGATTTTACTGGTACAGTACATGGCAATTATAAAATACAAGAATTATATCTTAAAATAACTCTTGTATAACATTTTTCTTTGTTTGCATGTACATGTTTTGTATCTTTAGTAAATATGTTGTGGAACAGGAACAGGAACAGACACGCCATGAAGTGCTGCCGTAGAAAGCAGACGAAATATCAATGTGTGGGAATCACCAGCCTACCTTTTCCTGTACACTGCGTGCAGAATTATTAGGCAAGTTGTATATTAGAGGATTATTTTTATTATTGATCAACAACTATGTTCTCAATCAACCCAAAAGACTCATAAATATCAAAGCTTAATATTTTTGGAAGTTGGAGTGTTTTTTTTTTAGATTTGGCTATTGGCCACTTTACACGTCCCAACGTCGGTCCGATGTTGGATACAACGACGCGGGAGCGTGCTTTTTCTGGGCAGAATTCCAAGATCGCATAGGAGATGTTACAAAGCGCGATATCGGCAGGCAACACAACTGCGATGTATATGCCCCCTTGTACAGGCGACCCAGGAACAACCATTTAACATGGGAGAAAATAGGTGAAGTTGTACTCCAAGTCGTTGTTGGGCTTTCACACAACATGATCCGGCCACATCGTCCATCCAATATCGGGCCGTTGGAGAGCCTGCTCATTTCTTCCCCGATATCGTTTTGGCATCGTTCTTGCATCGAATTGGACATTTACACCATACAACGCACGAACGATATCGGGGCCAACGCACGAACCACGTGACTTTTTATCGGAGTTGGACGCCGATATCGGGACGTGTAAAGTGGCCATATCTTAGGAGGATATCTGTTTGTGCAGGGAACTATTACTGTGCAGAGTTATTAGGCAACTTAATAAAAACCAAATATATTCCCATCTCACTTGTTTATTTTCACCAGGTAAACTAATATAACTGCACAAAATTTAATAAAAAACATTTCTGACATGCAAAAACAACACAAAAAAAATTAGTGACCAATATAGCCACCTTTCTTTATGATGACACTCAGCAGCCTTCCATCCATAGAATCTGTCAGTTGCTTGATCTGTTTATGATCAACATTGCGTGCAGCAGCCACCACAGCCTCCCAGACACTGTTCCGAGAGGTGTACTGTTTTCCCTCCCTGTAGATCTCACATTTTAGGAGGGACCACAGGTTCTCTATGGGGTTCACATCAGGTCAACAAGGGGGCCATGTCATTATTTTTTCTTCTTTTAGACCTTTACTGGCCAGCCACGCTGTGAGGTAGTTGGATGCATGTGATGGAGCATTGTCCTGCATGAAAATCATGTTTTTCTTGAATGATACCGACTTCTTCCTGTACCACTGCTTGAAGAAGTTGTCTTCCAGAAACTGGCAGTAGGTCCGGGAGTTGAGCTTCACTCCATCCTCAACCCGAAAAGGTCCCACAAGTTCATCTTTGATGATACCAGCCCATACCAGTACTCCACCTCCACCTTGCTGGCATTTGAGTCGGAGTGGAGCTCTCTTCCCTTTACTGATCCAGCCTCTGGCTCATCCATCTGGCCCATCAAGAGTCACTCTCATTTCATTAGTCCATAAAACCTTTGAAAATTCAGTCTTAAGATATTTCTTGGCCCAGTCTTGACATTTTATCTTTTGTTTCTTGTTCAAAGGTGATCGTTTTTCAGCCTTCCTTACCATGGCCATGTCCCTGAGTATGGCACACCTTGTGCTTTTTGATACTCCAGTAACATTGCAGTTCTGAAATATGTCAAAACTGGTGGAAAATGGCATCTTGGCAGCTTCCGGCTTGATTTTCCTCAATTCATTATTTTGCACCATTTTTGCCCAACACGCTATTTGCCATGAAACACTTGATTGTTAGTTGATCACGCTTCAAATATTTGGCAATTTCAAGACTGCTGCATCCCTCAGCAAGACATCTCACAATTTTGGACTTTTCAGAGCCCGTCAAATCTCTCTTCTGACCCATTTTGCCTAAGGAAAGGCATTTGCCTAATAATTAAGCACACCTTATATAGGGTGTTGATGTCATTACACCACACCCTCCTCATTACAGAGATGCACATCACCTGATTTAGTTAATTGGTAGATGGCTCTCAAGCCTATACAGCTTGAAGTAGGACAACATGTATAAAACGTATAATGTGATCAAAATACTAATTTGCCTAATAATTCTGCACACAGCGTAATACTATTTTGATGTTAATTACATTTTTAATTTTAAAGGAGCTTATGTAAGCATGAGCTTTATTAAAATGCCCCTTCTTTCTAATGCTTATAAATAGAGATTCCTACACATTAATTTGCAGTGACGTAACTAGAGACCGAGGGGCCCCGGTGTGAAATTTGGACCTGGGGGTTCCCCTCCATGCCAATGTTGGTCAGATGTATATGCCCCATGTAATGTTCTAAATCCTATAAAGACTCACAAATTGACCCTTCTCCCCTTCATTATGTATTAATGTCCCTCATCCTGCTATATATGGTCTTCTCCTGGAATATGCCCTTATAGTGGTATACATGTTCCCCATCCTGGTATATATGGTCCTCCATTATAGTATAATGCAGCCTCATATCCCTCATATAGTATAATGCAGCCTCATATCCTTTCACATAGAATAATGCAGCCTCATAACCCTCCATATAGTATAAGCAACCTCATAGCCCTCCATAAAGTATAATGCAGCTTCACAGCCATCCATATTATATAATGCAGCCTCATAGCCCTTCATAAAGCATAATGAAGCCTCATAGCCCTTCATATAGCATAATGCAGCCTCATAGCCGTTCATATAACTTAATGCAGCCTCATAGTGCTTCATATAATATAATGCAGCCTCATAATACTCCCTATAGCATAACACAGCCTCATAGACCTTCAGATAGCATATGTACGCCCACACAGACACACTGCCCTTATACAATCCCCCACACACAGACACACTACCCTTTCACACACACTGCCCCCTGTATAACCTCCCCACATACACACTGCCTCCTGTATAACCACCCCACACAGACACACTGCCCCCTGTATAGCCCTCCCCCACACACACTGCTCCTTGTATAACCCCCCATGCTCAGACATACTACACCCTTAAAATCTCCCACACATACACTGCCCTCAGTATAACCCCCACACACATACTGCCCCTGTATAACCTCCCCCACGCAGACAAAGTGTCACCTATATATACCCCCTACACACAGACATACTGTCCACTGTACAACCCCCCCACACACAAACACACTGCCCCTGTATAAACCACCTACACACAGACATACTGCCCCCAGTATAACCCCCACACACACTGCCCCCTTTTTAACCCCCCCACACAGACATACTGCCCCCTGTATAACCCCCCCACACACTGTCCCCTGTATAACCCCCACACACAGACACATTGCCCCTATATATACCCCCCACACAAAGACATACTGTTCCCTATACAACCCCCCCACATACCGACACACTGCCCCCTGTATAACTGCCCCCACACACAGGCATACTGTCCCCTGCACAACCACCCCACACACAGACACACTGCCCCTATATAACCCCCCATACACAGACATACTGCCCCTTGTATAATCCCCCCACACACACTGCCCCCTGTATAACCCCCCACACACATATGCCCCCTATATAACCCCCACATACAGACACACTGCCCCCTATATAAACCCACCCACCACACACAAACACACTACCTCCTGTATAACCCCACCACATGCACAGACATACTGCCCCCTGTATAATCCCCCCCACACACACACTGCCCTTTATATAACCCCCCACACAAAGACACACTGCCCCCTGTATAATCCCCCCAACAGACAGACATACTGCCCCTTAAATAACCCCCCCCACACACTGCCCCCTGTATAACCCGCCCCCTGTATAACCCCCTTTACAAACACATACTGTCCCATGTATAATCCCCCACACACACACTGTCACCCTGTATAAACCCATCCCTCCCACACATGCATACTGCCCTTGTTTAACCCCCACACACAAAGACACACTGTCTACTATATAACCTGCCAAACACACAGACATACTGCCCCCTGTATAATCCACACACAATGCTTCCTATATAACCTCTCCACATACATAGACACACTGTCCCTGTATAAACCCCCCACACAGACAGACAGACATACTGCCCCCTGTACAAATCTCCCCCACACACACACATACTGACCCCTATATAAACCCCTCACACACACACAGACATACTGACCCCTGTATAACCACACACACACACACACACTGCCCTATACCCACTCTCCAGGAGATGTCAGGATATAGATTCTTCGGCTCCTTCATGGAGCTCATGCTTACCATTCTCACCGGCCACTGCACCGCAGTGTGATGACCTTATCACGGTGCTGCACGCTGGGCCGCAGGAGTTTAAAGGTACAGTGGCAGCCCTCTGACGGCCGTGAACAGTCACATGGGGATGGGCCGGAGATGGGCCGGGCAGACTGCCGCACAGTAACATCCATGTGAAGCAGGCACTGGTGTCGCAGGGGTAAGTGGGCGCGGGACCCTGTACCTCCAGGCCCGCAGCACTTGCGACCCCTGTGACTTCAGTTGTTTCAGAATGTAACACAGAATTTTTTGGTACATTACCTTTACCCAACACTAAATAAACTTAATAGCACCCTACACAGTAATAATTCCATTTGCCAGTTTTGTGCCTCCCAAAGATAACTCCAAAGAGTCATAGTTTAGTCTCTTTCTTTACCCCCTATTATTAATAGTTTTCCTTACAATACAGTTATGTCACTCTTTGTGGCCCCATGCAATAATTATGCCCCCCTATGCACTATAGAATAATAATGCCCCTAGCAATGATAATCCCCCTTTGCCCCTTACAATAATAATAATTCTCCATTACTATGATACACCAATTTTGAATGAAAAAAAAACTTACCTGACCTGACCCTGCTCCCATGCAAAGCAGTGATATTCTCCTTCTTTTCCCTTCAATACATGGCTAGGCACAAGAGGTGTGATGTAGTGATGGGCGAATCCTAAATTACTCGGAATCGCTTGACTCTAGCGAGTCCAAGCACAGGACTCGCTACTCGTTGCGAGTCTAGCGAGTCCAATGTTAATGAATGGGGAAGCGAGTAATAGCGAGTAGTGTGAGATTTACAAATCGCAGATGTGTCTCGGAAGCTTCAGCCTGAAGCAATCCTAGTTTTGTCATTTATTTGCATTGCTCGTTTACTTTGTAAGTAATCGCTGGGAAACTCGCACAGATAAGAGTCCTGTCTTCACTGTGTGCTGGATGCCAGCTCCAGGGTCCTAGAGCCTGGCTGCTGCCTGATGTAGCAGTGCTGAGATTGTTCTCAGTCTGCTCATTCCCTGTGTACAGACATGAATGTCTGTGCACAGAGATGATGTAGCAGAGCTGAGATTGTTCTCAGTCTGCTCATTCCCTGTGCATAGACATCTATATATATGCACAGGGGATGTAGCAGAGAGGACATCGCGTTTTGGACTGCGTCGGACGGAAGAGGATTTTTTTAATTAAAGATGGAGTCCCTAATGGCTTTTTTTTTAAATTTCTAATAAAAAATTTTCTTTGTGTTGTGTTTTTTTTTAAAACAATTTAATAGAAATTCATGGCGGTCATGTCTAATATTGGCGTAACCGCCATAAATTTCGGGCTTGGGCCAGCTGATAATACAAAGCTGGCCCTAACCTCTTTATTACCCAGCGTGCCACCGCTACCAGGGCCGCTGGAAGAGCGGGGTTCAGCGCCAGAGGATGGCGCTTCAATGAACGCGCCATCTTCTGGGGCGGCTGCGGGCTGCAATTTGCAGCGGGGGGTGCCCAGAAAGCTTGGGCATCCCTGCGCTGCGGATTCCAGCCCCCAGCTGCTTAGCTGTACCTGGCTAGACATAGAAATTGCGCGGAGCTCCACGCATTTTTTTTAAAATTATTTCATGAAATTCTGAGATTCTGACTCTGACTCTGAGACTCTGACTGAAATTCATGAAATAATTTAAAAAAAATGCGTGGGGCTCCGCGCAATTTCTATGTCTAGCCAGGTACAGGTAAGCAGCTGGGGGCTGGAATCCGCAGCGCAGGGATGCCCAAGCTTTCTGGGCACCCCCCGCTGCAAATTGCAGCCCGCAGCCGCCCCAGAAGATGGCGCGTTCATTGAAGCGCCATCCTCTGGCGCTGAACCCCGCTCTTCCAGCGGCCCTGGTGGCGGTAGCACGCTGGGTAATAAAGGGGTTAATACCAGCTTTGTTATACAAGCTGGTATTAAGCCCGAGATTCTTAATGTCAGGCCACGTTTGACCCAGCCACTAAGAATCTCCAATAAAGGGTTAAAAAAACACAGAGAAAATTTTTATTTGAAATAAAATAAAGCCATTAGGGACTCCATCTTTAATTAAAAAAATCCTCTTCCGTCCGACGTAGTCCAAAACGCGATGTCCTCTCTGCTCATCCCTGTGCATAGATATAGATGTCTATGCACAGGGAATGAGCAGACTGAGAACAATCTCAGCACTGCTACATCATGTCTGTGAGCAGGCGGGCTACTCTAGGTTTAATGCTAAACAAGGTCAATCTCCTAGTTTTGTCAGCGTTTCTGACAAAACTAGGATTGATATTGATTTGCATTGGACTCGTGCGAGTAATCACTGGGAAACTCGCAGAGTACCGAGTCCTGCGAGTCCCTTACTACTCGCCGAGTAACGAGTCCTAGCGAGTAGATTCGCCCATCCCTAGTGTGATGGTGTTGTCATTGCAACACCTGACTTCCTTTATGCACTTGCTATCTCTGATGGTCAGCAGGCTTTAGACAGGCTGTGACTTACCAGAGCTACAGTAGTAATAGAGCAGGGATCAACAGACTTGTTGCTCTGCTTAGTCTGTCATGGTATCTCCAATGGCTCCGGCAATCCACAGGTTTCAAGGTAAATATAAAAGGGTATTTGGTAGTAGGTGAAGGTAATTAGGTGGATCGCAGGGGTTGATTTTTTAGTCCAGGTGTGGAGTAGAAACAGAGGTGGTTGCAGTCCAATGAGAAACACAGACACCATAGGTTTCTTGAACAATGATTAGGAACCTTTGCATATAAAATGCAAAGTTGACAGTATACATTTAGTTGACTGTCCCACTTCTTAGCTCTGATAGTATCTTAGCAGCCGAGATCTTTAAAGAGGACCTGTCACCCCCCTGCTGCATGGCAATCTAAATGCAGCACTAAATGCAGCATCTCTGCTGCATTCAGGGAAGGGGTCCCCCATGTGTCTGTGTGCTGTGTACCCCGAGATATAGCCTTTGTAAAACTTACCGTTAGAAGCCATGGATGCAGTCACTGTGGCTGGAGTGAGCTTGATTGATTGTGGCCATTCCCTTCCCCACTGCCTCTGTGTGCCATCTCCTGCTGTGTTGTTTATGTTTTGTCAGGGCAGGAATCTGGAGTTGACATCAGGAGAAATGATTTGCATACTGTGAGTGACAGAGAGGAGGAGAGGTGGAAGGCGGAGCCAGCACAACAGAAGTAGCACAGACAGGCAGAGGGGGAGGGAATGGCCACCATCAATCAAGCTCCCTCCAGCCAGTGATCCATTCTAGCCATTCTAGTGATCTATAAGATCTTTCCATGTAAACGTATACATATGCGGATCAATGGGAACATATAAGCTCATGCACACGGATCATGTGTTAATACCAGTTCCACACTGTATGGAGCCATAAAAAAGAACCATAGAAATACAGACTGTTTACATGGCATGTTTACATGAATGCAGATTTTCCATAAATCAGTTTTAACTAAAACTGGAATTGAATATACAATTTAGAAATGCAGATTTTGTCTTTATGATTTAGTTTTCAGATTATAACTAAACCCGTGGTGTAAATACAGATGCATTGGCAATTTTATTTTATACATTTTTGTATTGAGTTTTTGATGTGGACTTTTCTGGTAGAAGAATTTAATGTGGGAACAATATCAATGGACCATACATTATTTGCCCAGGTTTTGTAGGGATTTTGTGTGGGCCTGTGGGGGATACGCTTTTCTACTTACATTTCATTTCTGTCAGTGGCGTACCGCCAATGGCAGCAGACTACTCGGCCGCTTTGGGGTCCATGAGTCAGGGATGTCTAGTGCCAGTGCCAGCCTGGTGTCAACACCTGGGCAAGTGCCGAGGCCCTGGACAGATGGGAGGGCCCACTCGCAGTCATCAGGGGTGAGGATCTATTCCAGTTTTCAGGGACCACAGTGCTCTGACCCAGCAGTCGTACATTGCTGGCTGCCGACCCTGTAAACCCAAACTTTTATGCAGAATTCTCTACTGAATGCTGCATGTACTGAAGTTCATTTGTGGGCTGAGCTAGCGTGTGACACTCTAATGTCACACAGATAAAGAGGAGTCACAGCTCAATCCAGTGCGACTCTCCAGTACGGTGTGCCTCCCCCAGAGCTGAGTGTGCCCCCCAAAAGCTGAGTGTGCCCCCCAGAGTGGATTGTGCCCGCCCCAGAGCTGTATGCCTTCCACAAGAGCTATGCCCCGCAGAGCTGCGTGCCTTCCTCCAGAGCTGTCACTCCCCCAGGACTTGTGTACCACCACCAAGAGCTGTGTATCTCCTCCAAAAACTGTATGTCCCACAGAGCAGTGTGCCTCCCAAAAGAGCAGTGTGCCTCCAAAAAGAGTTGTGTGCCTCGCCCAGGACTGTGTGCCTCCCCCAAGAGCTGTGTGCCCCTAAGAGATTTATGATCCCCAGAGCTATATGCTTCCCTCCAGTAATATGTATGCCTACTGTAGTAATGTGTATGTGCCCAGCCTCTGCTGTGATGTATATACAGCAGTCTTAGTCTGCACTGTGGACAGCCATGTCTGTTAAAGTGACAGCCATCAAGCAACACACCCTGCACAGCTACCTACCCATGTGAAGCTAGACGGAAGACAAGTAGGGAAAGTGAGTGAGGCTCGTTGCTGGATTCCCCATATTAAAAATATCTCTAATATGCATTTATGATGTGTATGTTTGTGTATATGACTGTGTATATATTTGTGTCTAATTATATATATTTTGTGAATTTGTCTTCAAATAATTTACAAATGACAGTATGTATATGTGCATTGGGCTCACTGAGACTCTTTTGCTCGGGGCGAATAAAAACCTGGAGATGGCCCTGCTCCCACTCCACCAGTCATTTCACTTTGAATTGTATCGCATCGCCCACCCCTGCCCTGCACTCTGTCATATCAGCACATTAGAGCACGATGATGTTACTACTGCACGCCACTGTGTTGAGATGTGCAGGGTGCTCACAGGGACATCAGAGCAGCAGAGGAACCGAGGATAGGTGACTTGTTTTTTATTCATTTAATCAATGAGTACACGGTGTCCAGAGGGCTACGGGGGTTCACTAAACACTATGGAGACTGCATTATACTAGCAATGGGCTCCACAAAGTCCTCCATATACTAATGGGCCCCACATAGTCTTCCATATATTATAATGGGACCCACATTTACTTCCATATAGTATACTGCCCACCCATAGCCCCTTACATATTATAAGGCAGCCCCTATATTCCTCCATCTACTATATAATTGTCTAAGGCATCTGTCGGTCACAGAAATCGCACGCCAGACAGAGGCCGCTCATTGGTGCCCGCCAGAGGCGGGTGCCAATGAGCGCATGCTATGCAAATAGGCGCGAGGATTCAAAGTTCGAATTCCGCGCCAATTTGCAGCCCGGCTGCAACAACGCTCTTCCTGCCCCCCTACGCTGCTCCTGCCCATCCTCCGCTCCACGCAGCCTCCCCCGCTCTTCCTGCCCCCTCACTCTTCCTGCCCCCCTCCGCTCCTCTTCCCCCTCCGCTCCTCCTGCCCCCCTCCGCTGCTCCTACCCCTCCTCCGCTCTCCGTGGCCCCCCTTGCTCTGACCCTCTGCTCCCTGCGGCCCCCCCGCTCCCCTCCCCCACTCCTCCAGGATGATAATAATAAAAAAAAAAAAACCCTTAGTGAGGATACTTACCCTCTGCCGACTCGCCCCACTTCTGTCTTCTAGCTTCTATAGGGCTTGAAGACCTGTCGTTGCCTAAGAAACCGATCAGCTGATCGGTTTCCCAGGCAACGACAGGTCCTGTTCTGGGAGCTACAAGACAGAAGTGCAGCGAACTGGCGGAGGGTAACTATCCACACTGAGGTTTTTTTTTTTTTTATTATCACCGTGGAGGAGCGGGGGAGGGGGAGAGAGAGGGGGCTGCAGGAAGCGAAGGGGCAGAGGGAGGGGGGCAGGAGGAGCGCCTCCATACTGCCCCCCCATATCCATTCTGCTCCCCCGCCACCATCCTTCCCCGCCAGCTCCATCCTGCCCCCCACCATCCTGATCCCCCCCCCCACCACCATCCTGATCCCCCCACCACCATCCTGATCCCCACCGGCTCCATCCTGCACCCTCACAACCATCCTACCCCACCGGCTCCATCCTGCCCCCCCACCACCATCCTGATCCCCCCCACTACCATCCTGCCCCACCGGCTCCATTCTGCCCCGCTGGCTCCATCCTACCCCGCTCGCCACCATCCTGCCCCGCCGGCTCCATCCTGTTCCCCCTAGACCATCCTGATCCCCCCCGCCACCATTCTACTCCACCGGCTCCATCCTGCCCCCCGCATCCATCCTGCCCTGCCGGCTCCATCCTGCACCTCCACCACCATCCTGTCCCCTGCCACGATCATGCCCCTTTCCGCCACGATCCTGCCCCCCACGACTCCATCTTGCCCCTCCGACTCCATCCTGCCCCGCCAACTCCATCCTGCCCCGCTGGCTCCATCCTGCCCCGCCCGCTCCATCCTGCCCCCCACCACCATCTTGATCCCCCACGCCACCATCCTACCCCACCGGCTCCATCCTGCCCCCCCCCGCATCCATCCGGCCCCGCCGGCTCCATCCTGCACCCCCACCACCATCCTGCCCCCCCGCCACCATCCTGCCCCCTTCCGCCACCATCCTACTCCCCGCTGACTCCATCCTGCCCTGCCGACTCCATCCTGCCCCGCCAACTCCATCCTGCCCCGCTGGCTCCATCCTGCCCCAAACCGCTCCATCCTGCCCACCCCACCCTCCCCTCACCACCATCGTGCCCCCCAGCCACCATCCTGCACCGCCAGTTTCATCCTGCCCCCCCGCCACCATCCTGCCCCGCCGGCTCCATCCTGCCCCCCCACTACCATCCTGCCCTGCCGGCTCCATCCTGCCCCCCCACCATCCTGCCCCACCTGCTCCATCCTGGCCCCCCACTCCATCCTGCCCCGCTCGCTCTATCCTGCCCCTCTCGCCACCATCCTGCCCCCCCATCCTGCTCCTCTGGCTCCATTCTGCCCCTCCAGCTCCATCCTGCCCCGCCGGCTCCATCCTGCCTCGCCAGCTGCATCCTGCCTGCCCCCCCACCATCCTGCCCCGCTCGCTCCATCCTGCCCTGCTCGTTCCATCCTGCCCCCCCGCTGTTCTTGCTCCCCGGCTCCATCCTGCCCCCCCGCCTCCATCCTGCCCCGCTCGCTCCTCCGGCTACATCCTTCCCCTTCGACTCCATCCTGACCCTCTCGCTGCATCCTGCCCCGTTCCCACCATCCATGTAGTTCACTCACGTTGACTGAACAAGTTCTGTCAGTCACAGTATGTCAACTACATACATATTCTAGAATACCTGATGCGTTAGAATCGGGCCACCATCTAGTATATTATAATGCAGCCCCCATATTTCTCCATATAATATAAATCAGCCTCCATTTGTCTGCAATATAGAAACCTGAAAGATATAAAAAGAGAGAATTCAATAAATAATAACGAGCTAGTTCCTCATTCACCACTTTATTAACTCCCAAAAAACCCTGCAGCTCCAACATAATGCATGGCGATCTCACAACATCCAGTGATTCTGCTGTACAATCTATGCAGCTTGTTCAGAGAACCAAACTTCATAGATCATGATGAGTCATTTCTCATGAGTGGTGGCATCAGTAACTTAGTAACATTCAGGGCTGCCACTAGGAATTTCGGGGCCCCTTACTGCCAAAATTTTGAGACCGCCCTGTAACTCCACCCAGCATCTACACAACTCCACCTCACCCATGCTCCACCTCCACCCAAACATATATTTATAGTAAAAAATTGAAACAGCACCAAAAATTACATCAATTTATGTGCAAAGCTTTCCCAACCAGCAATCCAGATGGTTCCTTACAACAGAGTAAAAATAGGAAACACAGCACAAAAAATATAGAAAAAAGTGGACTTTATTGCCCAATGTGTGGCCACACCATTGGACAATAAAGTCCACTTTTTTCTATATTTTTGTGCTGTTTTTTCTTTTTTTACACTCTCTCTATTATATATTACACACACACAGACTTAAGACTGCTGTGGGCTGAATACACAATAGCTGTATAAACAATAGAGAATGCACAGTAGAGACAGCTGCTAGCTGTATACACAATAGAGACTGCTGCTGGTCATACACAATAGAGAATACACAATAGAGATGGCTGTGGGCCGTATAGACAATAGAAAAGGCTGCGGGCCGTATAGACAATGGAGACGGCTGCTGGCTATACACACAGTAGAGAATACACAATAGACTGCTGCTGGACGTATACACAATGGAGACGGCTCTGGACAAATGCACAATAGAGACAGCTGCGGGACAAATGCACAATGGAGAGGGCTGCGGGACAAATGCATAATGGAGACTGGCTGCGGGACCTATGAATATTGGAGACTGCTGCGAGCCATATGCACATTAGAGACTGCTGCGGGATGTATACACAATAGAGACTGCTGCTGGCCGTACATAATAGAGAATGCACAATAGAGACTGCTGCTCTCCATATAGACAATGGAGACGGTTGCGGGCTATACACACAATAGAGGATACACAATAGAGACTGCTGCTGGGCAGCTCTTGGACAAATGCACAATAGAGACAGATGCGGGACAAATGCAAAATGGAGACGGCTACGGGACAAATGCACAATGGAGATGGCTGCGGGACAAATGCACAATGGAGACTGCTGCAGGACGCATGCACATTAGCGACTGCTTCGAAATGTATACACATTGGAGACTGTGCAGGACGTATACAATGTATATAATGGGCTAGCTCCTTCTGTAATGTGGCAGGCCAAGAGAAATGAGGAAGCAGCTGGGTCACAAGCTTCTGACAATGTAACTTACTAAATTAATTTATATCCTCAAAATCCCCGGATGTCCTGGCCCCAGAGGGCACAGCGGGGCACCAGTATGGGCAGCCTTTGTGCAGAGCTGCGTCACCCTGTGCCCATTACCGCCATACACTCCCAGCAGTGATAATTTCCTGGACTTGACTGTGGCAGCACCACTATTCAACCTATAATAGTTTTGCCCCCCAGGAGCCCCTATAAACAGACCCTGCACCCCCTGAGTGCCCTCTGCCATGGTTACTGTCACCAAGGAAATGAAGCCTCGTAGGCTGCACATGAGGTGGGTTTACATTGGAGGTCAGTACATGGCAGGTCGTCTCGATGATAACACACACAAGCTGGCCTGTACAGGGGCGCAGGGACTGGCACCAGCTCCTGAGGTGAACACTCCCCACACACAGCTATCACAACATACAGGCCAGAGGCCACACACACTGGAATCTCAACTGCATCACCCAGCGCAGCACCGCATCCACCGCCACCCGCTCCTGCAGCAGCAGCTCCAGCAGTCTGCAGGAAAAAAGCACACAATTGGGGCCCATCCCCTGAACCATCAGACCAATGTATATACTGGGGAACTACAAATCCCAGCAGCCCTGTAACAGACCAATGCATATGCTGCAGGACTACAAATCCCAGCAGCCCATGTAACATCAGACCAATGCATGTACTGCAGGACTACAAATCCCAGCAGCCCCTGTAACATCGGTCCAATGCATATACTGCAGGACTACAAATCCCAGCAGCCCCTGTAATATCAGACCAATGCATGTACTGCAGAACTACAAATACCAGCAGCCCCCCTAACATCAGACCAATGCATGTACTGTAGGAGTACAAATCCCAGCAGCCCCTGCTCACTGATGTTACATGGGCTGCTGGTGTGTAGCCCCACTGATCAGACTTCACAGTTGGGGTACTGCACCCATAAATGAGTGTGCGGTTATCCCTGTCACAGTGGGAATGTAAGGTTTGTAGGAGGCTCCCACCCCGCACTCCCACACTCGAGCCTAGGCAAATGGTTGGAGCCCAGTCCCTGGGGGGAGAGTTGGGGAAGGAGGGAGATAGAAAAACGGGGAGTTCTAGTTTGCCCCGAGGAGAAGGAAAGGGAGCCCTGAGAGAGGAAAGAGGTCTCCGAGAGAGGGGTCCTGAGAGAAGAAAAGGCAGCCCAGGAAGAGAGAGAGGGAACCCCCATACTGGAGCGCCCTAACTCCGGGGGAACCCTGGTCCACCACGGGGAGTTGGCTCCGAGGACGCGGTGCAGGGAGTCTAGCCCCTGAGCCGCCAACACCAGCCATCGCCGATCAGTCTACTGGCCCCGACACACTGTCCATACAGCACTGCCACACCAGGATTGTCAACCTAAAGGTCGAGGCCACCCTTCCTAAGAACTGGAAAGCACAGGGACTCATCAGCACCTCAATGGGCCTGGTAGTAAGGGGGTAGTGCAAGGACTGGAATCAGCAGCAGGTCCTCGAATAGTCAAGAGAAGGCATACCATGGGAAACTCCAAGAGACATTGCAGCCTGCTGTGACTACCCGGCCAGCTACCACATGCAAAAACTGTTTTCCACTGTGAACTGCATTGTCATCAGAACTGTTCCAGTAAAGTACCTGGGTAGAGTGACAGAGTCTCCGTGTGTTTGTTCTATTACTGCATTGCTGACAATCTACTTTTACAGACTGCATCTACATCATCGATGCACTCCTGCTCCAGAGGCCCAGCTCCACCTGCAGGGAGCTGTTCCATCAAAGCTGCAATACCATCGCCCTCAGGAGGTCTGAAGCGGCGCTGGTGTCCCATCATCAGAATCTGCAGGTGGCGTCACAACAAACTATTCCTATTTCAATTCCCCCTTTTTATGCTGACTACCAGGGCCACGGGTCTTGGCAGGCCACCAGTGACATCCCAACCGCAGTTGAGGTTCCAGATACCCAAGTCCACATAACCCTGGGGTGCGTCACTGGGATTTGTAGTCCTGCAGTGCATACATTGGTCTGATGATACAGCAGATGACCCAGACTACGTCCCAGGAGCCACAGGAGGCGACACTCCCGAAGCAGCGTGGTGGAGTGTCCGAGAGTACTGGCGTGGGGCCATGCATGGGTTCCGCGCCAAGGTGAGCTCTGTTCCAGATGCCCTGCCAACCAGCTCACCACCCCGGCATACTTCCCCCATATCAGCAAGGCAGACCAAGCGGTCCGACAACGCCGCCGCGAGGAGTGGTGGCAACGTGAAATGGAGAGCCGCCATGCCCGCGACGACGCCAGCCGGCAACCTCCGTTACCCATTGAACTTCGCAAACAAAGTACTGTGGTGTCCTTTTACTATGCAGATGGGTTGGGGTTTGTGTGTGAACCTGACCTAAATTAGGAGATATTGGTTGGACGATGGGACGTTGAACCTCTCTTACGCCGCGGTCACCCGGGCTGGGACCTTTACCGGGGAGACCAGGTCACCTATGAGCGGCATGCGGAACCCATGGGATGGTTCACCATTAAAGTGTCCCGCCTCTAAGCAACATAACATTGACTGTTACCCAGAACTGTACATAGTTTTATTTTTGCCTTTCCCTTTTTGAATAATGTGTGCTGACCCGTTTTTGCCTTTTGAGCCTGGACTGTCGCTGTTAAGCCAGAGATTCTTGTGTGATATCATGTGTTTATCCAAAGCGGCCCAGCAGTGATAAATCACACTAGACTGTAAAAGACAATAATTACCGCTGGGTCAGCACAGTTACCGATCCCCGTGTGGCCTATGAAACAGTTGAATGATGTTTTTGTTTATTTTTTTGCAATCTTCTAAGTTTGGTGCCTCCCATAAATTGAAGAATAAGAATGCGTAAACTTTGTAAATATGTTACCAGTTAATATTGTTTATTGAAAATGAAAAATTTGCTCTACTGGTACACCAGGTAAACACACTCACAGATGAGTGTATTCCACCAACGGGGAGTGTGGCGCCCCACTGGTCAGGCATCATAGTTGGGGTACCACACCCATAAAAGAGTGTGCGGTTATCCCTGTCACAGTGGGAATGCAAGGTTTGTAGGAGGCTCCCACCCCAGCACTCCCACACTCAAGCCTAGGCAAATGGTTGGAGCCCAGTTCCTGGGGGGAGAGTTAGGGGAGGAGGGAGGTAGAAAAATGTGGAGTTGTAGTTTGCCCCGAGGAGAAGGAAAGGGAACCCTGAGAGAGGAAAGGGGTCTCTGAGAAAAGGGGCCTGAGAGAAGAAGAGGCAGCCCAGGAAGAGAGAACGGGAATTGTTATGAATTCTGCTTGTGGGCTCCCTCCTGTGGTTGTGGCTGGTAATGCAGTTGATCCTGCTTTGCAGTTTTGGTCAGGTGAATTGGATAATTGTAATTTAGACTGTGGTATTTAGGTTTGCAGGATTTCCTCAGTCCTTGCCAGTTGTCAATTGTTCCTGGAGGTGTTTCACCTCTGCCTGGTCTCTTCCTGCCCTGCTGCAAAACTTCCAAGCTAACTGAATGGTTTTGTTTTCTTGTGGCACACATGCTGTGTGCTTGTTTTGGAATTGTCTATTTCTGCTCAGAGTTGTGGTTTTTGTGGATATTTGGTCTGTATGTCTGTCTTAACCTGCTCTCTGTTAGGAAGTTTTCTTCCTAGGATTTAAGTGCTATTCATTTGTTGTTGGCTTGTACAGCTTTTGATTGTGTCAGCATAGTTGGATTCACAGGAGTTCCACAGATTTAGAGGGTGCCGAGTCTTGAGTAGACTCAGGGGTATTTTTGTATTATCTGCTGTGGATATTTTTTAAAGGATTTTTATACTGACTGCAATAGTATTCTGTCCTGTCTTTACCTATCTAGCTAGAGTGGCCTCCTTTGCTAAATTCTGTTTTCTGCCTGAGTGTGTCTTTTCCTCTCTTCTTCACAGTTAACATTTGTAGGGGTCTCTCTATCCTTTGGGGGTTCTGATCTGAGGCAAGACAGAATTCCTGTTTCTATCTTTAGGGGTAGCTAGTTCTCTGGCCGTGTTGAGGTGTCTAGGGTATGGTTAGTCACATCCCACGGCTACTTCTAGTTGCGGTGTTAGGTCAGTAAAGGTACCACTTACTCCTGTGAAAGATATTCATGCGGCTCCGAGGTCATCGGATCATAACAGTACAACTGGCCCACAATGAGTTAAATGCTTCTCAGAAGAAGGGAAGAAAGGTGTTTAGGCATTTTTTTTTCCGCAATCTGCTTTGTCTTTTCTTCCCTCTTTTTCTCTGGGTGGCTGAGGAGTCTTGTGCTAGCATGGATGTTCAGGAATTAGCTCCTCATGTAGACCAGCTTGCTGCTAGGGTACAGGGAATTTAAGATTATATTGTTCAGACTCCAGTTTTGCAGCCGAAAATTCCCACTCCTGATTTGTTTTTTGGTGACAGGTCCAAATTTTTGAGTTTTAAAAACAACTGTAAACAGTTTTTTTGCTCTGAGACCTCGATCCTCTGGTGATTCTATTCAGCAGGTTAAAATTGTCATCTCCCTGCTGCGTGGTGATCCACAGGATTGGGCGTTTTCTCTTGAATCTGGGAATCCGGCGTTGCTTAATGTTGACTCCTTTTTTCAGGCTTTAGGACTATTATATGATGAACCTAATTCTGTGGATAAAGCTGAAAAGACGTTGTTGGCCCTGTCTCAGGGTCAAGAGCCGGCAGAAGTATATTGTCAAAAATTCAGAATATGGTCTGTATTAACTAAATGGAATGATGATGCTTTGGCGGCAATTTGCAGAAAGGGTCTTTCTGAATCGGTTAAGGATGTGATGGTGGTTTCCCACACCTTCCGGTCTGATGATTCTATGTCTCTGGCAATTCAGATTGATCGAAGTTTGCGGGAGCGCAGAACTATGCGCTCTGTGGCGTTGTCCTCAGAGCAGAATCCTGAGCCAATGCAGTGTGATAGGATTCTGTCCAGAACTGAACAGCAAGGATTTAGACGTCAGAATAAGTTGTGTTATTATTGTGGCGACGCTTCTCATTTCATTTCTGTCTGCTCTAAGCGGACAAAGAAGTTCGCTAATTCATTTACCATCAGTACTGTACAACCTAAATTTTTATTATCTGTGTCCTTGATTTAGTAACATAGTAACATAGTAACATAGTTTTTAAGGTTGAAGGAAGACTTTAAGTCCATCTAGTTCAACCCATAGCCTAACATGTTGATCCAGAGGAAGGCAAAAAAAACCCATGTGGCAACACTAAGCTCCACATTGGGGGAAAAAATTCCTTCCTGACTCCAGATACGGCAATCAGACTAATTCCCTGGATCAACGCCCTATCAAAGAATCTAGTATATATAACTGGTAATATTATAGTTTTCAAGAAAGGCATCCAGGCCCTTCTTAAATGTTAGTAGTGACTCCCTCATTACAACAGCATGTGGTAGAGAGCTCCATAGTCTCACTGCTCTTACAGTAAAGAATCCGCGTCTGTGATTATGATTAAACCTTCTTTCCTCCAGACGTAGAGGATGCCCCCTTGTCCTTGTCGCAGGACTAGGTGTAAATAGATCATAGAAAGGTCTCTGTACTGTCCCCTCATATATTTATACATTATTATAAGATCACCCCAAGCCTTCGTTTTTCCAAGCTAAATAACCCCAAGTTTAATAACCTGTCTTGGTATTGCAGACCCCTTAGTCCTCTAATGACTTTTGTCGCTCTTCTCTGGACCCGCTCTAGTTCAGCTATGTCTTTCTTATACACCGGAGACCAGAATTGTACACAGTATTCTAAGTGTGGTCGCACTAGTGACTTGTATAGAGGTAAAATTATGTTCTCCTCATGAGCATCTATGCCTCTTTTAATGCATCCCATTATTTTATTTGCCTTTGCAGCAGCTGCCTGACACTGGCCACTAAATGTGAGTTTGTCATCTACCCATACACCCAGGTCTTTTTCAGTGACAGTTTTGCCCAGTGTTTTACAATTAAGCACATAATTATACCTTTTGTTTCCTCTGCCCAAGTGCATGACTTTACATTTATCCCCATTAAAGCGCATTTGCCATTTAGCAGCCCAAGCTTCTAGTTTACATAAATCCTCCTGTAATATAAAATTGTCCTCCTCTGTATTGATTACCTTGCAGAGTTTAGTGTCATCTGCAAATATTGAGATTCTACTCCGTATGCCCCCTACAAGGTCATTAATAAATATATTAAATAGAAGCGGGCCCAACACTGACCCCTGTGGTACCCCACTGTTAACTGTGACCCATTCTGAGTGTGTTCCATTAATAACCACCCTTTGTTTCCTATCACTAAGCCAGTTCTTAACCCACTTACACATATATTCCCCTATCCCCATTGCCCTCATTTTATGTATCAACCTTTTGTGTGGCACCGTATCAAAAGCTTTTGAAAAGTCCATATACACCACATCCACTGCATTTCCTTGGTCCAGTCCAGAACTTACTTCTTCATAGAAGCTTATCAGATTAGTTTGACAGGAACGGTCCCTCGTAAAACCATGTTGATAATGGGTCATGAGGTTATTTTTCTTCAGATACTCCAGTATAGCATCTCTTAGAAAACCCTCTAGGATTTTACCCACAGTAGAGGTTAAGCTTACTGGCCTATAATTTCCAAGTTCAGTTTTTGTCCCCTTTTTGAATATTGGCACCACATTTGCTATACGCCAGTCCTGTGGTACAGACCCTGTTATTATGGAATCTTTAAATATTAAAAATAATGGTCTATCTATGACAGTACTTAATTCCTGCAGCACTCTGGGGTGTATCCCATCCGGGCCCGGGGATTTGTCAATTTTAGTGATTTTTAGACGATGCCGTACTTCCTCTTGGGTTAAGCAGGTGACATTTAATTGAGACTTTTTGTTATCACTGATCATATTGTCTGTCATGGGATTTTCTTGTGTAAATACTGTTGAAAAAAAGTCATTTAGCATATTGTTCATTGTCATCATTTTCTGTTATGGTGTTTGTGGATTCAGGCGCCGCCTTGAACTTAATTTATTATGAGTTCGCCAGGCGTTGTGGCTTTCCTTTGCAGAACCCTATTCCTTTAAGGGGCATCGATGCTACACGCTTGGCTAAAAATAAGCCCAGTTTTGGACTCAGGTGACCATGCGCATGGCACCAGCTCATCAGGAAGATTGTTGATTTCTGGTTTTGCATAATTTGCACGATGCGATCGTGCTGGGTTTTCCGTGATTGCAGGTACATAATCCTGTGTTAGATTGGAAGTCTATGTCTGTCACTAGTTGGGTTGTCAGGGGGTACATGATGATGTTCCTTTGATGTCAATCTCCTCTTCCTCTTCTGATATTCTGGAGTTTTTGTCTGATTTTCAGGATGTATTCAATGAGCCCAAGTCCAGTTTTCTTCCACCACACAGGGAGTGTGATTGTGCGACTGACTTGATTCCGGGCTGTAAGTTTCCTAAGGGTCGCCTTTTCAACTTGTCTGTGCCTGAACATGCTGCCATGCGGAGGAGCTATAATAAGGAGTCTTTGGAGAAAGAGCATATTCGGCCGTCTTCTTCACTGTTGGGAGCGGGTTTTTTTTGTTGCTAAGAAAGATGTCTCCTTGAGACCCTGTATTGATTATCGCCTCTTGAATAAGATCACGGTCAAGTTTCAATACCCTTTACCTTCGATTTCCGATTTGTTTTCTAGGATCAAGGGGGCAAGTTGGTTACTAAGATTGACCTTCGGGGGGCATATAAACTTGTGTGTATTAAGCAGGGTCACAAATGGAAGACTGCGTTCAACACGCCCGAAGGCCATTTTGAATACCTTGTGATGCCGTTCGGGCTCACTAATGCTCCATCTGTTTTTCAGTCCTTTATGCATGATATCTTTAGGAATGATATTGATAAGTTCTTGATTGTTTATTTGGATGATATTTTGATTTTTTCCGATGATTGGGATTCTCTTGTGGAAAAGGTCAGGACGGTATTTCAGATCCTTCGTGACAATGCTTTGTATGTTAAGGGGTCTAAGTGTCTCTTTGGGGTTCAGAAGATTTCTTTTTTGGGCTTCATTTTTTCTCCCTCATCTATGGAGAAGGATCTGGTTAAGGTTCAGGCCGTTCATGATTGGGTTCGGCCCACGTCTGTGAAGAGCCTTCAGAAATTTTGGGGTTTTTGCTAATTTTTATTGCCGATTCATTGCCAATTTTTCCAGCGTTGTTAAACCGTTAACTGATTTGACGAAGAAAGGCGCTGATGTGGAGAACTGGTCCCCTGCGGCGGCTGTGTATGCCTTTCAGGAGCCTAAACGACGGTTTACTTCTGCTCCTATGTTGTGCCAACAGGATGTCTTTCTTCCGTTTCAGGTTGAGATTGATGCATCTGAGATTGGAGCAGGGGCTGTTTTGTCTCAGCGGGATCCTGTTAGTTCCTCCGGGAAACAGTGTGCCTTCTTTTCCCGTAAATTTTCGCCTGCTGAACACAATTATGAGGTCAGCAATCGGGAGTTGTTGGCTATGAAGTGGGCTTTTGAGGAGTGGCGACATTGGCTTGAGGGGGCTACGCATCGTATTGTGGCCTTGACCGATTACAAGAATTTGGTTTACCTTGAGTCTGCCAAGAGACTCAATCCTAGGCAGGCTAGGTGGTCCTTGTTTTTTACCCGTTTTGATTTTGTGGTCTCGTACCTTCATGGTTCTAAGAATGTTAAGGTTGATGCTCTCACTAGGAGTTTTTTGACTGATTCTCCTGAGGTCTCGGAGCCGGTTGGCATTTTGAAAGAAGGGGTGGTTCTTTCTGCCATTTCACCTGATTTGCGACGGGCTCTTCAGGAATTTCAGGCTGACAGGCCTGAGCGATATCCAGTGGGGAAGTTGTTTGTTCCTGACAGATGGACTAGTAGAGTGATTTCTGAGGTTCACTGTTCTGTGTTGGCCGGTTATCCTGGAATTTTTGGTACCATGGACTTGGTCAGTAGATCTTTTTGGTGGCCTTCCTTGTCCCGTCATGTGCGTTCTTTTGTGAAGTCCTGTGCGATTTGTGCGCGGACGAAGCCATGTTGTTCACGTTCTAGTGGGTTGCTTTTGACCTTGGCAGTACCTGAAAGGCCATGGACACATATTTCTATGGATTTTATTTCGGATCTTCCAGTGTCCCAGAGGATGTCGGTTATCTGGGCAGTTTGTGACAGGTTCTCAAAGATGGTTCATTTGGTGCATTTGCCTAAATTGCCTTCCTCTTCGGAATTGGTTCCGTTGTTTTTTCAACATGTTGTTCGTTTGCATGGTATTCTGGAGAATATTGTGTCTGACAGAGGTTCCCAATTTGTTTCTAGGTTTTGGCGGGCTTTTTGTACTAAGCTGGGTATTGATTTGTCCTTTGCGTCTGCATTTCATCCACAGTCCAATGGTCAGACCAAGAGGACTTATCAAACTTTGGAGACTTATTTGAGATGCTTTGTGTCTGCTGATCAGGATGATTGGGTGGCTTTCTTGCCCTTGGCCGAGTTTGCACTTAACAATAGGGCTAGTTCTGCTATCTTGGTTTCGCTCTTCTTTTGTAATTTTGGTTTTCATCCTCGTTTTTCTTCAGGGCAAGTTGAGCCTTCAGCCTGTCTGGGTGTGGATTTGGTGGTGGAGCGGCTGCAGCAGATTTGGGCTCATGTTGTGGACAATTTGGTGTTGTCTCAGGAGACTGCTCAACATTTTGCTAACCGTCGTCGGTGTGTTGGTTCCCGGCTTCGGGTTGGCGATTTGGTCTGGTTGTCTTCCAGACATGTTCCTATGAAAGTCTCCTCTCCTAAATTCGAGCCTTGGTTTATTGGTCCTTACAGGATGTCAGAGATTTTTAATCCTGTGTCTTTTCGATTGGGTTTTGGGCCCTTTTGCGATCCATAATGTCTTCCATAGATCTTTATTGCGGAAGTATGTTGAGCCCGTGGTTCCCACTCTTACTTCTCCGGACCCTGTGTTGGTCGATGGGGAGTTGGAATATGTGGTTGAGAAGATTTTGGATTCTCGTTTTTCGCGGCGGAGGCTTCAGTACCTTGTCAAATGGAAGGGTTATGGTCAGAAGATAATTCATGGGTTTTTGCCTCTGATGTCATGCCCCTGATTTGGTTCGTGCTTTTCATCTGGCTCATCCTGATATGCCTGGGGGTTCTGGTGAGGGTTCGGCGTCCCCTCCTCAAGATGGGGGGGGAGGTACTGTTGTGAATTCTGCTTGTGGGCTCCCTCCTGTGGTTGTGGCTGGTAATGCAGTTGATCCT
Organism: Allobates femoralis; assembly: GCA_033576535.1. NCBI lineage: Eukaryota > Metazoa > Chordata > Amphibia > Anura > Aromobatidae > Allobates > Allobates femoralis. Next base: position 604,419,121 of record JARQOC010000002.1, read on the forward strand.
GTTTTGCAGTCTTGGTCATGTGAATTGGATAATTGGAATTTAGACTGGGGTATTTAGGTTTGCAGGATTTCCTCAGTCCTTGCCAGTTGTCAATTGTTCCTGGAGGTGTTTCACCTCTGCCTGGTCTCTTCCTGCTCTGCTGCAAAACTTCCAAGCTAAGAGAATGGTTTTGTTTTCTTGTGGCACACAGGGTGTGTGCTTGTTTTGGAATTGTCTATTTCTGCTCAGAGTTGTGGTTTTTGTGGATATTTGGTCTGCATGTCTGTCTTAACCTGCTCTTTGTTAGGAAGTTTTCTTCCTAGGATTTAAGTGCTATTCATTTGTTGTTGGCTTGTACAGCTTTTGATTGTGTCAGCATAGTTGGATTCAAAGGAGTTCCGCAGATTTAGAGGGTGCCGAGTTTTGAGTAGACTCGGGTATTTTTGTATTATCTGCTGTGGATATTTTTGAAGGTTTTTTATACTGACTGCAATAGTATTCTGTCCTGTCTTTACCTATCTAGCTAGAGTGGCCTCCTTTGCTAAATTCTGTTTTCTGCCTGAGTGTGTCTTTTCCTCTCTGCGTCAAGTCAATATTTGTAGGGGGCTTTCTATCCTTTGGGGGTTCTGCTCTGAGGCCAGATAGAAACAGGAATTCCTTCTTTAGGGGTAGCTAGTTTTCCGGCCGTGTTGAGGTGTCTAGGGTATGGTTAGTCACATCCCACGGCTACTTCTAGTTGCAGAGTTAGGTCAGGAACTGCGGTCAGTAAAGGTACCACTTACTCCTGTGAAAGATATTCATGCTGGCTCCATAGGTCATCAGGGAAACCCCATAAACAAGGGAAACCTCCAGAGTCTATAGCCCCTGAGCCGCCAATACGGGCCGTCGCCTGGTCAGTCTACTGGCCCTGACACCCTGTCCATACAGCACCGCCACACCAGGATTGCCCACCTAAAGGTCAAGGCCCCCCTTCTTAAGAGCTGGGAAGCACGGCAACCCATCAGCACCCCAACGGGCCTGATAGTAAGGGTTTAGTGCAAGGACAGGATCAGCAGCAGGACATGGGATAGTCAAGAGAAGGCATACCACGGGAGACTCCAAGAGACCTTGCAGCCCGCTGTGACTACCCGGCCAGCTACCTCATGCAAAAGACTGTTTTCCACTGTGAACTGCATTGTCATCAGAACTGTTCCAGTAAAGTACCTGGGTAGAGTGACAGAGTCTCAGTGTGTTTGTTCTATTACTGCATTGCTGATAATTTACTTTTACAGACTTCATCTACATCATTGGTGCACTCCTGCCCTGAAGGCCCAGCTCACCTGCAGGGAGCTGGTCCATCAAAGCTGCAATACCATTGCCCTCTGGAGGTCTGAAGCGGCGCTGGTGTCCCATCACCAGAATCTGCAGGTGGCGTCACGACAAACTATTCCTATTCAATTCCCCCTTTTTAAGCTGACCACCAGGCCATGGGTCTGGGCAGGCCACCAGTGACATCCCAACCGCAGTTGAGGTTCCAGATCCCCAAGTCCACATAACCCTGGGGTGCGTCACTGGGATTTGTAGTCCTGCAGTGCATACATTGGTCTGATGATACAGCAGACCAATGTATGCACTGCAGGACTACAAATCCCAGCATTCCCCCATCTCACCTGTGCTATTAAAGGGACTGTCCCCCTGGTAGCACTCCACCAGCTGCCCCTAGTAGACATTAGGGGAGGACAGGTAGGATCCTGTAAGGGCTGAAGCAGCTACAATGGCGAGAACCGTGGAGGTGATCGTATCCCGGTGCATAGCGACATTGAGGAGCAGCAAGAAGAGGAGCAGCAAGAAGAGGAGCCATGTCCCGGGCCTCACCTCTCATCCAGGCCTGCTTTGGAGCCGCAGCAGTGGTGATGGCATGCTCAAGAGGTGAGGGGGAGGGGCCTTGAGGTGAGTGACAGGAGAGGGGGCCTGTGCAAGACATGAGGGTTTGGGGCCCAGAGGAGATCAGGGCCTGTCCCCTGTAGTCTTGCACAGTGGACCCAGGACAGCAAAGCAGGGTCAGCCTGTTCTGGCCGGTGTGGCGGGCCTCCTTGCTCCAAACGGCCATGTCCCTCACCAGCATGACTCCCTGCCCTTCTCCGAACGGCCATGCCCCCTCCAATGATGGGTGGGCCCCTCATTCCAGTAAGGCCTGTAAGGACCTAGTGGCGGTCCTACTAACATTACCGCTCATTAGAAATTCTGGGTCTCACTCTACACTCCGTGAGACTGGTGATGATGTAAGTAACCTGACATGACCTCATTACTCTCGCCAGGTCTCGCAGGGGGCAGTGGAACACTTGGAATGGCTCACATGTGGTAACAACCTACATCACCACTCATGAGAAATTAATAAAAACATTGATTAACATTGCCATTAAATAAAAACAGGTCCAGATCCAGTACAGCAATGTGATCAGGATAAGTGACCTCAGGACGAAGCACTTCATTGCAAAATATGCATCAAAAGGGTGTGCTAGGCTCCTGAAGTAACTTATCTTGATCACATTCCTGCACTGAATCTGGACCTGATTTTATTCAATGGCAACACGGTGCTTTTAACCCTTTCATCCATATATACCTACTATCTTCATCAGGTGACTTTGGCAGCCATGATTTATACGCTGATTTAGTGGTTGTGACTGTCACAACCATCAAAAATGAGTATCTCGGTTTTTGGTCTGGTTCATTTTAATCCTCAGATAACACCCTATCTGTGGCTCTTGTCTCCCTTTCTTGATTTCTAGCATGAGAAATTACTGGAAGTGACCTAGGAATCTTTGTTCTCTGAATGAACTCTAAGGTTGTATGACAGAATTGGTGGACATTGTGGGATACCGTAGATTATGTTGGAGCCGCAGTATTTTTTGGGGAGCTAATAAAGTGGGGAATGGGGGAGTATTTCTTGTTTTTATTTCTATAATTCTCTGTTTATATGTCTTTCAGGATTTACATTTTGGACTACATCAGATTGGTGCATTACTTTAGAATTTTCATTTTTTTTTTTTTTTTTAATAAGTTGGTGAACGAAGGAGTCAGGAATGTTTTTTAAAATAATTTTGTGTTGTGTGTTTTTTTTTTATACTGTATTTACTGGGTTAGTAATGGGGGTGTCTAATAGACCCTCTCCAATACTGATCCCTGGGCTTGATGGCAGCTTTCTGCAAGCTGGGCTTGATGCCAGATGCCACCATACCAGAGAATCGGGAAGAACAGAGGAGAAGTGCCAGAATTGGCACATCAAATTAATGCACCTATCCTGGGGTGGCTAAGTCTGGTATGTTTAGGCCAGGAAGAGCCAAACAACCATAGGCCTTCCCAGCCTGATAATATCAGCCCCCAAGCTCTCTGCATTACCATAGCTGGTTATCAAAAATAGGGACATCCCATGTCTTTGCATTAAATTAATTATTTCTTAGCCTAAAGAAGGCTAAACACCCAGGGTGCCACATGAAAGGCACTTAAAGGAGCAAGTTTATAATATGTAGGAGGGTGGTGGGTGGCACATTATATAGTTTCAGTATTATCTATCTGTTCTATCTTTTCTATCTCTGTATTCTATTCCACGTAATGCTGTGTGCACACGTCACTTTTTTGCTGTTTTTTTTATGTGTTTTGATTAGAGATTTGTCAAAAACTGAAGGAAAAAATCTGCAACATGTCAATTCTTAGAATTCACATGTTGCAGATTTTTTTTTCTGCACCAAATCTGCAAGCCAGGAAGAAGCAACATGTGCATGACACTTCAGGATTCTCCTTGACTTTGCTGGCATCAAGATTTTCTTCAGGTTTTCCAATAAATCGGCGATAAAAAAATGCATTAAAAACACTGAATGAATTGACGTCTTGCAGATATTTTCTGCAAGTCAGAAATAGGCAACATGTTCATAAAAAAAACTAAGGATGGAGGCACACTAGCATTCGTGAAAATCAGACGCATGACAGTCATGCGAGTGCTTTCTGTATGGTCCTGCGAGTGTGGTACAAGTGTGGTGCGAGAGCAATGAGTGTGGTGTGACTTTGGTGCCAGTGTGGTCAGTGTCCAAGCGTTTAAAGTCTCTTCATGTGTATAAACTGAGAAAGAGCAGTAGATAGAATGAGCCTGAGAAAAGTCTTTGTGACTTGAAACGTTGCATGGTTTTTGTGCTGTCCAATAAAGAAGTCTTTTCACATTGAGAACTTGGAGTGCTGCAAGTCTTCTCCAGACCTAGATAGATAGAATAGCTAGATCGGGCTTAACAGTCTCCAGCTGTTACTTCTGGGGCCGCCTATTAAACTAGTTGCATATTCACTGCACGGTCAAAGAAACAGCCAATTACTGAAGCTCACACTCTGTGAGAGCTCTGTGATTGACTGTTGTAGTCAGACTGGATTTCCTCAATCTGGACAGTGAATCTGCTTGATTGCCATACACATTAGTGTATGGCAACTAACCTGCCATCATAGGGTGTTAAATAAATAATTAATTGGAAAAAAAAAGAGTGTGGATTTGCAGCATTTTTAAGTCCAGCCCAATGAAAGCAGACAACTGCAAGCTGCCACCCTCAGCTGCCTAATTTACCCTTGGCTGGCAAGGTAAAATTAGGTAGCTGAGGGCTGGTATTGGGTGAGGGCCCATTGTTTTAGGGCCCCCCCCAATGCTGAAGAATAGTAGCCCGCAACCGCCCCTGAAAATGGTGCATTTATAAGAAGCGTTATTTCCAGGCGCCTTACCAGGCTTTTCCAGTGGCCCTGGTGGTGGTTGGCACGCTGGATAATAGGGGGTTAATACCAACTTTTTTTTACCAGCTAGTATTATGCCCGAGATTCTTAATGTCAGGTCAAGTTAAAACTGGCCATTAATAAACTCCAATAAAGAGTTAAAAAAAGACACCACACAGAGTAAAAGTTATTTATTAGAAACCTATAGACAGACACTCTTAGGGACTCCATCTGTATTATCCCCACGCAGTCCTCCGATCCTGGTATTCTGCCTTCTGTCTTCTCTCTTCTGTCTTCTGTATTCTCCTTGAAATGATGCATGTCTGCTACATCAAACAGCAGGAGCACATAGAGCAGCCGTGGTCACAGCAGCGCCGGTAAGTAGGGACTTAACTCTGCTGTGACTGCGGCTGCTCTAAGTGCCACTCATACTGCAGCCGTGGTCACAGCAAGGTTAATTCCCTGCTTACCGGCGTTGCTGTTATCAGTAAACAGGGAGTTAACTCCTGCGCTTGTGTATGAGTCTGCTCATTCATAAACCGTAGTGGTTTCGCCGCTGCTCATCGTTGCTATAGATAACCGCATTGTTCAATACATACCACCAGGGCCGGACTGGGACTAAAAAGCAGCCCTGGAAAACAAGCCCCACCAGCCCACATATTATAACACCCATCAGCCCCGATCAGTGAAATTTGATTTTACATTGTCGTGGCCTCATCACTTTCTTAAAGTCGTTATCTGAAGAGCCACATGTGAATGGTGGAGCAGAGGGAAATCAATCGCATCTCCATTCACATGGTGATCTTCAAAGCTACATTTCTCATGATTGTTGGGTCCCAGTTGTCAGATCCACAGCGAAGAGAAAGTCATCACCTGTACAGAAAATAAGTGATGACTTTCATATTGGGGATCATCAATTTAAACAATATTTAAATGCTGAAAATCCCGAAGTCCAATACCAACTCTCTGACAACAGGACAGGAGAAGTGATACTGTGCAGTGTATATATACAGAATAATACAGATACTGAGGATTACACCCAGTATATAGGACAGGAGAAGTGGTACTGTGCGTATATATACAGTATAATACAGATACTGAGGATTACACCCAGTATACAGGACAGGAGAAGTGGTACTGTGCAGTGTATATATACAGAATAATACAGATACTGAGGATTACACCCAGTATATAGGACAGGAGAAGTGGTACTGTGCGTATATATACAGTATAATACAGATACTGAGGATTACACCCAGTATACAGGACAGGAGAAGTGGTACTGTGCAGTGTATATATACAGAATAATACAGATACTGAGGATTACACCCAGTATACAGGACAGGAGAAGTGGTACTGTGCAGTATATATATACAGAATAATACAGATACTGAGGATTACACCCAGTATATAGGACAGGAGAAGTGGTACTGTGCGTATATATACAGTATAATACAGATACTGAGGATTACACCCAGTATACAGGACAGGAGAAGTGGTACTGTGCAGTGTATATATACAGAATAATACAGATACTGAGGATTACACCCAGCATACAGGACAGGAGAAGTGGCACTGTGCAGTGTATATATACAGAATAATACAGATACTGAGGATTACACCCAGTATACAGGACAGGAGAAGTGGTAATGTGCAGAGTATATATACAGAATAATACAGATACTGAGGATTACACCCAGTATACAGGACAGGAGAAGTGATACTGTGCAATGTATATATACAGAATAATACAGATACTGAGGATTACACCCAGTATACAGGACAGGAGAAGTGATACTGTGCAGTGTATACATACAGAATAATACAGATACTGAGGATTACACCCAGTATACAGGACAGGAGAAGTGGTACTGTGCAGTATATATATCTACAGAATAATACAGATACTGAGGATTACACCCAGTATACAGGACAGGAGAAGTGGTACTGTGCAGTATATATATCTACAGAATAATACAGATACTGAGGATTACACCCTGTATACAGGACAGGAGAAGTGGTACTGTGGAGTGTACACACACAAACATCCATATGTACACACATACAGTATGTATATGTATATATATATATATATATATATATATATATATATATATATACACACACACACACACACATCCATATGTACACACACATACATTATATGTACTCACACATCCATTATGTGTACACACACATCCATATGTAAAAGCATACATTATATATACACACACTCAAGTCCATATGTACACATACATTATATTTGTACACACATATACATTATATATATATATATTGAAAAATCAGGAAAAATGCGGCAGTCACCAGAGATGATCTTGTGTCCTTTATTCACATATACATGTTAAGGTACATGTGGATGTGTGTGCATATACATATATATAAGTCTGCCGTCTCCTCTCCCCCTCCTCGCACTTGTTTTACTGCATGTACCTTAACATGTATATGTGAATAAAGGACACAAGATCGTCTCTGGTGAGTGCCGCATTTTTCCTGATTTTTCGATACTATGATCTAGACCAATATTATAGCAGGCCACTGCAGGTTTTAACCCCTGAATCCTGAAGAGTGCCCAGTGTTTCTTAATTATATATATATATGTGTATATATAGATATATATATATATATATATATATATATATATACTGCATGTGTGTATATATATATGTATATATGTATATGCACACACATCCATATGTACACAAGCATATAGTGTATAAATACACACACATCCGTATGTACACACATACAGTATGTACATACATTTACAGTACATACACCACATATACAGTGCATACATTTACAGTACATACACCACATATACAGTACATACATACATTTACAGTACATACACCACATATACAGTGCATACATACATTTACAGTACATGCACCACATATACAGTACATGCACCACATATACAGTACATGCACCACATATACAGTGCATACATACTTTACAGTACATGCACCACATATACAGTGCATACATACATTTACAGTGCATACATACATTTACAGTACATACACCACATATACAGTACATACATACATTTACAGTACATACACTACATATACAGTACATACACCACATACAGTGCATACATACATTTACAGTACATACACCACATATACAGTACATACACCACATACAGTGCATACATACATTTACAGCACATGCACCACATATACAGTACACCACATATACAGTACATGCACCACATATACAGTACATGCACCACATATACAGCACATGCACCACATATACAGCACATGCACCACATATACAGCACATGCACCACATATACAGTACATGCACCACATATACAGTGCATACATACATTTACAGTACATGCACACACACAAATATACATAGAGAGGGAGGGAGACACAGGGTGTTATCAGTGCTGCTCTGCCGCCCAGGTCAGTTATCTGTCCAGTACAGGATTTATAACAACTGCTTGAGATTCCACAGATCGGGCGTCTCGCAGTGAAAGATCAAACAGTTGCCATAAATTCCCTGTGCCACAGGCAGACCGCAGTCACAAGACACAATCCAGACATCTCGCTGTGCAGAAACCTCCCCTCTTACCACCCAGGATGAAGGAGCTCAAGCAGGAGCCGGACAGGAAGGAGAGACATGCGAAGGTGCCCTGCACCAGCTGACAGTGCAGGAACTGCACGGCCCCGGGCCCCTGGTCAGCAAGAGGTACAGCACAGCAGGGTCAAGGAGCGGGGAGGCATCCAGCAGTTGGAGCCGCTGAGGAGTTGAGGTGACATACTCCTCCTCCAAGAAGCGGCTGCTGGAACAGAGCCGGAAGGAAGCTCCCTGCCGGAAACACCTCTGCGGCTGCTGTGCAGCTGCCTTGGCTGTGCCCGGCTGGCGGCCGAAAAAAGATGTAATGGGGCCGCAGGCGACCTCTGAAATGTGAAGAGCGGCCGCAACGGCCCAATTTCCCTTCGGCCCACCGGGCAAACTCCTGATATGCCCTATGGCATATGTCCGGGCCTGCATACCACTCTATAGACGAAACTGGAAAATCATCACAATTCAACTATACTATACTTCTAACCGACTAACTCCTGGGCTTGATGTCAGCTGTCACTACACAGGCTAAAAACACCCTTTAGTGCAACCATGAAAGACACTAATGGGTGCAATTGTATGATATGTAGGGGGAAGACCTATTTTGCTTGTTTTATCAACTTCCAGTAGACAGTGTGTGCGAACATTGCATCACTGGGTCTTAAATAGAACTGATGACGTGTTGTGTCCTGCCATTCACAATAATGCCAGTAGCCAACAAAAGCCATGAAGCATGCAAGGCAGGGACTCGATCATTTGCTCATGCACCCACCAATAATCGGCCGAGTAATGAGCATGCCAAGCACCTTGATGCTCAATTGAGTAACGAGCAGTACCGGGCACGCTCTTTCATGACTATTCATAACATGTAAACCCAAAACTGGAAATAGGTCTTTCAATGCTTAAAAGTACGGCTTCAGAAAGAACAATAAAATTAGCAGATCATGTGCTTCAAATTCTTGTCCATTATATTTTTTAATATTATGCTATTATATATGATTTTTATATGGCTACAAATAATACAAGTAGTATGGGTTACTATTTATTACCTGGGTCACATTTTTAGAAGTTTTCTTTTGTGATATTTTTTTTCTGCTCACTTAATTTAAAGCTTCCCATTATCCAGTCCTTCACTTGGATGGAACAGTCTGAAGAGGAACCTAAACAAGATCTTTTATGACAGAGGTTCTCACATTGATTCCATATATTAGAGATAAATGTGACTTGGAGAGACAGCTTTGGAAGTTTATGAGAATTATGATCTTCTCCACCCAGCTTCCTCCTCCCTTCCTCCACTGACAGTAGCATTCTTGGAGTGGTTATACTCATTTAACCCCCTGTGGGTGCAGAGCCATGGGGGAATTCTCAGACAACCTCCCTGCGAGTTCAGGCAAAGAACACACGATCGAAACTGTCAGGAATTTTGGCAGTTTCTCTGATGAGGAAACTATATGTTCTGGAGCGTGTGCCTGAGTGCAGACTTAATCACTTTGCTTATTACCATACACAATGTATAACTTGTACAGATTTGATATATTAAATACCAAAGATACGGACCTGTATTACTTAATATCTTTTATTTTGTTTCGCACCGACTCTTTATGATCACCTACGTCATATTGTTCTATGAAATAATAGAGGAAGTTGATGTAAATCTTGATAATACTGGGTGGGTTCATTAATTTGGAGAGACCTGCTGCTGGATAGTGTTGAATGCCTAAGAGACATGACAGCCTATAATTCACCATGGCACTTGTCCACCAGATATAGTGATGACCTATTCAATTCACTGGCAGCTACTCCAGAACAGGTGCTTTGTCATGAAGAGTAGGAATGTGGGTTAGTTCATAGGACAGGGATTGTGTATAATTACCGTGAAAATTCATGGCTCCAATATTGTCATTAAGTGACATGACTGTCATGAAGCTAAGTGAATGGGAGATGAAGTATTCAGGACTCAGGTCAAAGAAAGCTATTCTATGACAGTGGGGTACCCACACATGGGAGGTTGCGGAAATGCTGATGGTTACAGTACATTATTATTGGATGCGTTCCAGTAGAGGAAGAAGCAGTAAGAAGATAAAATCACAGACTGATCAGAGCTGTATTATAACTCACCGAATATGATAGACAAGCTTTCATAAAGACTATCCTTCCTTCCTCTAGTAAATACAATTACTTTCCTGTAAAACACAGCATTATTTCTATTACATTTTTATAGATTATTTGGTGATTTTTGATAATTTTGTTGGCATATATTAAAGATTTTGCTGTATATTTCTAAAAACATTATCATATACAGTAATATTCCCAATTAAAGAATCAGTCCAGCAATATATATATAGTCTATTAATGAAGAATAAGGTAGCGGTTTTGCTTTATGCTTTGTGCATACCTGTTTTATTGTCATTTCTGCTTTGTCAGACAATTTGTTTCTTATTTCAATGCCACAATCTGAGAACTTCCAGGATGAATTTGGTAAAGTGATAATGTCTACCTGTAAATTAGATACTGATTTCCTGTCTACACATTAACACATACTGTATACTGGATAGTGATGAGCTAATCTTCCAAGGTTCAGTTCGGTTTGGTTCAGTTCGGCGAACATTCTGAGCCCCATTCAATTCAAAGAGAGGCAAAATCAAAGACATAGAAAACATCTTCAGGGGGGCCCAGAAGCTGCCAAATAGCTCAAGCTGTTTTACAGTGGAGCCCCCTGTTTTGGCACAGCCATTAGCTTCCTAGACTATTATACTTGCCAAGCTTCAACACTGCTGTCATCCTGCTTCTGGGCCCAGACATTAAACTTTAAACATATTCACTACCTTCATCCCCTGTAATTGGGTAAAGTTAGACTTTGCCCTGACTGACCTTTCTGCTGGCGTCCGTGATTGGTTGCCGTAAGCAGTAGCTGACTTGCTTCCGAAGTGCAGTGTAAAGATAAGTAAAAAAAATTATTAAGAATTAAAAAATTGGCACGGGGCCCCCTTAATTTTGATACCAGCCAAGATAAAGCACACACATGGGGGTTGTTATTCTAACCCTGGGAGGCACATTGTTATTGCCCCCCTCTGGGGTAAGAATAGCAGTCCGCAGTCACCCCAGATTTGGCATATTTATTAGATCACAAAATCCAGGTGCTTTATTTGGATCTTCCCAATGCCCTGGTGCAATGGCAATCTGGATAATATAATTGGTTAATGACAGCGGAGAATTTATAGCTGTTATCAAACACTGGAATGGTGATGTTCAAGCCTCTATGAGAACAGACAGAGAAAAACCTTTACTTGAAAATAAACATACAGAGAAAAAGACTTTATTCAAAATAAAACACACAGACAACCCTTTTTTTACCCATTTATTAACCCCAAACACACCCTTTGATGGTAAATCCAATGATATCCCTTGAAGCTTCCCAGCTCTGCTGCAATGGAGGTAACACTAAATGGTGAAGCATCAGCGTGAGCTAATGTACACATTGATTGCAACAAGAACTTTGGCTGTGAGAGCAGTGAGGTAATTGACATCACAGCTAGGATATCGGGTACCCCAGCTGTGTCCTCAGGTGACCTCATGGATGTCACTGTTTTCACAGCTACAGCTTTCCGTGTACTCATTGTGTACAGGAGCTCATGTTGATAGGTCAGTTTACAGCTCAGTGTTCCCTCCAATGCACCAGAACTGGGAAGCTTCAAGGGACAGCATTGTGGATTTACCATCAAAGCTTTAAGGTTAGGTTTGGGGTTAACAAATGGGTAAAGGAGGGAGTCTTTGTGTTTAAATTCAAATAAAGGATTTTTCTCTGTGTGTTTTATTTCAAATAAACGATGTCTCTGTGGTTATAGCAGGCAGGGGGACTTATAGCAGAATGGCACTGATAGGTAAAAGCAATCTGGGAAGCTAGTCTGACCCTGTAGACTGGGGTTCCCTAGTTGACCCTGTACCCAGAATTACCTCTAAAGGTGAAGATGTCTAGGCCACCACGCTTGCCCTGCTCCTGACTATCCCTGGGCTAACACCCCTCACCTCCACCAAGAGATTGGGTTAGAAACAACAACTCCCCATAAGATGACTCTCTCAAAGATAAAGGCTTCAGTAGAACTGCACAGCATCCAAACAGCACATAGTCAGAGTAGAGACTGAACTCTTTCAATTAAGCCAGGTCATGGGTCATGGGTTACTTAAATGCTGGAGGAGTGGACAACTGCATCACCTGACACACACAGCAGCAGCTACAGGTGCATCTCAATAAATTAGAATATCATCAAAAAGTTAATTTATTTCAGTAATTCAATACATAAAGTGAAACACATATAATAATAGAGTCATTACATACAGACTGATCTATTTTAAGTGTTTATTTATGTTAATGTTGATGATTATGGCTGACAGCCAATGAAAACCCAAAGGTTATTATCTCAGAAAATCAAAGCAGGGAAGATGAATAGTTAAAAACCATGCTGCCGTATTCCTTGAGACATCAAAGGGTCAATATAATATTGATTTATTATCTCAATGCATTTCAGGGCTCCGAGAAACACACTGAAACATGGCAATGTGATATTGATTTGTGCGTGGAAAGTGCCAAAGGGCGACGGCAAGATATATACAAATGCAATGGGTGAGTCCTCATAGATTTACATTATAATATATATATATATATATATATATATATATATATATATATAACAAGTGTCAACACTGTGTGGATTTTATTGGATTTAAACGCTAAGGCACTTACTTTTATATGTGCACCTTATTGTAACTTAAAAGCGATTTTGCACAGGAACAAATATAACAAAATGTTTGTATACTGAATCATGGGAAATGAACATGTATGCAGCATTGTACACTGTAAAAAGTGATGGAATGTAACATATTTTTTTAATTGATTGTAAATGAATGAGCACTTTAAAAGTCCACTGTTATTGCAATACCTACACCACGTGAAAAAAGTCTTTGTACTGAAATGTTGTAAATTTGTATGGGCCAATAAAAATTAGTTACTTTATAAAGATTGGAGTGCTGTATTCGCTATTGTTTGATTATATAATAATAATAATAATAATAATAATAAAAAAGCTTTATTTATATAGCGCCAACATATTCCGCAGCGTTTTACAATGTAGGGTTAGAGTACAGAAAATATAATACAGTACAGAGGACTTTAAACTAGAAGAAGAGAAGATGGGAAGAAAAATGCCAAACAAGAACATGCAGCTAAAGGACATATTAAACAAGGATTCTAGATGTGGTAAAGAGGACCCAGTAAAGGATATTCAGAAAGAAGCTTAGAAAAGAGGAGCAACAGAGCACACGTTTTCACAAAAATGCACAAATCATGGGAAACAAACAAGGAGAACTAGAGCTGGTAATACAGAAGGAAAATGATGACATCATTGGTGTCACAGACACCTGGTGAAGAGACATTCATAATTGGAACGTACAGTGGAAAGATACAACTTATTCAAAAAGAATAGAACTAACAAAAGGGGAAGAACAGCTGAATTGTACGTTAAAAACAACATATATCCACACAAATTACTTTTTCAGAGAATGTAAACCTATTAAAAGATATTTGGGAAAGAATTTATAATGGACCACCGGGTCAAACATAGGATATAGATGAGATTCTTTCACATCAAGTGGCCACGTTGTAATAAAAAACATGACATAGTGATCATGGGAGATTTCAACTACCCAGATATTCATTGGGACACCCTCACAGGTAAGAGTAAAGGCTCAAAACTGCTGGCTGATTGAGTGTTGAATGCAAGTAAGTACCATGTGTTGTTGAAGCAGGTTCTGATACACTCTCTGCCATGTAGCTGTATAAGAGGTCCAACCCCTGTAGCAGAAAACATTTCCCAAACCATGAGGGCCACTTTACACACACCAACTTATCTGTCCAACTTCTGAACAACTTACTGGTTGCAGTGAAATCATGGACACATTGCTCCATTCTGTGACTGTGTACAAATGGAACAATGTGTCCATGATTTCACTGCAACCAGTAAGTTGGTCAGAAGTTGGACAGATAAGTTGGTGTGTGTAAAGTGGCCTTGACACTTCCTCCACCACCTTTCACTGGCTTATTTGCACACTTTGGAATCAGTCTTTCCCCAGTTTATCGATGAACATAATGTTTCCCATCAGACCCAAATAAATTAAACTTGCTTTCATCACTAAAATTAACTCTGGGCCTATTCTACTCTGTCCACAGAACATGCTCCTGAGCAAAGGTGAGTCTAGTCTTTTGATTCTTTCTGCTAATTAAAGGTTTAGTAAATGCAGAGTGGGCTTTCAGTCCAAATGCTCTTAAACGTCATGGCGCTGTATGACGAGACAGATCCTCACGCTGTTAAGTGCTGAACTATTCCAGATGCAGTGTTGAAATGGAGATTCTCTACATTATCTTGTCCTCTCTTGCATTTGTCTTCTGAGTGCGACCAGCCTTCTTGTTGGACTTGGAAGAGTTTGTCATGTTAAGATGCAATATTCTAGAAATCACAGACTTGGAATTACCAACTTCTGTTGCTATGACTGGTAGGGTGACCCTTTGGCATTCATCTGGACAACCTGCTGTCGTAGGGTTTCAGTCACTTTGGAGTGGAAGACTATTTTTGCAAAATGTGTGCAAACTGGAAAGTTAGGCTGCCGGTTAAATAGGGCTTGTCATATAATTAAGGAAAATAACTCCAGGTGCCAGATTAACGCCAATAACATGCAGGTATCTGAAAGTGTTCTCTAATTTTGATCAGTGTTCTTTTCATTTATCCCATTTACACTTTTATTCATAGCTTTAGAATACATTCAATTTATGAAATAAGCTTAAAATACTGCTGATTTACTCAGGTTAGGATATTTTCACATAGAACAACACAATGACCTTAACACTAAAGGTACCGTTACACACAGAGATTTCTGTGGAGGCATTGCTTGCAACTCACTGGTTGCAGTGAAATCATGGACACATTGTATCATTTTGTTGCCGTGTACAAATGGAACAATGTGTCCATGATTTCACTGCAACCAGTGAGTTGCAAGCAATGTCTCCACAGAAATCTCTGTGTGTAACGGTACCTTAAGGTAATTGTGTGTTGTTCACAAATTTTGATTTCCAGTGTTGACTGAATATTTCACTTGGTCTAAAAAATATTATTTAAAATATTATATATTCCACTGTTATCAGTGATTGGTTTCTTACAGTCAGTGGATATTTATTTCTTTATAGCCCTCTTTGCTGGATCACTCATTTAGACTCTGTAGAATGATGGAAGGCTAATGAATGTTATTGAAAAGAAGGGTGGTTATATTGGTCGCTGAAATATATTTTTTGATGTTAGCAATGTATTTTTCCAATTTTGAGTTGCTTGGTTATTAATCTTAGGCTGGCTTCACATCACGATTTTGCTGCATCCATGTGTATCCGTTTCAAAATGGATACACACGGAACAGATTTTGCCTCCCATGTATCTTTATGGGCAACAGATCGGATGTCTCCCTATTGGCATCCAATTTTAGCACCATCCGTTGCTGTCCGATTTAGTCATGGAGCCAAAATTGTAGCCTGCTCCGATTTTGGTCTCCATGACTCAAATCGGACACCATCGATCCATAACGGATCCATTGCGTTCCACGTTACATAACATGGGAGTCTATGCATCTCGGATCCATAAAAAAATCGGATCCGTAAAACGGATCCGATTTGCTGTACTGCGCATGTCAGAAGCAAGGTACAGCTCTATCTCTGCTAAATGATGACGGATCCGTGGAAAACATGGATCCGTGGCCATCAGTGGCATCTCTTGGCACAGATCCGTGCCTGTCCGAGTGATCTTTGAAATTCAAGGATCACCACGGATGTGCAAAAATCGTGATGTGAAGCCAGCCTTACTGTAACAGATTAAAGAGTGAGCAATCAAGATTGGAAAATGTATATTTTTCATTTAGCTGGCTAATAATTCTGTATGCTTATAGTTGACCAATTATTCTCCACACATATATATTCTCCTTCAAAAAAACCTTACTTTTACTTTATTAAATATTGAGGTTAATTAACCTGTTAGATTTAGTGACAGCACAGTAGTTGTTCAATATTAAAATTAATAATAATACATAATAAATTATTAAATAAATAATAAAATTGTTAATCAAAACCACAAATTGCCTAATTATTGTGCACACAATGTATGGAATTTTAAAGTGTTAACCTATGAAAGTAAAATAATACACTTTGCGGGGAAGGTGATTCTCCATGGGTTGTCACTATCCTAGAGTGCATTATTTTTTTTTTTATATTTTAGGAATGTGAGGAACAAGTGGAGTCCTGATATGTGACCAAGTGATCTTTGAGGAATTATTACTAGTGATGAGCCACCACCTAAGTATTCAAAATCGATTCAATTCGCCGAATTGGGATGTGTTCGACGAATTGTTCGTCGAACACCGTCGAACCCCATTGGAATCAATGGCAGGGTACAGCAAACACATAGAAAACACCTTCAAAAGTGTCCAAAAGTTGCCAAATTACTCAGAATAGACAACAAACGCCAAGAAAAGTGACAACAATCTACCCACAGTACAAACAGTCTCATGGCATAGCATGGGTGCATAAGACACGGTCTATGCCAGCCTGCACACTCTTCCAAAGCACTTCAAAATAGAAGGTGGTTAACATTCACCTAAAATTTCAGAGGTGAGTGAAACTGACTTTGAATTGACAAATGGATGAGTTACAGCGGAAAAGTGGCAGTAGTTTTCTACATTAAGTACAAAGAGGTGGAGGAGTAAAAGGAGGATGAGACACAGGTATAGACATGCTCAAATCATGTACCACACAGCGAGGGGACCCCAACAAGAGTCCTCACTGTTCCTAAAGGTTAAGACCACAGCAAAATGGCATCAATTGTCCCAGACCAAAAATTGCTGAATGGTCCAGCCTGCTGCATGGCACAGGATCTGGAACAGGACCTGGTCTACCACTTCAACGTTAAATATTGCTCAGCAACTATAAGTTTTTTAGAGTATTACAGGAAAAACTAGAGAGGTGAGTCAGTGACCTGTTTAGGCCTATTGGGCCGGATAAACTCAAAGCTCATGCAAACGCGCCCATCAATGTTATGCCCCGCCACACACAGGTGGGACCACTATCAGTTTCGTGGAGTATTGCAGGAAATAATAGAGAGGTAGGTCAGTGACTCCTTTAGGCCTAGAGGACCGGATAAACTTAAAGCTCATGCAAGCGCTACCATCATTGTTATGCCCCACCACACACAGGTGGGACAACTATAAGTTTTGTGAAGTATTACCGAAAAAAATAGTCAGGTATGTCATTGACCTGTTTAGGCCTAATAGACCAGATAAACTCAAAGCTCATGCAAGCGCTCCTATCAATGTTATACCCTGCCACACACGGGTGGGACAAACTATAACTTTTGTGGAGTATCAGAGGAAGGGCTAGTCAGGTAGGTCAGTGACCTGTAAAGGCCTAGTGGACAGGGGATTACCCAAACAATGCTTTTAAGGGCCCAAAAACTGTTCATGTGTATACAGCACATTTGCCAAAACCTGGTTTGATGCCCAAAACTAGTTTCGCAAACATTAAGGGAGATGTAGTATCAATGTTTTTAAGTACCCAAAAATGGTGGATGTGAATACAGCAAATTTGTTAATCACTGGTTCGATGGACTAAAAGGTTGAATATTCAGAAACAGGGGTAGGAGTGCCAAAGATAGGTATTGAGCTCAGAGATCCCTACTCAAGTAAAGCAACAAACAGCAAGGAGACCCCAACAACAGTCTCCATTTTTCAAAAAAATTAGGCACAGCCACCACTTAAGTGGCATCAATTGCCCCAGAGTTGAAATATTAAAATGGGGGGTTTAATGCAGGACATTGAAAAGTACACAAGCGTTTAGTCTCCCCAGGCTGACACAGGGGTGGAAATGTCCTTGCAGATCCATGACTTGTTCATCTTGATAAACATTAGTCTGTCTACACTGTCACTGGACAGCCGTATGCGCTTATCTGTCAGCACCATACCAGCAGCGCTGAAGACCCATTCAGAGAGAATGCTGGCTGCGGGGCACGACAAAATCTCCAAGGCATCAGTGGCGAGCTCAGGCCATTTCAGTTTTGAAGCTAATATGCACAAGGGTCCAGTTCCACAGTCATGGCATCGATATTAAGCTGTAGATACTCCAGTACAATCCTCTCTAGGCGTTCACTATATGTCAGCCCTTTTTCTCTCTTCTGGCATTGCAAAAGATGGTCTAAAGATAATGGTGCAATGATTCTACAAAATTGCTGTTACCAGATAGACTGTTACTGTCAACGTTTGAGTGATGATGACTCAACGTTGCCAGGGTTGGAAAGTTAGAACTGCGATATTCACTATGTGCACCACTGGTGTTTTGGGATAAAGCAGTACTAAGATTGTGTAAAAGCTTCTATTGATACTCCTGCATGTGTGCGTTCCTTTCCAGAGCAGGACTCCTTTGGCAAAATTTACTCTTGGATATAATAATGTGCCAACCAGTAGTTGGCATTCCTTCGAATTCTAACAATCAGAGGATCATGTTGTAGGTAGTGCAGCAAGAAGGTACTCATGTGTCTTGCGCATCCAGGAGGCCCAAGTCCTTGTTGTGTTGGTGGCGGCAAGGTAACATTCACGCTTACTTCCTCTGCCTATGTGGCGCCCCGCAACGAGTGCGTCACAGGAGGGTACTGCACCCCTGACTGAAGGTGCGGTATCCTCCGTCTCAGTGATGAACAAGTTAATCCCATGGCTCCATGTACCACATACAACATCTAGAGGCAGTGGACCAATTAGGTCCTGGTGGGAGGAGAGTTAGATGCATAGCAGTGGGGAAAGAGCAGAAAGAGTTAGAAAGTGGGAGAGACAAGAGCAAGAGTAGATGTCGTGACAGAACAGGTGGGTTTTACCTGGGAGGAGGGACTGTATGAGGAAGTCTTTGTCTCCCGCCAGGACGTTGAATCCCACCTGCCCAAGGGACACCCCGACCAAGATCTATACTGGGGAGAGACTTTATCGTACGAGCGACACGCCGGGCCCTGAGGGTGGTATTCCCTTCGGGTCTGCAAATGTGAACCTTAATGCAAAAAGTGATTTTTCGCATAACTTGTGTTTTGTTGAAAAAGACTCATGAGACTTTGTGAGGACAGTTACGTTTACCAGTGTGAAGAATAAGGAGTAATGCATCCCGGCGGTAACCCGGACATTGCCAAGAGACAGTGAGACTAACTGCCGAGTCCGCACAAGTTAAACCGGTTCCGCTAGACAGTAACGTTATAAGATAATGTGCCTCCCAGGCGGGAAGAAAAAGTAAAGCGTAAATGTTGTTAATAAAAGTGATCATTGTTGGTATTTGCAAATATAAAAATATTTTCTCTGTACTGGTTGGGTTGTGTGACACTTGGGGACAAGTGTAATTTGCCAAGGGGGAGTGTGGCGCCCCGCAACGAGTGCGTCACAGGAGGGTACTGCACCCCTGACTGAAGGTGCTGTATCCTCCATCTCAGTGATGAACAAGTTAATCCCATGGCTCCATGTACCACATGCAACATCTAGAGGCAGAGGACCAATTAGGTCTTGGTGGGAGGAGAGTTAGATGCATAGCAGTGGGGAAAGAGCAGAAAGAGTTAGAAAGTGGGAGAGACAAGAGCAAGAGTAGATGTCGTGACAGAACAGCTAACAGGGAGGGCACCGGGAAGCGGTGACACAGAACGAAGGGGGCCAAGAGAACTAGTAACGGGCGAAGAAGTGACCCAAGCCCAGTGCAACCTGGAGTACCGGCTCCGAGACAGTACAGACGCTCTACCGCTGTGCTACAAAACCGGAGTAATAGACGGCTTCATAGGAGCGCATCACAAAAACCACCATCACCGTAGCTGTACTGGGAGGGGTACCCACCATTGAGGTCCAGGGACCCATTGGCAGCCGTCCGGCCAACGGCTTGGGTGCCCAACAGAAGTTCCTCTGTATCCTGACCTGGTACGTGGAAGGTAGCAAAGAGTAAAAGGGACAGTGAGTTTAAAAGAGACATTGTGGAGCCTTGGAGGGACACTGTTCATCGCAGGGACCACCCGGTCTGTTACCTGAAAGTCAAACCGTTATCCAGTGTACCGTGTGTGAACTAAGTAAAGACCCATGCAGAGGAACACAATCAACTGAGCTGACGTATTCCATCACTACAGCTCCTGACCCCGGGGACTCCCGCTCATCCTGTAGGGATCGGATCCATCTAGCTGCAGCCCATCCCCCGGAGGTCCAAAGCAGCGCCGGTGCCATCACTGGACCCCTACAGGTGGCGTCACGAAACAGTAACTTTATTCCTATATATTCTTATTTTACCCTTTATTGACCACCGGGCCTCCACAGCCTCAGGCACAGAACCGTGACCACAGCCAACGCCTGAGACCTGAGAAGCCGGCTTACGGTGAGTCACCTACTCCCCCCAACCTCACACAACAGAAATGTGATCAAGATCTCTCTCATCTGCTGAGTCATCCATACCCATCAACTCTTCGTCCTCCATTTCTTCCTCGACTTCTGCACCTTCATCAACAGTTTGCCTGCTACCATGCGCCCTCATTGTTCCCTCTCCCCCACCCTCCCATGCCAGCCACCTTGGTGCTGCCGACTGTCTGGACCTTTGAGATCTTGTTATCCCTTCCGCATACGCCTCCTCCTGTACTTCCTCCCTTTCCTCTTGGCCCACCACTTGACTCTGAATACTGGTTAAAGTGTGCATCATCAGCGCTAAACATCTTAATAGCCATTTTTGCAGAAGGGTGCAGAGATCCTTGATCTGAGACCACTCCAGCAGCGTGATTGGCCCCACCTCTGGATCGCGTTGGCCCAGGCTATACATCATAACATATTGCACCAGGGCTCGTCTCTGCTGCCACAGTAGCTGCAACATGTACAGAGTGGAATTCCATTGTGTCAGCACATCGCATTTGAGGCGGTGAACCAGCATGCCAAACGTCTTCTGTAGCGATGTAAGTCGTTGAGCTGCGAGATGCGAATGGCGGAAGTGAGCACACAGCGACCGTGCCCTCTGCAGAAGCGTATGTAGGCCGGGATAGTGGGCTACAAATTGCTGGATGACCAGGTTCAAGACGTGAGCTATGCAAGGCACGTGTGTCACCTTGCCCTGGCAAAGGGCCACACCCAGGTTTGCAGCATTGTTGCACATGGCCTTCCCTGGCTGCAGGTTCAGTGGAGACAACCAATGATTAAACTCAGTCTCCAGAGCGGACCACAACTCCTCAGCTGTGTGACTCACATTTCCTAGACATTTTATCGTAAACACCTCCTGATGGCATTGAGCCCTGCTGCCAGCATAGTAAAGAGGTGTGCTGGATTCCTTCTGCACAGTTTGGAGGCGGGTCACGTTACCAGACAGGCTTTGGGCGCAGGTGGAAGACCTAGATGAGGTGGATGAGGCAGAAGCAGTGGAAGAACTTCTAGATACAGAGGTTTGATGCACAACCTGTGGGGATGGCAAGACTTGTACAGCAACCCCCTCTCCTGCTGTCACCATAGTCACCCAGTGCCCAGTCAGCGATATGTAACACCCGTGTCCATGCTTACTCGTTCAGGTGTCTGTGGTGAAATGAACCCTGTCACACACAGAGTTTTTCAAGAAAGTGTTGATGTTGTATACAACATGCTGGTGTAGCACAGGCACAGCTTTCGTCGAAAAGTAGTGGCGACTGGGCATGTGGTACTGGGGCACTGCGATGGCCATAAGGTCTCGAAAATCCTCTGTATCCACCAGCTAGAAAATGTCACATCGCCATTGGACTCGGTGGCCGGTGGTCCTGCCTCGGCCGCTGGGAGGAGCCGGATTCCTTCGTCTGGTGGTGCTGGTGATGGGAGGGCCTTGTCCTCATGTGGACCTGCTCCAGCGACGTCTGCCTCTGTCGCTGAGCGCCGCTGTGTTTCCCCTCTGGGTGGTGTTGGTCGCAGAAGAGCGGGCCCTGCAGAGGTGTCCGTTAGGCGCAGCCTGCGTTCTTCTGTCAGAGGTGGCGTGGGTGCAGCCAGTCGTGCATCTCCATCTGGCCTGGATCTAGGGGCGGTCCGGATGAGGTCATCAGGCTGTGAGCTCCAGCCTATGGGAGGTAACCGCGCCCTTCAAATACATTGGAGCCTGTCTTGCAGGCCGCCAGATATAGTTTTGGTTCCCCACGTGACATAGTGTGTGTTTGGTTTTGACTCTGACCTTTGCCTGGATTTTTGACTCTGTACCGCCTGATGATTTTGTACCTTTGCTGCCCTCTCGGTTTTGACTCTGACCTTTGCCTGGATTTTCGACTCTGTACCGCCTGACGATTTTGTACCTTCGCTACCCTCTCGGTTTTGACTCGGACTCCTGACTACGTTCTTCGCTTCCTGATTTTTCCCTTCCTAGACGACCTCCCTGCTCTGCTGCTCCCATAGATAGCTACCCCCTGGGCTCCGCTATAATTCCAGATCCCTGTATAGGGGTTAAGGGTCTCGGGGTTTCTCGGGGTGCTGCCTTACCAGCAGCTCAGCCTTACAGCGGACGGTCGTCACATTATATCTGGCCATACCATTTTTTCTATATATATATCGACTATATATATATTTAAACGCATTCCCTTACCTTTTTTTTCTCTCCTTTTCCCAATGGTTTTACCTGTTGTTTTTTTTTCTTTACTCTGAGCTGTGTCAGCTGTTAATTGCTTCCATCAATGCATCTGTGTCCAGCTTCTCAGTCCTGTGGAGGAACACTCCCATCTTCTCATACCAACATGCTGCACAAGTCACCATCTGAAGTCCTCTGCATGAATGCTGGAGATCAGAAGGCCTCATTCCCTGGATGTCAGCACCTGGGGGGCTCTGGCTATGCCTGCTCAGGTGCCCAGGTAGGATTGCCCGCAAATGCGGCCAAAGTCCTGTTCCCTATTTCTTTGACTTACCTTAAGAAATCTGTGTGTTTGGAGGCTTATGTTGACAGTGGCTCAGAGGGGAATTTCATAGATCTCCATGTAGCGAGAACTCTTGGTGTACCACTGCTAAGGCTTAATGCCCCCATTAGAACCACTGCAGTTAATGGCACTCCCCTCATCCAGGGTGGAGTGGAATTTGTCACTGAGGAAGTGTCAATGCTGGTGGGGTCGTTACATGCTGAAAAGGTGTCATTTTTTGCAATCAGTAATTTATCATCTGCAGTAATCCTGGGCATGCCATGGTTACGTAAACATAACCCAGTCATAGACTGGCACTTGAGTGACATCGTGCGCTGGAGCCCAAAGTGTCAGGATAACTGTATCTCGCTATCTGTAAACCAAGTGAAGGTCAAGACTCCTCCATTTGTACCATATGCCTTTAGAGATTTTGAGGATGTATTTTCTATTCAGGAATCAGAGAAATTACCCCCTCACAGAAAGTATGATTGCGCCATAGATTTGCTACCTGATTCTCGTCTCCCAAAAAGGGAGAATATTTAACCTCTCTGGTCCAGAACGTCAGGCTATGAATGATTACATAGCAGACAGTCTGAGAAAGGGGTATATTAGACCATCCACCTCACCAGTAGGAGCTGGTTTCTTTTTTGTGGGAAAGAAAGATGGCGGCCTCAGACCTTGCATTGATTACCGCGAATTAAACGCGATCACTGTGAAAAACCAGTATCCTCTTCCACTCATCCCTGATCTTTATAATCAGCTGTTGGGAGCCAAGTATTTCACTAAACTGGACCTCAGGGGAGCATATAACCTGGTCCGTATAAAAGAAGGCGATGAGTGGAAGACCGCGTTCAATACACCTCTCGGCCATTTTGAGTATCTTGTAATGCCGTTCGGGTTAAGCAACGCACCTGCAGTTTTTCAGAATTTCGTGAACGATATATTCAGAGACATCAGTGGTGTATATGTGGTCGTTTATTTGGACGACATTCTGGTTTTTTCTCCTGGTCTTTGGTCGCACGTCCGACATGTCCGTACTGTGCTTCAGAGACTCAGAGAGCATTCTTTATTCGCCAAATTAGAGAAATGTGTCTTCATGGAGGAGGAGATAAACTTTTTGGGGTATATTATATCTGCTAAAGGTTTTCGCATGGATCCTGCCAAAATTAAACCCATTAAGGAATGGGTACAACCAAGTCTCTGAAGGCACTGCAGCGATTCTTGGGTTTCGCTAACTATTACCGCAAATTTATTAAAGGGTTTTCCGAGATAGCCAAACCTCTCACTGATTTGACACGTAAAGGGGCGGATGTGGTTAATTGGAAGCCTGAAGCAATTTATGCGTTTTCTAAGTTAAAGGAATGTTTCTCCTCTGACCCAATATTGGTTCAGCCTGATCTGGACCGCCCCTTCATTGTAGAGGTAGATGCCTCTGAAGTTGGAGTGGGAGCAGTGCTGTCACAAGGCACTGCATCCCTCACTCAGCTTCGTCCGTGTGCCTTCTTTTCCCGAAAATTTTCGTCTACCGAGATGAATTATGACATAGGTAACCGAGAGTTGTTGGCAATCAAATGGGCCTTCGAGGAATGGCGCCACTTCCTCGAAGGCGCCAAACATAAGATTACCGTAATTACTGACCACAAAAACCTGACCTACTTGGAGTCAGTGAAAAGACTGAATCCTAGACAGGCTAGGTGGGCTTTGTTCTTCTCCAGATTTGATTTTGTTATCACCTTCCGACCAGGTACTAAAAATGTGAGGGCTGATGCCCTGTCTCGAAGTTTTTGCCCCATACAAGTCGGGGACGTTGAACCGACTCCCATTTTAGCCAAGGGGATTGTTGTCTCGGCTGTGTCTTTGGACCTTCTGGAAGAGATTCGTAGATCTCCAGAACAGGCCCCTGACACTACTCCTGCCCAGAAACTATTCGTCCCTGCCACATACCGCCTCAAAGTCCTTAAGGAATCTCATGATTCCGTCCTCGCAGGGCATCCTGGTATCAATAACACCATCAGACTGGTAACCAGGAGTTTGTGGTGGCCAACCATAGTAAAGGACTGTAAGGAATATGTACTGGCTTGTGAAACCTGTGCTCGCGCTAAGTCTCCCCGCAACCGCCCTGCCGGGTTGCTCCAGTCCTTGCCTACCCCTGAGGGTTCTTGGACTCATATCTACATGGATTTTATTACTGACCTGCCACTCTCAGAAGGGAAGACTTGTATCTGGGTAGTGGTAGACAGATTCAGCAAGCAGTGTCATTTTGTTCCGCTGTCCGGGTTACCTAATTCCAGACCCTGAGCAAAGTATTTATTAATCATGTTGTGCGATTGCATGGTGTTCCTGTGAATATTGTTTCTGACAGGGGCACCCAGTTCGTTTCTAAGTTTTGGAGGGCATTCTGTAAACGGATTGGAATTGACTATTCCTTTTCTTCTGCCTATCACCCTGAAACCAATGGTCAAACCGAGCGCGCTAATCAAGCTCTCGAACAGTATCTACGTTGTTATGTCTCTGAGCATCAATCTGATTGGGTGGAACATCTGCCACTAGCAGAATTTGCCATGAATAACCAGTACCAGGAGTCCATCAAGACCACCCCTTTCTACTGTAATCATGGGCTGCACCCGCGCTTTTGTTCATTTTCTTCTAGGCTTTCTGACGTTCCTGGGGTAGAAAGGTCCGTAGATCAGTTAAAGACTATCTGGTCTGAAGTGAACAAAAACTTAAAGGGGGCTCAGACTAGGCAGGCGTCTTCTGCTAATAAACGGCGCTCCAAGGGTCCGGACCTGGGAGTTGGGGACAAAGTTTGGTTGTCCACAAAAAATATCAAGCTCAAAGTGCTGTCTGCCAAACTAGGTCCCAGGTTTATTGGTCCGTATGAAATAATTGACGTGATTAACCCTGTAGCCTTTCGTCTGAAGCTCCCTCAATCATTCAAACTGCCCAATGTATTCCATAAATCCCTTCTCAAATTGTACCGGTCTCCGATTCGTCCTGTCCGGTCCCCTCCTCCTCCGGTCTTGGTCGGGGGTGCCGTGGAATACGAAGTTCAGCGGATCCTTGATTCCCGCTTAGTGAGAGGATCCGTGCAGTATCTGGTACATTGGAAGGGCTATGGTCCGGAGAAGAGGTCCTGGGTGCCTGCCGGTAATATCCATGCCAAGGGTTTGATCAGGAGGTTTCATCTTCTTCATCCCAATAAACCGGGTTTTGTGGGTCCGGAGGCCCCTCGTAGAGGGGGGGGGGGGTACTGTCATATCGCCATTGGACTCGGTGGCCGGTGGTCCTGCCTCGGCCGCTGGGAGGAGCCGGATTCCTTCGTCTGGTGGTGCTGGTGATGGGAGGGCCTTGTCCTCATGTGGACCTGCTCCAGCGACGTCTGCCTCTGTCGCTGAGCGCCGCTGTGTTTCCCCTCTGGGTGGTGTTGGTCGCAAAAGAGCGGGCCCTGCAGAGGTGTCCGTTAGGCGCAGCCTGCGTTCTTCTGTCAGAGGTGGCGTGGGTGGAGCCAGTCGTGCATCTCCATCTGGCCTGGATCTAGGGGCGGTCCGGATGAGGTCATCAGGCTGTGAGCTCCAGCCTATGGGAGGTAACCGCGCCCTTCAAATACATTGGAGCCTGTCTTGCAGGCCGCCAGATATAGTTTTGGTTCCCCACGTGACATAGTGTGTGTTTGGTTTTGACTCTGACCTTTGCCTGGATTTTCGACTCTGTACCGCCTGACGATTTTGTACCTTTGCTGCCCTCTCGGTTTTGACTCTGACCTTTGCCTGGATTTTCGACTCTGTACCGCCTGACGATTTTGTACCTTCGCTGCCCTCTCGGTTTTGACTCGGACTCCTGACTACGTTCTTCGCTTCCTGATTTTTCCCTTCCTAGACGACCTCCCTGCTCTGCTGCTCCCATAGGTAGCTACCCCCTGGGCTCCAATTCCAGATCCCTGTATAGGGGTTAAGGGTCTCGGGGTTTCTCGGGGTGCTGCCTTACCAGCAGCTCAGCCTTACAGTGGACGGTCGTCACAGAAAAGCAGCATTTCCATAGCCTACAGTTTGCAGATGGTGAAATTCAACCTCTTAGCTTTGGCATGGGTAGGAAGAAATGGTCTTTTACTTGCCCACATCTGAGGGATCGAGGGCTGGCTGCTGTACAGAGACAGGGTTGAGTAGGGAGTCCCAGACAAACTGCTGGTCTGTGAGGGAGGTGCAGGCGGACATATTATGTCGTATTCATAAAAAGGGGGTGCTCTCAATGTCTGACAGCGCTCAACACCAGCAGGTGTTTCCACTTCCAAAACAGCTAACGACCTGTCAATCACACTGGCTTGTGCAGGTAAAGGGGTGGAAGTTCTGCGGCCGAAAGCCTGTATGACAGCTGTCCCCACAGTCACAGAGGATGAAGAAGCCGCAGATACACTTCATGGGCCAGATGATGGTTGGTCAGGCCGCTAGACTGCATTGTAGCACAGCGAGCTTCCCACTGTGACTTATGCTTCATGTCCATGTGACGATTCAACTGTGAAGTACTCAAACTATTGATTTTTTGGCCTCTACTTAGATTTTGTTTATAAATTTTGCAGATATCATGAGTTGGGTCATCCTTTGCGATCTGAAAAAAGGCCCAGGCTAGGCAAGGCTTAGCGCCCATGTGACCTCCAGAGCCACCATGGCTTCTGCACAGAGGCAGAGTTGTGGCTGAGGACTCAATTGTTGACGTGCTTCCAGGACTCCGTCTCTGTCCAGGAAGCTGCAACCTAACCTCGTATCTAGCATCTTCCACCTACTCTGCTGAACTCGTCAACAGCCTGCCTATCGGTTGACAGTAAGTGGGATCTCCAACCTCATCATCACCCTGTGTGTTCTCACACTCGTCATCCTCAGATCTAACCTCTTCCTGCCCTGAGCACAAAGTCAAGTTGTTGTTCTAATCAGGTATCTGAGTCTCATCATCATCTGCCTCATTGTCACCACCAATAGGGGTTACAGTTTGGGAATGAGGGTCTACATTGTCTACATTATGTTCAGACTCTCCTTCATCTAGGCCTGGATATGACTCAAAAAGATTTTGAGCATCGGTGCAGATCATTTCCTCGTGTTGACTCAATGAAGCTTTGGAGCAGACCTCTGATTCCCAGGCTATAGTATGAGTGAACAGCTCTACAGACTCACCCATCTGTGTTAACCCATAGTCAGTAAATAAAAAGAAAAAATAGTGTTGCGCCACCTGTGGACCTCTCCTGTCTTTAAAGCGGTCGTATTGTAAGTGAACTAACCTTTGCCCGATCCGCACAACCAGATTGTGAGTGTAGTTTTGTGGCTCAGGCTGCCAGCCTTGGATCTGTAGTGCTCCTGTATCCTTAATCGCCTCAGCTCCTGGCCTCGTGCTGTCCACGCTCTCTCTCCAGGGTTGGGTCAGGAAACACCATGTTGATCCATTAACCCTATCCCGCCTGCAGCTCTGTCACCGCTTTCCCCAATGGAATTAGATTAACAGAATTCAGATAGAATATGCGGTTCTAAGGTAGAGCGCAGGTATGAAACGGGATACTTTCATCTTTATCTCCGTAACTTTATTCATAAAAAGTTCCAGACCACAATGCGTTTCGACGTACAGACGTCTTCCTCAAGCGGATCCGCTTGAGGAGACGTCTGTACGTCGAAACGCGTTGTGGTCTGGAGCTTTTTATGAATAAAGTTACGGAGATAAAGATTAAAGTATCCCGTTTCATACCTGCGCTCTACCTTAGAACCGCATATTCTATCTGAATTCTACTAACCCATAGTCAGTAGGGCGGCTGGAGACTTTGGCCCCTTTAAAAATAGTCTGGGTGAAATGGTGGATGAGGATGAGGAAAAAGCAAATATGCTAAATGACTTTTTTTCAACAGTATTTACACAAGAAAATCCCATGACAGACAATATGATCAGTGATAACAAAAATTCTCAATTAAACGTCACCTGCTTAACCCAAGAGGAAGTACGGCATCGTCTAAAAATCACTAAAATTGACAAATCCCCGGGCCCAGATGGGATACACCCCAGAGTGCTGCAGGAATTAAGTACTGTCATAGATAGACCATTATTTTTAATATTTAAAGATTCCATAATATCAGGGTCTGTACCACAGGACTGGCGTATAGCAAATGTGGTGCCAATATTCAAAAAGGGGACAAAAACTGAACTTGGAAATTATAGGCCAGTAAGCTTAACCTCTACTGTGGGTAAAATCCTTGAGGGTTTTCTAAGAGATGCTATACTGGAGTATCTGAACAAAAATAACCTCATGACCCATTATCAACATGGTTTTACGAGGGACCGTTCCTGTCAAACTAATCTAATAAGCTTCTATGAAGAAGTAAGTTCTGGACTGGACCAAGGAAATGCAGTGGATGTGGTGTATATGGACTTTTCAAAAGCTTTTGATACGGTGCCACACAAAAGGTTGATACATAAAATGAGGGCAATGGGGATAGGGGAAAATATGTGTAAGTGGGTTAAGAACTGGCTTAGTGATAGAAAACAAAGGGTGGTTATTAATGGAACACACTCAGAATGGGTCACAGTTAACAGTGGGGTACCACAGGGGTCAGTGTTGGGCCCGCTTCTATTTAATATATTTATTAATGACCTTGTAGGGGGCATACAGAGTAGAATCTCAATATTTGCAGATGACACTAAACTCTGCAGGGTAATCAATACAGAGGAGGACAATTTTATATTACAGGAGGATTTATGTAAACTAGAAGCTTGGGCTGCTAAATGGCAAATGTACTTTAATGGGGATAAATGTAAAGTCATGCACTTGGGCAGAGGAAACAAAGGGTATAATTATGTGCTTAATTATAAAACACTGGGCAAAACTATCACTGAAAAAGACCTGGGTGTATGGGTAGATGACAAACTCACATTTAGTGGCCAGTGTCAGGCAGCTGCTGCAAAGGCAAATAAAATAATGGGATGTATTAAAAGAGGCATAGATGCTCATGAGGAGAACATAATTTTACCTCTATACAAGTCACTAGTGCGACCACACTTAGAATACTGTGTACAATTCTGGTCTCCGGTGTATAAGAAAGACATAGCTGAACTAGAGCGGGTCCAGAGAAAAGCGACACAAGTCATTAGAGGACTAAGGGGTCTGCAATACCAAGACAGGTTATTAAACTTGGGGTTATTTAGCTTGGAAAAACGAAGGCTTAGGGGTGATCTTATAATAATGTACAAATATATGAGGGGGCAGTACAGAGACCTTTCTAATGATCTCTTTACTCTTAGGCCTGAGACTGGGACAAGGGGGCATCCTCTACGTCTGGAGGGAAGAAGGTTTAATCATAATCACAGACGCGGATTCTTTACTGTAAGAGCAGTGAGACTATGGAACTCTCTGCCACATGATGTTGTAATGAGTGAGTCACTACTAACATTTAAGAGGGGCCTGGATGCCTTTCTTGAAAACTATAATATTACCAGTTATACATACTAGATTCTTTGATAGGGCGTTGATCCAGGGAATTAGTCTGATTGCCGTATCTGGAGTCAGGAAGGAATTTTTTCCCCCAATGTGGAGCTTAGTGTTGCCACATGGGGTTTTTTTTTGCCTTCCTCTGGATCAACATGTTAGGCTATGGGTTGAACTAGATGGACTTAAAGTCTTCCTTCAACCTTAAAAACTATGTTACTATGTTACTATGTTACTTGTGAGCTGTGAGGAAGCAACTGCAACTGGAGTGTTTGTGATATTGAAGTTGAGGTGGAAGAGAACCCACTTGATGGAATGCTTGATATCCATTCAAGTACCTGCTCTTTTTGGGCCTCATCTATAAGTTTTAGTGATGCTCTGCTGCGTAAGAAAGGGATGATAGCAGATCGTCCACGAAAAGAAGTAGACATTTTAGTTTTGCTTGAAGACGGTATTTGTTCAGCAGATGTTTCTGTTACTTTAGCACTTACCCCACGGACACAAAGATTTTTACCCTTTCCAACATGCCTATTCCCCTTACCACCATCAGCAGACCTTCTACCACTCATTTTTTAGGGTAACTGATTGGCAACTCTGTAGCTGTTAGCACAAAAACTATGGATATAAAACTAGCAGAGCTGAGTGGCCAAACAGTGGTACAACCCTAAACAGATTTTGATAAGTAGGTTTGGGCAGATGCAATACAAAAGTGTTTCCTGCGCTGTGTGGCGGTAGATTTCAACAGAACACTGGACCACAGCTACCTAGTCAAACAGTGGTAGTACCCTAAATAGGTTTTGGTAAGTGGGTTTGGGCAGATGCGCTGTGTGGGGGTAGATATCAACAGAACACAGGACCACAGCTATCTATCCAAACACAGCTATAAGCCAAAAAGGATTTGCTTGGCTAGATGCAGTAAAAAAAAAGTTAAATTCAGAAAAAACAGAGCAGCACAGCAAAAATGGATGCCAATTAACAAAGGAATCTTCAATGACTCCTACACATACGGTGAAATAAAGCAATTGCAGCACTCCAATGGTTGATGATGATCTTATACCTTTATTTCTGTCCTGGGGTATAAGATGGCTACGTTTCGGGCCATGCGCCCTTTTTCCAGTCATTT
The DNA here is from genome assembly GCA_033576535.1 of Allobates femoralis. Taxonomy (NCBI): domain Eukaryota; kingdom Metazoa; phylum Chordata; class Amphibia; order Anura; family Aromobatidae; genus Allobates; species Allobates femoralis. The sequence continues at coordinate 604,450,960 of JARQOC010000002.1, forward strand.
CCAGCTGGAAAAAAGGGCTTGCGGGCCTGAAACATAGCCATCTTGTACCCCAGAGCAGAAATAAAGGCACAAGATCATCATCAACCATTGGAGTGCTGCAACTGCTTTATTTCACTGTATGCAATAAAAAAAGGCTAGTAAACACAGGAGGTGCAGCTTTCTTCACAACAGTGCTACACCAGTGCCTGGCACACACAGCTACTAGCCAAAAAGGATTTGCTTGGCTAGATGCAGTAAAAAAGAGGCTAGTAAACACAGAAGGTGTAGCTTTCTTCACACCTGTGCCTGGCACACACTGCTAATAGCCAAAAAGGATTTGCTTGGCTAGATTTGGCTAGATGCTGTAAAAAAACACTTGCACAGCACTGGAACAGACTCTCCTGGCACACAGTACTTTTAAGCCCTAAAAAGGGTTGTTCATGGAAGTAGTCCCTAAACCTACAATCTTTCTATCTAACTTAGAATGGAATCGCTATTTAACTATCTTTCTATGTAGCGCACACAGCAGCGTCGTCTGACACTAAGCTCCAACACTGATAAAATTGTGAAGAGGGAAAATGGCTGGTTCTTATATGGCAAGGACATGTGACATATCCAGCCAATGACACAAGCCCTTGTGTGCAAAAAGTGCACTTTGCTCTAGGCATGCTGATAGGCTGACAGACCGGACCACCCACAGTAAGTGCGGGAAGGAAAAATAAATGGAGATCTGCATTATTTTATCATAGACCTCTCCCCAGCCTCCCTCCCCCTCCCGCCCACTATTCCTAGACACTGAAACTCATAATAACGTTGAACAAAAGCATTACTGTGAAAAGTAACGCTTTTGGTCAACGAACTGTTATCGAACATAACCTCGAATTACCGAATTCTTAGCAAATTGTTCGCATTCGTCAAATGACTTGAACATAGCCCAAAATAGGTCGAATTTGAAATCGGCAAACATGTTCAAATGAACATATGTCTGGGGCCACAAGGGACTGAGTACTCAGGTCTCGGGCGGTCGGTTGCAGGAATGTCATGGGTGGTCGGTGCCCGAGCCTGTGTCTTTGGGTGACAATGAAAAGGGTTAAATTTGCAGGGATTAAAGTTATTGTCAGTCGAGACGCCACCTGTAGGTCCAGTGATGACACCCGCGCTGCTGAGACCTCCGAGGAATGGGCGGCAGCAAGGTGTTGTGGCTCTCTACAGAATGAGCGGGGTCCCCGGGGCTGTATGGACAGATGGTAGAGTAGGGCAGCTCAGTCGTTGTGGTGTGGAACTGGATCGATGAACACACACACACAGAAAGTCTCTTTTGGTACCTTTACTGATGGAAACCGTTACACGGTCCAGGGATGAAGGATACACTTTGGGACTTCCACGTCGAGTGAGGTATAGGCCTCCTTGTCCTGTTCCTTCTCTCTAGTCTGGCGTGTGTGAAACCCAGCCTGACCTTCTGTGTCTTACACTTGTGTTGCTGCACTGAGGGCTCTCTCTCTGGGCTACCGCTATCTCCCCTGTGGTTCCTGGCTCTCAAATGTGGGTGCTGCGGGTGTCCGGGAAGCTAAGCCTCCATGGTTTACTGGATTCTCTGCTGGGCTGATCTTTCTCTTTGTGCAGACTTGGTCTCCAGTGACTGGTTTTCTGGTAGGGTGAGCCGGGATGTCTCCTCTGCCCCATCTGAAGTGTTCCTCGCCTCTGCCTGCGGTCCTCGCTCTCTGGACCCTCACACTGGCTCTGGAGGTGCACTGGTGTCGGGCCTTGCATGGGTCTGGTAACTGGTTTTAGCTCACTAGACACTGAGCTGACTTCACAGTTCTTCTATTGACTGCACACTCTGGCTAACTCCACCCCCAGCACCTGTATTTATAGGGGATCTGGCTTAACAGCAACCAGTGGTGCTCCCCCTACAGGCCTGGAGTGGAAGGTTTTGGGTGTATGTGAGTACCAGACATGGAAATCAGTTAGTGTACTAGTTGGTTCTGTGGCTTACCTGGCACAGGGCGCCACACATCGCTCATCTCTAATTATTACCTTTGTCTACTCTTTGGGGAGGGTATGAAGGAATTATATCCTGTGGTCACTGTTCATACTGTGAGGGAAAAAAAATATTGTTTATATATATATATTTACATTTTTTTAAATTCAAAGTGCTTGTAAAAGCAGGTAACATTGCAGTTTACTTGTAATTAAAAACCTCACATTTATTAAGCCAGAGGAAATCTAAAATATTATAGTTTACTGCTTGCTGTCTAGCAGGGCGGACTGGCCCAGGAGGCAGGGGGGCAAGTGTGCCCCAGGCTGGTGGAAATGCCCTCATTTAGGGCCGCCCCCATAGTAAAACGGGCCTGCGGCTGTGACTTGCGGCCGCGGCAGCTTGTATCTCAGCAGCTGCCATCGTACGTGGCCGTCGGGAAGTGTGGTGAGTGTGAAGCCCCGCTCCACACTTCAACCGCCAGCACACCCCCCATCCCCGGTGCGAGGGCTGGAAAAAATGTTGCCCCCCAGGGAAAAGTGCACCAGCCCACCCCTGCTGTCCAGGTTTAACTTATTAGCGATTGCTGTTGTCTATTAGCAATGGCTGGTCTCCTAAACAATGAGCTAAGTGCTTAAAACCTTTTTTTCCATTAAAACTTCCCTCCAGTGGGTTTTTTATGTCACCAATAGAGTGGTGTTTTAACCCCTTCCCGACCTATGACGTGGGAGAACGTCATGGGCTGGTAAGGGGTGTTTGATGTGAGATCCGGCGCGGAGCTCACATCAAAGCCCCGACATCTCAGCTGATTTCATCAGCTGAGATGTCAGGGTAACAGCGCCGATTGGATCCGGGATCTGATCGGTGCTGTTAAATCCTTAGATCCCGCTGTCAATCACTGACAGCGGGATCCAAGGCGGCTGCGGCAGGAACGCTCTGTTCCCTGCCTGCTCCGGAGATCCCGGTATTAGTATTGCAAGATCTCCGGCGCTCACGTGACAGCCAGGATGCGGTCAGAGCGCAGTTTCCTGTTGTGGTTGGCAGGCACTGCCAACCACAATAGGTCCGCGATTCTAGGATACAGATGAGCTGCAGTTCATCTGTACTCCCAGAAGCAATCGGACTGTGCAGGCAAGGTGCCTTTGAAAGAGGCAGTGTAAAAATAAGAATGAATGAAAAAATAAAGTTTTTAAAAACCTGTAAAAAAATAAATAAATATATATATTATATATATATATAAAAGTTAAAATCACCCCCCTTTACCCCCAATCACAATAAAAGTATTACAAAAATAAATAAATAAATCAATAACTACATGTTTGGTATCGCCGCGTTCAGAATCGCCTGATCTATCATCGTATTAAATCCGTTAATGAGAGCTGTAAACTCCGTAACGGAAAAAATGGTCCAAACTCCAAAATTGTTTTTTTGGTCGCCGCAACATTGTCATAAAATGCAATAACGGGCGATCAAAACTGTGGATCCTCCCCAAAATGGTATCATTAGAAACCAATAAGCCATCACACAGCCCCAGATCCGAAAAAATGAGAACGCTACGGGTCGCAGAACTTGGCGCAAAAAGTCAGTTTTTGTTTTTTTTTTTTCAAACTTCTGAATTTTTTTTTACCACCTAGATACCAGTAAAGGTATACATGTTGGGTGTCTACGAACTCATACCACTAAAAATACCCAAAAAACAAAGGTGTCATTGCACTTTTTTTGCAATTTCACTGCATTTAGAATTTTTTTGCAATTTCCCTGTACACTATATGGTAAAATAAATGATTGCATATGAAAGTACAACTTGTCCTGCAAAAAACAAGCCATCATATGTCTATATTGACAGAAAAATAAAAAAGTTATGGCTCTTGGAAGCAGGGGAGCAAAAAATGAAAATGAAAAACGAAAAATTCCCGGGTCATGAAGGGGTTAAATCCAAGTCCTGTCCTCAGTATAAGTACCGTTACAAGCACGACGTTGAAACGTATCACTAACGATCTCAGTTGGATCTCGGAAAGTTGGCCAATTACTGGATTGGTGCACTACACTCTTTTGATGCTTGTAGAGGAAGCTGCCTGTGCTTGCAGCATATGAGAGCACAATGCTCAGGCCAGCAGATCTACCATGCCTCTGACCTAAACTGGTGATAAATCAGGAGAATTCTGCACTCCAGCAAACAAGAAGGCAGGAGGTAGAGCTCTGGAAAATCCATGTTGAGTTAATAATACAGAATATTACAACTCATAGTCCACAGCTCTACTCACAAAGACAAACCCATACATGCTTTTATCTGCTCCACAATGTCTGACTGCGTCATAAGTGGTATTTTTTAAGTGATCAGATGCCCTGTGCCAATATGAATAAACTTTTTTAATACCAGAGTTTTATAATAAAAATGCATTTTAAACAGCATTAACCTTCCATAACCTTGCTTCTTAGTATTTTCTTAGAGAAAGTGTGAGCTGCTCACCACTTTGCAATTTGGTAAACTGGAAGGCATTACCATTCATAGATTAAGGAGGTAAATGCTGGAATGTAAACCCCTTCTCCATTTATCACAGCCACACATGCATTTCATCACTCGCTCTGTAATAAAAGCTTGTCATCAGCGGCCTGTGAAATATTTGGGGTCTAACTATGAAAATGAAATGTGGAATTGGCTGCAGGGTAATTTTTGGGTTACAGCTGAAACTCCAACGGCAATATTTTACATGGTAATGTTTCTTAAGTGTTTTATGTGATATTGTCAATTCTTTGTTCATTAGCAGAGAAAGCATTATTCAACATGTGGATCATTTTCAGTTATCAATACATTTGGTGTGCTTTTTTTTTTTTAAACATTTTTACAATTTAATTTTAATCAAATACAGAAAAAAAAATATTGGGACAAGCATTTTTTGGTACAAATCTTCAATAATGTTTGCATCTGATTTTACTGATATCTTTATGCACATTTAAAAGCGTGTAAATCCTAATAAAAATGATTCGCCTAAATGAGCAACAAATCCATCTACATCCATTTTTTGTCCATGCTGTGGAATATGCAAGTATGGTAAATCTCTATGATTTATGCACAGAATATTCACAGATTAGCACCTATGAATTAAAGTTCTTAACTCTAAAGGTACCGTTACACGGGAAAACATCTCCGGCAACATTGCGCAACTTGGGGCGTTGCATTTGAAGCGACATCGCTTGGAGTGCCGGTAACGGTGATATCAACGGTGATAGTTGCTTCAGCAACATCGCCTGGTTTCGGACAATGTCCTGAACTGGCGATGTTGCTCAGGCGATCTGGCTGAATCGCCCTGTCTGACATCGCAACAGCGATGTTGCAAGCAACTTCCCCCATTGAGTCCAATGTTAAGGATCGCTGCCAGGGTTGAATTTAACCCTGGGAGTGATAGTTGCTTTCAACATCGCCGATGCGTTGCCGGCGATGTCTCCTTCCCTGAGATCTTGGCCAGCGGCCAAGAACGTGCGTGCTCCCGTCAGTTGCCGGCGATGTTGCCGGAGATGTTTCCACGTGTGACGGTACCTTAATGCAGATCCAATGTGTATTGAAGGCAGGGACGATTTTAACTTTGCAGCTACATGAAACAGAGATTTAAACTGCGCCCCACTTTTACTATTATTATTATTATTATTTATTTATATAGCGCCACTATATTCCATGGCACTTTACATGCTACAAGGGGCAGACTAGGTAGGACAAGTAACATAATAACAATACAAGTAACGATAAATGTGGACAATTCGGTCATACAGATACAAGAGGGGAGAAATCCTGTCGGCGAGGGCTCAGAGTCTACGAGGGGCGGGTGGGAATACAGTGGGAGGGGGAAGTTCCAGTCGTGAGGCGGTGTGGTGGACCGGGTCTTATTGCAGGTGGTAGGCTTGGCGAAGAGGTGGGTCTTCAGGCTTCTTTTGAAGGTTCCGAGGGTAGGAGAATGTCTGATGTGTTGAGGTAGTGAGTTCCAGAGTATGGGTGAAGCACGGGAGAAATCTGTATGTGGTTGTGCGAAGAGGAGATGAGGAGGGATAGAGGAGGAGTTCTTGGGAGGATCGCAGGTTGCGTGAGGGTAGGTATCGGGAGACCATGTCAGAGATGTATGGAGGGGACAGGTTGTGAATGGCACTTCCCCTTTTCCATCCAAGAAAAGCATCCAATAAATAACCATACACACATATCAGCATGAAGAAATCATATACAGTGCCTTGTAAAAGTATTCGGCCCCCTTGAACTTTTCAACCTTTTGCCACATTTTAGGCTTCAAACATAAAGATATAAATTCCAATTTTTTTGTGAAGAATCAACAATAAGTGGGACACAGTCGTGAAGTGGATCGAAATTTATTGCATATTTTAAACTTTTTTAACAAATAAAAAACTGAAAAGTGGGGCGTGCAATATTATTCGGCCCCCTTGAGTTAATACTTTGTAGCGCCACCTTTTGCTGCGATTACAGCTGCAAGTCGCTTGGGGTATGTCTCTATCAGTTTTCACATCGACAGACTGAAATTCTTGCCCATTCTTCCTTGCAAAACAGCTGGAGCTCAGTGAGGTTGGATGGAGAGCGTTTGTGAACAGCAGTTTTCAGCTCTTTCCACAGATTCTCGATTGGATTCAGGTCTGGACTTTGACTTGGCCATTCTAACACCTGGATACATTTATTTTTGAACCATTCCATTGTAGATTTTGCTTTGTTTGGGCTCAGTGTCTTGTTGGAAGATAAATCTCCGTTGCAGTCACAGATCTTTTGCAGACTCCAACAGGTTTTCTTCCAGATGGTCCTGTATTTGGCTCCATCCATCTTCCCATCAATTTTAACCATCTTCCCTGTCCCTACTGAAGAAAAGCAGGCCCAAACCATGATGCTGCCACCACCATGTTTGACTGTGGGGATGGTGTTTTGAGAGTGATGAGCTGTGTTGCTTCTACGCCAAACATATCGTTTGCATTGTGCCCAAAAAGTTCGATTTTGGTTTCATCTGACCAGAGCACCTTATTCCACATGTTTGGTGTATCTCTCAGGTGGCTTGTGGCAACCTTCAAACGAGACTTTTTATGGATATCTTTGAGAAATGGATTTCTTCTTGCCACTCTTCCATGAAGGCCAGATTTGTGCAGTGTACGACTTATTGTTGTCCTATGGACAGACTCTCCCATCTCAGCTGTAGATCTCTGCAGTTCATCCAGAGTGATCATGGGCCTTTTGGCTGCATCTCTGATCAGTCTTCTCCTTGTTCGAGATGAAAGTTTAGCGGGACGGCCGGGTCTTGTTAGATTTGCAGTGGTCTGATACTCCTTCCATTTCAATATGATCGCTTGCACAGTGCTCCTTGGGATGTTTAAAACTTGGGAAATCTTTTTGTATACAAATCCAGCTTTAAACTTCGCCAAAACAGTATCTTGGACCTGCCTGCTGTGTTCCTTGGTCTTCATGATGCTCTCTGCACTTGAAACAGAGCCCTGAGACTATCACAGAGCAGGTGCATTTATACGGAGACTTCATTACACATACGTGGATTGTATTTATCATTACCAGTCATTTAGGACAACATTGGATCATTCAGAGATCCTCACTAGTGATGGGCGAGTCCTAAATTATTTGGAATCGCTTGACTCTAGCGAGTCCGAGCCCGGGACTCGCTACTCGTTGCGAGTCCAATGTTAATGAATGGGGAAGCGAGTAATAGCAAGTAGTGTGCGATTTACAAATCACAGATGTGTCTCGGAAGCTTCAGCCTGAAGCAATCCTAGTTTTGTCAGAGACTCTGACAAAACTAGGATTGCCATTGATTTGCATTGGACTCGTTTACTGTGCAAGTAATCGCTGGGAAACTCGCACAGTAAGGAGTCAGGCTGTCTCCTCTGTGCTGGCTGCCGCAGCTCCAGGGTCCTAGAGCCCGCCTGCTGCCTGATGTAGCAGAGCTGAGATTGTTCTCAGTCTGCTCATCCATGTGCATAGACATCTATATCTATGCAAAGGGATGTAGCAGAGAGGACATCGCGTTTTGGACTGCGTCGGACGGAAGAGGATTTTTTTTAATTAAAGATGGAGTCCCTAATGGCTTTTTTTTTTTATTTCTAATAAAAAATTTTCTCTGTGTTGTGTTTTTTTTAAAATAATTTAATAGAAATTCATGGCGGTCATGTCTAATATTGGCGTGACCGCCATAAATTTCAGGCTTAGGGCCAGCTGATAATACAAAGCTGGCCCTAACCTCTTTATTACCCAGCGTGCCACCGCCACCAGGGCCGCTGGAAGAGCGGGGTTCAGCGCCAGAGGATGGCGCTTCAATGAACTGGGGCGGCTGCGGGCTGCAATTTGCAGCGGGGGGTGCCCAGAAAGCTTGGGCATCCCTGCACTGTGGATTCCAGCCCCCAGCTGCTTAGCTGTACCTGGCTAGACATAGAAATTGCGCGGAGCCCCACGCATTTTTTTTTTATTATTTCATGAAATTCATGAAATAATAAAAAATGGGCTCCCCTATATTCTTGTGTCCGGCCAGGTACAAATAGGCACCTGGGGGTTGGGGGCAGCCCGTCGCTGCCTACTGGATCCGGCTGGTTCCAGAAATACGGCGAAGCCCATGTAATTTTTTTTCTGAAAAATCAATAAAACAATCCTAAAAAAGGGACTGCATCTTTATTAACCCCTCGCCCATGGTCCAGGAGTTAATAAAGATGCAGTCCCTTTTATTTACATTGTTTTATGGATTTCACGTGGGCTTCGCCGTATTTCTGGAACCAGCCGGATCCAGCAGGCAGCGACGGGCTGCCCCAACCCCCAGGTGTCTATTTGTACCTGGCCGGACACAAGAATATAGGGGAGCCCTTTTTTTAAATTATTTCATGAATTTCATGAAATAATAAAAAAAAAATGCGTGGGGCTCCACGCAATTTCTATGACTAGCCAGGTACAGCTAAACAGCTGGGGGCTGGAATCCGCAGCGCAGGGATGCCCAAGCTTTCTGGGCACCCCCCGCTACAAATTACAGCCCGCAGCCGCCCCAGAAGATGGCGCGTTCATTGAAGCGCCATCCTCTGGCGCTGAACCCCGCTCTTCCAGTGGCCCTGGTGGCGGTGGCACGCTGGGTAATAAAGTGGTTAATACCAGCTTTGTTATACAAGCTGGTATTAAGCCCGAGATTCTTAATGTCAGGCCACGTTTGACCCAGCCACTAAGAATCTCCAATAAAGGGTTAAAAAAACACAACACAGAGAAAATTTTTTATTAGAAATAAAAAAAAAAACCATTAGGGACTCCATCTTTAATTAAAAAAATCCTCTTCCGTCCGACGTAGTCCAAAACGCGATGTCCTCTCTGCTACATCCCCTGTGCATAGATATAGATGTCTATGCACAGGGAATGAGCAGACTGAGAACAATCGCAGCTCTGCTACATCATCTCTGTGAGCAGGCGGGCTCTAGGACCCTGGAGCTGCGGCAGCCTGCACACAGAGCAGACAGCCGGACTCAGCTCGCAAAGTAACAGCAGTTACTTTGCGAGTTTCCCTGCGATTACTTGCACAGTAATGAGACCAATGCAAGTCAAAGGCAATCCTAGTTTTGTCAGAGTCTCTGACAAAACTAGGATTGCCATTGATTTGCATTGGACTTGTTGCTGTGAGAGTAATCGCTGGGAAACTCGCAGAGTACCGAGTCCTGCGAGTCCCTTACTACTCGCCGAGTAACGAGTCCTAGCGAGTAGATTCGCCCATCCCTAATCCTCACTGAACTTCTGGAGTGAGTTTGCTGCTCTGAAAGTAAAGGGGCCGAATAATATTGCACTCCCCACTTTTCAGGTTTTTATTTGTTAAAAAAGTTTAAAATATCCAATAAATTTCGTTCTACTTCACAACTGTGTCCCACTTGTTGTTGATTCTTCACAAAAAATTAGAACGTATATCTTTTTGTTTGAAGCCTGAAATGTGGCAAAAGGTTGAAAAGTTCAAGGGGGCAGAATACTTTCACAAGGCACTGTATACCAGCATCCAGAATGGATTAAAGCTGAACTTGTGTTTTTTTTTTTTTCTAAATTTTACTGCTGGAGTGGTGCTTTTGCAACGGCCGCAAGGGCCAGGGGTACTCGGACACTCTGGGGGTATCAGTCTGTTCAGTGGTCACGGTGGCGGCCCCAGAGGCTGTTGCCCTAACTGAGCATAGAAAGGAGATATTTACAGGGGATAAAGTCTTTTTTATGACGCCACCTGTGGTGCCTGGTCAGGGATGACCAGTGCTGTCACATAGGCCCCCAGGGGAAAGATGTTGTGGCAGCTTAGATGAAACACTCCCCACAGGCGGAGCGGGCCCCTGGGATGCAGTGTGGTGAAATGTGGAGATGATGGGAGTAGTTATGGTGCAGGGAGTTGCAGAAGGAGTGGACAGACACAGAGTTGCAGTTCTTAGTAGTCTCTTTACTGTTGTTCACTTCAGTGCAAACCCTGCCAGATTACTGTGCTCTTCCAAATTGTAGCTTGGCCAGCGCTCAGGTAGTCCAGGTACACTCCTCTGAGACACCTTTCATAAGCCTTTCTCTGCTGCCTTTCTCTCTGCGCAGATCTTCACTTCTTCCCTTGTCCTGCGCCTTCGTGCAGAGTCCCAAGGCAGGCGATTGCGGGCCCTGTCAAGCGATGGCCTGGAACGTCCTCTTGACCCTCTGTAGTCACTGTGCCTGGGAGTGTTCACGGTGTTGGCCACTGCACTTGCAGTCCGGTAGCCTCCGGTTTCCTGGCTTGAACATACAGTTGTCACACCAGATTAGGGATGGTCCCCTCATGCAGTTAGGTCTTCTACCAACGACCTGAATGGCGATTGTAGATTTGCTGTCCTTCTGGCCAGGTGTCACGCTTGGGAGGCCAGGGTAGCAAGGAGCTGGACATAGGGGTTCAGGGGAGACTACTCTTGCCCTGATACTGGGGTTCTTGGCTCATCCTGATCTCACAGGTTCCTCTAAAGGTGAGGAGGTCCGAGCCACCAGCCTAAGCCCCTAAAGCTCCTGAGAAGCCCTAGGTATAAGCTCCTACCTCTACCCACGAACCACGGAACCCAGCAACCTCCAAGGGAAAGAAAAACAGCATCTTCTGATCAGCGTCTGCACTCCACAGGTCACAGAGCAGAAGTGAACTGAATCAGCGACATCAGGTGGATGTGAGCTGACCCATTTATGGCCGAGGGGTGGGGAGCAACTAGCCCAGGCACACCCCTCAGCTCACCTAAGCATGAGTCATATCCATCACACACACCTGCAGCAACCTCACCGTGCAGAGCCTCACACTGAATAGGGAAAAAAGTACAATTCAACAACAGCAACAGCGGCACCCATGAGCATAAGGCTGAAGACACTGTGTGAGGGACTCGCGTGAGTCAATGCGAGGGAAACTCGCATTGCACTCGGACCAGTGTTGCCCTGTCAGGCAGGGCACACTAGTGCGAGACACCCGCACCTAACTCGACATTGTGAGTCAGAAGCGAGTGCAATCCAGCATGCGACTGCACGTGATTCTGACGTGTGTGAGGGCATTGAAAGTCCTATGGGGGTGAGAAAATCTCGCCCCCGTACAGCACACGGTGCAATATTCGCCAGCACACACTGAAACTCCAGTGCGCTGGCCATGGAAGTGATGCTGACATCTTCAGCACCATGGAGAGCGGCGCCTTCACTACGCAATTTAGTAATTACCTAGGCCAGTTCCTCATAGATGACGCTGCCCAGCAATGTGATTACGCAAATGGCGTAGTTTACCCACACGCTGTCAGCAAGAGCTGCCGGCAGACTTATAGTCTGTGAGCTGTTGAGCCTTAGGCATTAGGTGACTTGTGGCAAAAGGAAAGAAGGAGACGGAATGAAGATAGCATGATCCACGGGTGCTAGTTTAAGTGATATGCCCTCCAGGGCCTTAGGCTACTCAGAACCAGGCTACTCTGAGGTCATCACGGGAACAGGGACCTGAGATAACTCCGTGACCTTAGCGGGTCATTAAAAGTTTGCTGTGGTGCCACTCTCTTAGAGATGGGATCTGGCGTGAGGCGTATTCTGGGCAGGCATGATAGCCTGGGGAACAAAACAGGTGCGCACAAACTGAATAGTGCCCATATAGCTGACACTCAGATGGAGGGGTTAACGCAGTTAATACCTATCCAGTTGTGAGCCCACAATGGTTTAAAGCTATACGTATCAGCTGCTAGCAGACTCCGACCAATCCTCAAGCGTGAATTAATTAGTGACTGCCAGAAAAAAGCGGAAGCAGTGTACCACGGTCGCGTGTGAGTCCACAAAATCACCTGGGATGCAAGATGTTGTAACAGTATCTTCTTTATTCCTTCCTACGCGTTTCGGCGCCTCCTGGCACCTTCCTCATCCTGAGGAAGGTGCCAGGAAGGGGCCGAAACACGTAGGAAGGAATAAAGAAGTATACTGCTACAACATCTTGCATCCCAGGTGATTTTGTGGCTCAGCAGCGCGGACCGTGGTACACCTTTTTTCCATATTTTCTGGTAGACCTGGGGATATTTGTTAATTTATACATCACACCACCCACAGTTTGCGGTATAGATGGCTGCCGCTGCTCGACAGTCTTCCTAGGGGCCGATGGTTGGGAGGCAGCAATGTTCTTAAGCCCTCTATAGGTAGAGCTGACCCCCTAAGGTGGCCGAAGATACCTGAATGAGTTGTTAGTTGTGCTCCTAGTGCTTTAGACGGTTAAGAAAGTTCACAGACACAGCGGGTTGCAGTCTTCAATTCTTTTACTCACAGTCTTTGTGCAGCAGCCCCCTGTGCACTGAGTTCTCAGAGGCAGGCATCCAGCTACTCACTGGTTGTAGGATGGTACGTAACCGGCACCCCTTCTCTGTCCTTTCCAGGTTGTCTGACACAGCACTTGCCTCTCCCATCCTGCCTTGCGCCTCGCCACACAGAGCTCTGAGCCAGTGACTGTGGGCTTTTCCAAGAGGTTCCCCTGCAGTGTCTCCCCTTAGTCCTATGGTTGTCAACTTTTGAGCAGTTGTGCATGGTTGTCGACCGTGTCCCTATTAAAGTGTCACACAGTCTCTGGGTTGCTAGCTGAGCCTAATCTTCTCCACTATTTTGAAATGCTCTCTTAGAGGTATGCACTGTCCCCTTAACAACTTTATCATATGAGGATTTCCTTGTGATAATCGGCTATGTAATACAGTATTCCAATGGGCAGATAACCGGGTTTTCACTTATAGGTTAAGTAATCCATTGTGATATAGGATGATGTAATGTGTGCTGCCACTTTGTGTGTATTTTGTAAGCTCGCGCCGGAATTACGTATTTTGCTCCGACACCGACATCCGGAACATGTCAGGAGCTCTCCCTGTTGAATGACAGGAGGACAACCAATAGATGATGGACGCCGGCGCATGCGCAAGAATATCCCGGAAGTGCGCAGTCCTGATAGGTGGAAGATCAATGTGACGGATAGTCACTATGACGACGGGCGATGCCTGGAGGTGATTGGCTGTACACCGTTAACACTGACAACCGAGAATACTGGACTATTTATGGGACGATGAGTAAACTGTATGTGCGTTCCTGCTTACATATATGCCCCATTATGTTGTTGTATTGGTAGTCGATCTATGTCTAGTGATTAGGTGATTTTTAACTTTGTTTATCTTCCACTCCCCATTGATTGGTTGTTTGTCAGTGGAGGTGGAGTTTTTTACTATAAAACACATGGTGTATCTGTGTAATGTATGCACTTGAAGAAGGTTCTTTAACCGAAACGTTGTGCTCGGGTGGATGGAATAAAGGTTTGAAGTTTTGAGCTACCAGCTTGTGAGGCGCTGTTCTTCCCTTTGCATGAGTGTTGTCGTTGCTGGGTCGATCTCCCTGGTCCTGGACGTGCGCCTAAATGTGAGGAACCCAAAGGATTCCCTTTCCATGAGGTGCTATGGATAATCCCCTTTGTGTATATAATCTTCTCCACTAGTCTTTTGGGTTCCCGGTGCCCCTTGCCACCTAGTCCCTCCACTTGCCTGTGCTTGACAATGGATACGAGACCCACAGATGGATTGCTCACTTCCCATGCCTCTGGGACGCCCTTTTCCTCCTGGAGCCACTTGGGTGATGTTCTGTTCTAAGGTTCGGCCATAGGATGAGCTTTTACTTGCTCCAGTCCTCTAGACATTTCTTAGGCGTATATAATCTCTAGGTTCCCTCCAACTCGACCTTGGTGTTCAATGGCCTTTCCTCAGCTGTTCTACCACCTCTCCACAGCTGTACAGCTTCTAGATCTTTCCCACCCTTTTTATACCCTCTGTCACGTGTCCCACGTCATCTACGTGTGGTCTTCCTGACCTCACTCCTCCCAGGTGCTCCCTCTAACTGCTTCCTTCACCACCCAACCCCACTACAATCGTTCTTAGTGTGATTTAGATGTCCCGGTACCGGTCTGTACCCCTCTTACCAGTGAGTAGGATACTACACCCTAACAGGGATGCAGTACCTCTGCGGTGACTGGATCCACAGGAGCACCCCATAAGCATCGAATGGGAACTAGAGGGCTAGAGAGTGACCCTCGAACAAGCAGCCCTAGACTGCAGGTGCCTGAGTAAAGACTAAGGCTAGGATCAGACCTGCATCTGCCCTTAGCTTACCGAATCCATTTAAAACTTAGTTTCTGGCATGCTGAGTGCATAGCGTTAACAGAATGTAATGCTATGTGCCGCCTGCCTATACATTGCTACGGTAACCTGAGGCTTCGGGCACCAGCCGGCTCCACAGAGGAGTCCCGAATATGCGCTATTGCAGAGCGCACAGAAAACACAGTTTTCAATAGCACATATCCGGTACTTCTCTGTGGAGCCGGCGGGTGCGCGAAGCCTCAGATTAGCATAGCAATGCATAGGCAGGCAGTGCATAGCGTTACATGCTGTTTACACTATGCACTCAGCCTGCCAGAAACTAAGTTTTAAACGTATTCAGTAGGCTGAGGGCAGACACAGGTCTGACCCTAGCCTAATGGCAAAGTCCCATAGCTGTCAAGGTACCATGTTGAGATCAAAGAGGGATGAAGTGTATGGTGATCTGCGCTGCTGAAATGAAAGGTCCAAACCAAAGGATGGTGAATTGGTGCTCTTTATTCCTTGTCCGAGGAGTAATGGGTAAGGAGAAGGAATATAGAACACCAATGCACCATCCTTTGGTTTGGACCTTTCATTTCAGCAGCGCGGATCACCATACACTTCGTTCCTCTTTGATCTCAGTTGGATACCGGTTACACGTGGAATGTGGATCCTGCAGCAGCTGTACACACGCAAATACTAGGTTGTGGGGCACACAACCTTACCAGGTGAGCACCCCAAGCAGTAGCATTAGAACAGCTATCATTGGGATAAGACCCTATGCACTTTGTTGTCTCCTAATATATAGAAGGTACCACATTATCCTTACTGGCGTGTGAACAGAATCAGCTTTTTAGGCAGGAGACTTCCTCAAGTGTCTTTGAGTGAAAGGCTCTTAACTGACAATTTAGTGAATTCCCTAACCATCCCTCTGGGGAGAAGAGACATAATGGAAATGTCTGGGAGTACAATGACCATAAATTCCCACTTTAGTGGTCAGGCCCCCGTAACCTCTCCTCTACAAGGAGAAGAGACGTGGTCCCACTAGTAGGGAAGGTGACCATCACACACCGTATAGTTATGTTGGGCTAGATTGTGCTCAAACTCATGGGATCAAAAGAATAGGATCAACACCCCCAGTGGGAACTAGAACTGTGTCCAATGATATGCTGTAGAATTGGAACTGCGTTAAAATGATGTGCCCACTATCTTATGAGTGAACTTGTATCTGAGGAACTGTGGGAACTGTCAAGTAAAGAACTGTTGTTTAAGATGAACTGAACACAGTTCACACCCATGAGGCCTAGGAACGGAAGTCTTTGAGAAACAAGCCTAGTACCAAATTCAGTGCAGTTTTACTTAAAGCCCTGCACAGTCCCGAACACTGCTACTGCGTCAATATTAAACAAGAAAGCTGCAGAGACCTTGTAAAGCTAACAAGCGTGCGTGACACAAGCCTAGCAGGTAAGAACCATAGCAGAGGAAAAAGCACAAGCAGGTAGGAACTGAAGAGGGCCTGGCAGCAGGTGTAGGAAGTTGAACTTCTGATGTACAGACCCTGGAGAGCAAAACAGGATTTGCAGGAGTAGGAGCAAACTTGAGATGTAACAAGGAGCTGGAATCCTGACAAAATACTCAATAAAATGACTGGAAGATAGACTGGAGCTTATAGATGCAGGGAGAGAAAAAACGCATAGAGAGGAATGAAGCAGAGGATGCCATCTTGGAAAAGGCTGAAGATGCACAAAAGGTTATCAGAAGATCCAGAGTCCTGACAGTATATAGCCCAAAATAATAATAAGAAAAGCACCAGCTTTTGGTGCAAAAAACAAGCCCTCATGACTCACCGTAGCCGGGTTCTGCACGTCGCAGGCGTCTGCTTTTCTTGTCACGGAACTGCGCCTGCGGCTGTGGGGCCCAGTGGTCCAGATCAATAGGGGGGGATGGCTGAACAGTAGGGGTTAATAATCTTCGTGACGCCACCTGCGGGTGTTCCGGTGATTTCACCGGCGCTGCTAGGCCTCCGGGGGATGTTATGCAGCAAGATGGGACGCTCCCCACAGGACGAGCGGGAGTTCTCGGAGCCAGGAGCTGCGCAAGATGTTGTGAGGCAGCTGAGTAATACTGCTATTAAGTCCAGGAATCAAACGCAGACACATCAAAGTCTTTTAGGTACCTTTACTGGTGGAAAGCAGGTACACTCAGACCGGATAGTGAAGTTGACACTCCTGGAGGTTCACAGCAAGCAGTGTTAGGCTTCCTTTCTCTGTACTTCAGTGTGGTCGGGTGGATGTGGAATCCGCCGGACTGGGTAGTGCGTTCGGAGGAACGTAATTCACCTGGATAACAGCACTGAGGGCACTGTAAAAGGGGTTGAGCAGGATCAATACTCTTCCCTGGGCTCTCGTAGGTAGGTGCTTCAGGTGGAACAGGTGGCTAAACCTCCTGTTAGTCGTGCTGGTTCTCTGTGGTGGCTGGGTAGCTCTCACAGCTTGGTTCCATAACCGGTTGGCAATGGGAAGAGTTAAGGTAACTCTGATGTCCCTGAGAGGTGTTTTCTCCTTTCTCTGACCCCAATTGCAAGGGTCTCTCACTGGGCAGGTGTGCTGGTTTCAGGCCTAGTATGGCTTCAGAACCAGTGGTTGCACACGTCATGCAGCTCTTGTAGCGACTGCACACACTCTGGTGTTTCTCCCTGCAAGACCCTATTTATAGGGGGAACTGTCTCAAAGTGACCAGTGGAGCTCCCCCTAGAGGCTTGGGGTGAAACCAGGTGTTCTAAGGTGTAGTAAGGTGTTTGTAAGTGTTGCTTTGCTGTTACTGCTCCATTCATGTCCCAAGGGTTCTGTGGTGCCCAACAGGTGCCAGGGTGCCACACTCACACAGTCCCAGATCCCAAAAACTGAAAGTATGGGGTAGAAAGTCATGACACAAGCAGATAGACAGATAGAACTTTTGTATCACTCCACAGTGATTTGGATGAAAATGGAAAGAGACACCCAGATCACCATTCCAACGGTAATAGGATGAAGCATCATACTTGGAGTGTCTGTCCCTTATGGCTGTAAATCTAAGCGCTTAATTGCATGCTAGGTACTTACCCCATCAGGGGCAACAGACAGTTTCAACTCGATCGCCACTGCAGCTGTAGTAAGACAGGAGAACACTGTAGTTTTCTTCCGTATCTTGTATTAGTCACAATAAACGATCAATGGCTTCTGCAGACTAAACTGGGGAAGAAGGGGGGACGTCCCCCTAAAGATGAATTTTTTGCAAGCGTTCTTGTAAGACTGGTATGCGGAGCACAGTTGTTCTAGGGCTCCCTCTGGTGGTAGCTCATGAGCGCCTGGCACAGATAACACAGTGACTTTTTTTATCACTCTTTGCCAAAGTAGTGTTATGTGGATAAGCTGTTCAGTTCTGGCTATTTCTAAGTTCTCTTTAACACTGCATGTTGGTTTGGTTAACCATTTAGGTCTTTCACTATGAGTAGACTGAGAGTCCATCATTTCTCCATGTTGATTCAGGATGGGCAGTGAAGCTTTGCATCTCAAGAATTGTGCACAGGATTGCAAGGGTGGGGGCTTTCTGCTCCTGGTTGTCAGTGAGACCGATGACAAAGTATCAGTCCTGTGCTGGGCACCAGCCTGTGTTTATAGAATCTATGCAGGATGTATTGCAAGTCTATTAACGGCAGTTTGACAATAGTTTATAGACGATCACTTCTCAGGCAGGATTTATAACCTGTATACTGTTTTTAGTGACACGTTTTTCTCTTCACTGAGCTTATTTCTGTTTGCAGGCTGATGTAGACTGCTGTACAGTTATGCTGTGGCTTGTTATCAGTCCTATTTAGGCAATCTTGTCTCTGGATTGCATGCAGTATACTGCTCCTGGTAACAGGTTCTTTTACTGATCGTGAGCTGTATACAATTTCCGGTCACAGCAAATCCTTTTTATTGTTCTGTCCCCATCTGATGGCTGTAAATCTAAGCGCTCTCATTACCAGTCCCTTAGATAATTGTATGCTTGGTACTTACCCCATCAGGGGCAACAGACAGTTTCAACTCGATCACCATTGCAGCTGTAGTAAGACACGAGAACACTGTAGTTTTCTTCCATATCTTGTATTAGTCACAATAAACGATAGGTAAAAAGGAATAATCTGTACAGGGGTATACACGTGTCTTGAGCAATGGCTTCTGCAGACTAATCTGGGGAAGAAGGGGGGACGTCCTGTACAGACACACCAAGGGAGCAACTTAGGGACAAACTTAGTACACAGTCTAATCTACCTGGTAACAACAAGGAATTGCAGATTGGAGGAAATATATACAATGCAGAGAGTAGACATTACAGGTTGTTCCCATTCGTGGGACACAACAGGGAGGACTGCACCGTATTGAAGGGAGGATGGAGGGGTCATGTATCATGAGATTTTAGCCTACAACCTCCGTCACTCAGTAAGTGAAGATGGGTCTTGGCTGGGCCTTCCAGCATGATAATGACCCAAAGCACACAGCTAGAGCAACAAAGGAGTGGCTCCATAAGAAGTATTTCAATGTCCTGGAGTGGCCTAGACAGTCCAGACCTGAACCCAATTGAAAAATTTTGGACAGAGTTGAAACTCAATGTTGCCCAGCAAAAGTCCTGAAACCTGAAAGATCTGGAGAAGATCTGTATGGACGAATGAGCCAAAATCCCTGATGCAGTGTATGCAAACTTGGTCAATAACTATAGGAAATATCTTACTCTGAAATGCAAACAAAACTTTCAGTACAAAATATAAAGTTCAGTTTTTATATTGTTTCAAATGCTTATTTCATGCAATAAAATGCAAATAAGGCTGACATCACATCAGTGTTTCTCAGCATCTGCCAGTAGCCAGAACACTTGCCGCAAGACTGCGTTCGGCATAATGCATTCCCTATGGAATTTGTATATGTGGCGCCCCTATGGCAAGGCGCCACAGGGAGGTAGTGCACCCAAACAGAAGGTGTAGTGCCTCCGTAGTCATGGATATGCAAGTCTGCACCCTGCATTCATACAGTAGGTCACTTTAGGACAGGGGACCATATATTTAGTAGGTCCCAGAGGGTGGAGCCTAGAGAGCGGGAGACGGGGAGTGACAATAGTGTCAGGCAGACGTGTGAGACAGCGAGGAAAGAAAGACTCAGGGGACCCTTTGGCTGTAACAGGAGGGCACCTCTTAGAAGAGGGGTGACTCAGATGTGGAAGGGGGTCATTCCAGGACTGGACGGAGCCAGCTGGAGACCCAGGTCACCACCGGCAAACTGGAGCCGAGGTGGTTAGTCAAAGGTATATCCCTAACTGCAGATCGGCAAGCTAAGGGTCCAACACAAGGGAGCCACAGCACTCCTAAAGAAGTTCAACATCAGTCCGGCAGCTGGGTCCACAACACCGACAAGTAGGAAACTTTAGGTAACAGACCCCAAGGACTAGAAACTTGACTCAAGAGGGGAAAGTACAGAAAGAGGAACACGACTCTGGAAAGTCCTCCAAGATCTACGGCTACAATCCCCGTTACACCAGACTGTACTGTGTACCCTTTTCTACCTGGTGCAAGTAAAGAACTGTTTGAGCTGATCTGGTGTCTGGTCTCCTTTTATCCGCTGCTGGACGGCTTCTACAGCATCATGGAGGTGAGGACTACTACTCCCCTCATCCACCCTGCTACCCTGAGGTAAATCTCCACCTGTGGGGAGCTGTACTACCAAAGCTGCATTTACATCACCTCAGCGGCCGGCGCAGGGGTTGTAACCCTATTACTAGGAACCACAGGTGGCATCACGTGACCATTCCCCCATCATCATCACCCCCACCCCTGCCACTGAAGGTCCAGGGCACGGAACTGGGTACCGACCAGCTGTGACCCCCCCCCACTGAAGTGAACCCCCTGTCCCGGTATTCGAGTACCCCCTACCCTGTCGACCGACTCAAGTTCTGGCGTCACAAACAGGATCCCGTGCCCGGTAAAACCAGTTACTGTGTGCTTAAAATAGACTTTATTGACTGTTTTGTGAATTGTAAAATCGGGCCACCATTGCTGTGCCACAGAGCGGGAAGAGCGTCATGGCTAGAAAAGAGAGCGAAGATAAGCCCCGTCCTTCCGCTCTGCCGATGTTCAACGAAGTACAGTGCCTGGCCCCGGAGAGACCCGAAGGCTGATTGACTGAACTTATTCCAATAAGCGGGTCTGCATATGTAAAAGACTATGTGCTGGCCCAGGGGCGTGCTTCGGCCCCTTAATAGAGTAGGGCCATGCCAGAGATGCCGAACTGCCTCCCCGCCCCCCTTGCCATCAAACAACCAAGGGGGGGGCAAATAACCAGACCGCACCAGCCCGGAACTATAACAAGTAAAGAGAGTGCGGCCAGAAGTCAGAACGAGAGACCTTGGCAGACTCCAGACCTGTTACCCATGTGCGGCCTGTCAAAATGGCAGTCCCCAGACTCAGAGAGTTGCTTCGGGAGGTTGAGGAAGACATCCGAGCCGACCTTGCTGTTTCGGGAGTATCCTCTCTAGAAACTGAGGGTGAAGACGTCACCTTCTAGGGAGCAGCACTGAGGGACCTATGGGCTCGAATCCAAGAGACCACCGAGTGGACATCCGGCATTGGTGTGCCAAGATCATTCTCAAGTTAAGCCGGCGTATGGAGCAGAGGAGGGGATCCAGGCTAGACCCAGAACCGGAGGCGACGGTAGCTACAGAGACCAAGCACCCAGTGGCCAGTGTGGTTCACGCCCCCACAGAGTCCGATGCATCCAACACCGCAATCCTGAACCAGCGGCCCTGACCACACTGGAGCCCGGGGAAGAGGAGGCTGCTGAGCGGAGGACCTCATTTCCTGAGGAGCTCAACCTGACCGTGAAGGAGGAGGATGAACGTCCTGAGGGTCCTGCCAGCTTTGGGGAGGAGGAGGATCCGGAAGAAGGAGCCATCGGTAATGCAGAGGAGACAGAACCCCGCGAGCTATAGAGGGCTGGATCACCAATGGTACGGGCCGAGGCAGGAGTGATGAGAGCGATCCAACCCTTGGCTGACACCGAGTGTTCATGGTAACCCATGGGACGGCCTTGGTTTATGCAGCCTGCTCAGGATGACGAGGCCGAATGGCAGAGATGACGAGAGGCATGGTGGGCAAACGAGATGGAGACCCGCCAGGCACGTGCTTTCTCCCGCACTTAGCCGCCGCAACCCCTGAATCAACGTAAAAAGGGGGTCATTATCGTCTTTAACCTGGGAACTGGGTATGGTTTTGCCCGGGAGAAAGGCCTCTACTCGGAGGTTTTCGTGGGAAGGAGAGATGTGGAGTCCTACCTCCCGCAAGGCCACCCGGACCGTGATTTATATCGGGGCAATACCATAACATATGAATGCCATGCAGGACCCCGAGGGTGGTACGCGATGAGCAGAAGCGACGAGTTAACCAAGTATAGTGTACCATTGTAAATAGTTATATATTGTGCATTTTCTTGCAGCACTTGGACAAAAATCACGAGGACAAATGTTAACTGTTGTTTTGAAAAGCCTGATTGAACTTGAAGTCAGAGACTTAATACTCGGCCCCGTTGGGCCAATGTGAACTTA
The DNA here is from genome assembly GCA_033576535.1 of Allobates femoralis. Lineage (NCBI taxonomy): Eukaryota > Metazoa > Chordata > Amphibia > Anura > Aromobatidae > Allobates > Allobates femoralis. The sequence goes on from JARQOC010000002.1 coordinate 604,473,125, forward strand.
AAGTAAAATGTTTATTTTTGCAACGTTTGAAGCCTTTCACCTCCCACAAGGGAAGACAAAATAATCGTATTGTTTCATTGTGTTTAAAAGTTACCCGGTTAATATGTGAATAAAAGTAAATTTAAATTCGGTTTGGTTGTAACACTCGCGGGTGAGTGTATTTAACCAAGGGGGGTGTGGCGCCCCTATGGTAAGGCACCACAGGGAGGTACTGCACCCCAAACAGAAGGTGTAGTGCCTCCGTAGCCGTGGATATGAAGGACCCTACAGAGCCTGTACATCCATACAGTAGGCCACTTTAGGACAGGGGACTGTATATTTAGTAAGTCCAAGGGGGTGGAGCCTAGAGAGTGGGAGACGGGGAGTGACAGTAGTGTCAGGCAGATGGTGTAAGACAGCAAGGAAGAAAGACGCAGGGGACCCTGCGACTTTAACAGGAGGGCACCTCAAGTAGGAGACTTTAGGTAACAGACCCCGAGGACTAGAGACTTGACTCAAGAGGGGAAAGTACAGACAGAGAGAGGAACAGGACCAGAAACGCCATATTAAGGGCACCACTGCCAGACTCTGGAAAGTTCTCCAAGATCTACAGTTACAATCCTCGTTACACCAGACTGTACTGTGTACCCTTTTCTACCTAGTGCAAGTAAAGAACTGTTTGAGCTGATTTGCTGTCTGCTCTCCTTCTATCCGCTGCCGGAGGGCTTCTACAGCATCATCGAGGTGAGGACTACTACTCCCCTCATCCACCCTGCTGCCATGAGGTAAAGCTCCACCTGTGGGGAGCTGTACTACCAAAGCTGCATTTACATCACCTCAGCGGCCGGCCACAGCACTGGTAACCCTATTACCAGGTACCACAGGTGGCGTCATGTTACCATTCCCCCATCATCATCACCCCCACCCCTGCCACTGAGGGTCCAGGGCACGGAACCAGGAACCGACAAGCCATGACCTCCCCACCGAAGTGAACCCCTTGCCCCGGTATTCGAGTACCCCCTACCCTGTCGGCCGACTCACATACATGTGCGGCACTTGCGGTTTTGCACTTGCGCCATTGAGGCGAGTCAAAAAAACACTGCTAGCAGCAGTTTTTGCCCGTTGCCGCAAGTGCCGGATTGGCCTGTATTGCAGCAAAACCGCAATTGCCGCACTTGTATGCAAGCCCCATAGGGAATGCATTAGGTTGAAAGTAGTGTTGCTGCAAGTGTTACGGCATCCAGTAAAACTGCTGGATCAGCTGCAAATGCCGAGAAATGCTGATATGGATGTAGTCTTAGTTTATGTAAAAAACATACAATGTGATTTTCTGGATTTTTTGGGGTGAAATCCTGTTTCTGACAGTTGAAGTGTACCTAAGATAAAAATTACAGACGTCTCTATTCTTTGTATGTGGGAAAACTTGCAAAATTGGCAGTGTATCAAATACTTATTCTCCCCACTGTATATAAGAGGAGATACCAAAGAGGTAAACACCAGGCGCACCACTGACCATTCAGCATTGGTGCAAAGTACTAATTATTTTCTATAGAACGTATTCAACTTTAACAAGCTGGACTATATACCGTACTTGTTTTAGTAGAATAAGTGGCCTTTATCAGTTTGGAAACTGGGAGTTGTAGTTCATATTCAGCTGGAAAGTTCAAGGAAATTTTTTAGGGTTGACTCATCCTTGGTCCATTTTTATGCATAGAAACACCCATAATGACTCTCAATACAAGTACTCCCAGATTTATAGATAAAAAGATTTATTTTCTATTGATGGGATTTGTTTTGTTTGATATATATTTTAATTGACTTATAATATTGCAGTTTTCCCTACGGGTTCTAAGTAAGTAAAAGTAAGGCAATTAGAGGACAAAACAATTGCATCAAAGGAATCAAAGAAAACATGGTAATTGATTTCAATAGGATTAATACCTTTCATGATGGATTTACAGACACACTCTACATAGAAGTGCATTCAGAAGCAACTCTGTTTCTATTGTCAGGACACTGATGGAAATTACCCTTTTAAAATTATGTGGACCAATGCTGTAAATGGAAGAGGGGTGAAGTCAGTATAGACTTTCCAACATAGTACCAACTTTATCCATCCAGTACAGTAGGTCTTAGGCCATGGGCACACGCTGCATTTATTATGTTTTTTGCTGCATATTTGTAGAATTTTCAGCAGCAAAACTGGATCTATTTTTGAAAAAACAGACCCAAAACATATCGCAATTTCGATGCTTTTTATGTGCTGCCAATCCCTTTTTTATGCTTTTTTTCAATGGAGTCTATGGAGAAAATGCTGGAGAAAACAGATCACTAATTGACATGCTCATTCTTTTTCTAGTTGCGTTTCCTGCCCCAAAAACGGACCAGTAAAAAAATGCAGCGTCTGAACAGCATTTCTGAAAACTCAAGGACTTTGCTGGGCATCACTGGAAGTGATGTCTTTTTATTATGCATAAACGGATCACAAAAAACTTTTCAAAAACGCACTGTGTGAACATACCCTTAGAGCAGGGGTCTCAAACTCCAGACCTCGAGGGCCGCACACAGTCCAGGTTTTCAGGATTTCCTTAGAATTTGACAGTTGGTCATTTGATTACCAACTGTCAAATGCTATGGAAAACCTGAAAACCTGCACTGTGTGCGGCCCTCGAGGCCTGGAGTTTGAGACCCCTGCCTTAGAGTTTGATTTTCACTCCTTTCCCATTCTATTGCCCATAGGCCTGGGTCACACCAGCACTATGAGTCCGTTCAGGGTGGTTCAGTTAAAAAGATAGAATTTGGCAGCATTAACGCAGGGTTACCGTAAAGGTAAGGATGCGTTAACGCTGCCAATACATTCCTATGGGTGACGGAACCCCGAGTGCAGGTCAAACCCCAGCTTTTGCGTCATGTGATGCGCTTGGAAATAGCACAAGGTTTTGAACTCTGGCACTTATAAGCCAGTGTTTGACCTGCACTCGGGGTTCGATCACCCATAGGAATGTATTGGCAGCGTTAACGCAGCCTTACCTTTACGGTAACCCTGTGTTAATGCTGTCAAATTCTATCGTTTTAATGGAACCCCCTGAACGCATGCAATAATGCTAGTTTGACCCTAGCCTTAGACTAATTTCTTAATCACCTTTTCACTTGCAGGGCAGGGAGACCGATATCCATGGAGCACTTATTCTTCAATTGTCCCTCAGCTGTGTGTCCACAGCACACTCACCCTGTCTACGGTCCCGCATCATCCACCCACTCTCCGGCTGTATGTTCCATGCTTCCGGAGCCCTCGTCCTCTGCGCAGGTCTCCTGGGAATGCTTTGCACACTAATAATATTGAAAGGGCCAGTATGCCCTAAACTGGAACTGCTTCCCAGCCTATGTGTGCAAAGTGATGTTTACTTAAGGCACCTTCCCCCATTGGGAGGTATCTGAGCAACGTGGTCCTTCCCTCTAGATGGTGCTAGTTTCTCCGGTCCCTTGTCCTGTATCTCGTACTCATGTATCTTGCTCTGTTACTAGCATGTATCTCACCCTAGAGCCTGCTACAGCCGGAACCTGTCCGCCACGGCCGTTACCTGTCTGCTACAGCCTACTACTGTTTGCATCAGGCTGCTATAGCTTGCTACAGCCTGCACCTGTTTGTACCTGTCCGCCTCAGCCTGCACCTGTCTGCTACAGCCTGCTACAGCTTGCTCCAATCTGCACCCGCCTGCTACAGTCTGCTACTGCCTGCACTGGCTGTGTCTCTTCAGAGATAGCAGAACCTTGCCCATAAGAGCCAACCACTGGTTCCAGCTGTCATGGCATCCACACCCGACTGGTGTTGCGCTTGGCGGCTACTGTACTAGGTGGCTTAGCCAGGTTAGCTTCTCCAGTCTGCAAAGTTGTCGTGACCCAGTGGGTCCACTCCCAGACACTTGCCACCTGCCGGCATAGAATAACACACTGAGTAAAGTACAGATAATGTTACCTGTTGTTACCTGCAGTCCTATGTAATGATAGACAGTCCTGTCAGAAATTAGAAACAATGATATAGTGGATGTATGTTTGGATCTCTTCGTGCTTGCTGGTTGTTGTGTGTGGCTAAGAAACCTGATCATACACTGAAAAGCCACAGCCAGCATGGAGCACTGGGATTACAGTCACTAAACCATTGGTCCTAATCTTTGATAGAGCTGTCTCCACTCATTACTGCCCTGGTTCATTTGACCTGCAGTTAGAATGGCTGTCCTCAGAAAGGGATTAGCAGCTGAGCAGCAACTGGAGGACACACTGTTCTGCATAGGCTGGATGCAGGAGAAGTGGCAGAATCTTCTAGCTGGGAGGAGGAGCTATGCAGGCCAGGGGTCGTGTGTTTTTGTGCACTGAGAGGCCGTTGGCCTTGTATTTTACAGTTTCCAAACAAAATAAACTTTATTTAAATTTAAAAAATATGCCATACTAGAAATTCTAGGCCAAGCTCCAAATCAAAGTGCCTAGTGACACTCCTCAAGAATGGCATATTTGAATTACATAAATAAAATTTTATACACTCATATAAAATACATAATTGGATATATATGTTTTGATGATACAATATGTCAACAGCAGTCAGTGTCATAAGTAAAGCATATGTCATATTTCATCAAGTTATCACCAGCAATGATGTAAAGGTGCTTAACTGGATCTGTACCAGAGATGAAAAATCAAATGAGGTAAAACTTGTTCTATTTATGCAATGACAAATAAAATGTGTTAAATTATGTACTGGCAGTCAGTGGCGCACCCAAGGGGGGGGACCTACGTGTCTGGACCCCCCCCTGGACGGCCCTGAGAAGCTGGGGGGGGCCCACCGCCGCCCGGTCCCTGACACTGCCGCCACTTCCGCCGCCTGCGCTGCAGCCGAAAATACTTGCATCAGGCTAGGGTCACAATGCAAGTGTGACCCTAGCCTCAGGGGGGCCCTGAGCACTGCCCCCACAGCCAAGGCCATATCCAGGGGGCAGCTGGGGGGTCATTTTCGGCCTCCTGCAGCACCGGAGGTCTCCCTCCTCCCCCCTCCACGGGAGCCGACAGAGCTGCACAGTGCACACTCTGTGCTTACAGGACCTGTGATGATGTCACATGGAGGGGAGGAGTCAGGGGTCACATGATCAGCTCAGTTTATGCAGGACTCTGCTGTTTTGCCCATCATCATGCTCAATTAGGTGGGTGAAGTTTGTGTGGGGTCAGGAGGGATTTGCAGTGTGAATGTAGCAGAGGCGAGTGTGTACTAGGTGTATGGCAAATAGGTGAAGGTTATGTGTGGGGTCAGGAGGGATTTACAGTGTGAATGTAGCAGAGCCCAGTGGGTACTAGGTGTATGGAGCGGAGCCGCGTGCGTACGAGGTGTATGGAGCAGAGCCGCGTGCGTACGAGGTGTATGGAGTGGAGCCGAGCGTGTACGAGGTGTTCGGAGCAGAGCCGAGTGAGTAAGAGGTGTGTGTATGAGGTGTATGGAGCAGAGCCGCGTGCGTACGAGGTGTACGGAGCAGAGCCGCGTGCGTATGAGGTGTACGGAGCAGAGCCGCGTGCGTACGTGGTGTATAGAGCAGAGCCGCGTGCGTACGAGGTGTATGGAGCAGAGCCGCGTGCGTACGAGGTGTATGGAGCAGAGCCGCGTGCATACGAGGTGTACGGAGCAGAGCCGCGTGCGTACGAGGTGTACGGAGCAGAGCCGCGTGCGTACGAGGTGTACGGAGCAGAGCCGCGTGCGTACGAGGTGTACGGAGCAGAGCCGCGTGCGTACGAGGTGTACGGAGCAGAGCCGCGTGCGTACGTGGTGTACGGAGCGGAGCCGAGCGTGTACGAGGTGTATGGAGCAGAGCCGCGTGCGTACGAGGTGTATGGAGCAGAGCCGCGTGCGTACGAGGTGTATGGAGCGGAGCCGCGTGCGTACGAGGTGTATGGAGCGGAGCCGCGTGCGTACGAGGTGTATGGAGCGGAGCCGCGTGCGTACGAGGTGTATGGAGCGGAGCCGAGCGTGTACGAGGTGTATGGAGCGGAGCCGCGTGCGTACGAGGTGTATGGAGCAGAGCCGCGTGCGTACGAGGTGTATGGAGCAGAGCCGCGTGCGTACGAGGTGTATGGAGCAGAGCCGCGTGCGTACGAGGTGTATGGAGCAGAGCCGCGTGCGTACGAGGTGTATGGAGCAGAGCCGCGTGCGTACGAGGTGTATGGAGCAGAGCCGCGTGCGTACGAGGTGTACGGAGCAGAGCCGCGTGCGTACGAGGTGTACGGAGCAGAGCCGCGTGCGTACGAGGTGTACGGAGCAGAGCCGCGTGCGTACGAGGTGTACGGAGCAGAGCCGCGTGCGTACGTGGTGTACGGAGCGGAGCCGCGTGCGTACTAGGTGTATGGAGCGGAGCCGCGTGCGTACGAGGTGTATGGAGCAGAGCCGCGTGCGTACGAGGTGTATGGAGTGGAGCCGAGCGTGTACGAGGTGTTCGGAGCAGAGCCGAGTGAGTAAGAGGTGTGTGTATGAGGTGTATGGAGCAGAGCCGCGTGCGTACGAGGTGTACGGAGCAGAGCCGCGTGCGTATGAGGTGTACGGAGCAGAGCCGCGTGCGTACGTGGTGTATAGAGCAGAGCCGCGTGCGTACGAGGTGTATGGAGCAGAGCCGCGTGCGTACGAGGTGTATGGAGCAGAGCCGCGTGCATACGAGGTGTACGGAGCAGAGCCGCGTGCGTACGAGGTGTACGGAGCAGAGCCGCGTGCGTACGAGGTGTACGGAGCAGAGCCGCGTGCGTACGAGGTGTACGGAGCAGAGCCGCGTGCGTACGAGGTGTACGGAGCAGAGCCGCGTGCGTACGTGGTGTACGGAGCGGAGCCGAGCGTGTACGAGGTGTATGGAGCAGAGCCGCGTGCGTACGAGGTGTATGGAGCAGAGCCGCGTGCGTACGAGGTGTATGGAGCGGAGCCGCGTGCGTACGAGGTGTATGGAGCGGAGCCGCGTGCGTACGAGGTGTATGGAGCGGAGCCGCGTGCGTACGAGGTGTATGGAGCGGAGCCGAGCGTGTACGAGGTGTATGGAGCGGAGCCGCGTGCGTACGAGGTGTATGGAGCAGAGCCGCGTGCGTACGAGGTGTATGGAGCAGAGCCGCGTGCGTACGAGGTGTATGGAGCAGAGCCGCGTGCGTACGAGGTGTATGGAGCAGAGCCGCGTGCGTACGAGGTGTATGGAGCAGAGCCGCGTGCGTACGAGGTGTATGGAGCAGAGCCGCGTGCGTACGAGGTGTATGGAGCAGAGCCGCGTGCGTACGAGGTGTATGGAGCAGAGCCGCGTGCGTACGAGGTGTATGGAGCAGAGCCGCGTGCGTACGAGGTGTATGGAGCAGAGCCGCGTGCGTACGAGGTGTATGGAGCAGAGCCGCGTGCGTACGAGGTGTATGGAGCAGAGCCGCGTGCGTACGAGGTGTATGGAGCAGAGCCGCGTGCGTACGACGTGTATGGAGCAGAGCCGCGTGCGTACGACGTGTATGGAGCAGAGCCGCGTGCGTACGAGGTGTAGGGAGCAGAGCCGCGTGCGTACGAGGTGTAGGGAGCAGAGCCGCGTGCGTACGAGGTGTAGGGAGCAGAGCCGCGTGCGTACGAGGTGTAGGGAGCAGAGCCGCGTGCGTACGAGGTGTAGGGAGCAGAGCCGCGTGCGTACGAGGTGTACGGAGCAGAGCCGCGTGCGTACGAGGTGTACGGAGCAGAGCCGCGTGCTTACGAGGTGTACGGAGCAGAGCCGCGTGTGTACGAGGTGTACGGAGCAGAGCCGCGTGGGTACGAGGTGTACGGAGCAGAGCCGCGTGTGTATGAGGTGTACGGAGCAGAGCCGCGTGCGTACGAGGTGTACAGAGCGGAACTGCATGCGTACGAGGTGTACGGAGCAGAGCCGTGTGTGTACGAGGTGTACAGAGCTGAGCCGTGTGTGTACGAGGTGTATGGAGCAGAGCCGCGTGTGTACGACATGTACGGAGCAGAGCCGCGTGTGTACGAGGTATGTGTGCCAGTGGTAGCCCCCCGCGGATTCCGCTCCTATAGTCCCAGCCACCTTTGCCAGCAGCATTCTTCTCCAGAGTCTCTTCTGCCGCTGTCTGCATTCTGCAGCTCAGCATGGAGGGGCACGATGTCATCACTGTGCTGTTATGTGCAGAGCGACCGGAGGAGACCGAAGCGGCGAGAAGAAAGGTGAGGAGAAAGAGAGATCTGGACGGCCAGACACTCCGCTTGGCTGCGGTGCCACCATATGGCAGTGCGGCTCCATTGAGCTGCTTGCATTATTTGTGCGCTTCAGGATGCTTGTGTATATACCAAGCATCCTCAGACGCACAAAAATGCAACATTTTGCATTTGAAGGGTATTTTTAAAAAGGGCAAGGGAATGCAAATGCATTTTAGCCCGCTCCTAACAACGTGTAATATACTCACTGTCAGGAGCAGCTCTTGCTGGTTTCGGCAGTCACTGTTCCTGTAAGGTTGATTTCACATAGGCGTTTTTTTTAAAATGTGGCAGTTGTGGTAAAAAAAAACAGCATCTGCCGCATTTTACGCCTAGCGGCTGCACTTGCTACCCATTTGCGGGCATATATATGTATATATATATATATATATATATATATATATATATTATATAAGTCCGCGATATGTACTAAAGGGGGCCTGCTGAGACCTTTTCGCCCGGGGCCCACAGAAACCTGGAGCCGGCCCTGTATGTATTGTGTGTGTGTGTGTGTGTGTGTGTGTTTATGTGTTTGTGTGTTTATGTGTGTGTTTGGGGGGTGTATAGAGTTCTTTACATCTCCGTTTCTCCATCCTGTACTTGCCCAGGGAGGGTGTGTGTGTGACTGCTTGTGAGAGGAGGGCTGGGGCTATTGGGCCGGTTTCACATTTGCGTACAGAACGCAGTGTAAGCAAACGCATGCACATTGCATTCCTATGTTTAATATGGGAACGCATAGTACCTGCGTATGGCTACGTTTGGTTACATTTGCGTTCAGATGCATTTTTTAATAGCACCCTCCGAACACAACATGTTGCATTTTCTGTGCATTCACGGGGCTTATTTTATCAGCAAGTGACCGCAAGTGCACAAAGAATGCATGGAGCTCAATGGATCCGCAGTATCCTCCGCATGACAACGCAGCAGATACTGCGGATCCATTGAAATCTTCACAGAAATCAGAGGCAGCCACCGGGAGATCAGTGGCGGCTGCCGCTGATCTCCTGGCGGCCACCTCTGATCTCCAGGCCACCGCCAAGACCAACCGCTGATTGGGTGACCGGGCACTATACTATGTAAACGCATGCGGAGAGTCCCAGCTGCATTGACATCAGTATGACTACGTTTGCACCTGCATGTCAGACGCATGCAGACACAAACGCTAGTGTGAAGCCAGCCTTAGGCCCCTTTCACATCAGCGTTTTTCGCTGATTGCAGCAAATGCGGCAGATTTACCGCATCTGCCGCCTAACGGCCGCACTTGCAGTACACTTGTGGCAGGCCCCATGCATTGTCTAAGGGGCTTGCGGCAGGTCCGGAATGTGCGGGATAGCCGCGGTTGTGGCAGATGCGGTTTTTGTCCGGATCCACTGGATCTGGACAAAAACACTGATGTGAAAAAGGCCTTACATTGACTGGGCCAGTGTCTGCTGGTTGTGCTGTAAGTGACACGTCCATCATATAGCCAAGGGAAGAAAGTGATAGCAGCAGAGAAGAGGATAAGAAAACTGTCTGCTGAGGGGAAGAAGCTCTATTCCTCAGCACCCAGCTTTCCCATGCTCCCCTATACTCTATTCCTCAGCTTTCCCATGTTCTGATTTCCATCAGCACCCAGCTTTCCCATGTTCTGATTTCCATCAGCCCCCAACTTGGGAAAGGTGGGTGCTGAGGGAAAGAAGGATAGAAGAGCATGAGAAAGCTGGGACTGAGGAAAGAGGATAGAAGAGCATGGAAAAGCTGGGTGCTGAGGGAAAGAGAATAGAGGAGCATGGGAAAGCTGGGACTGAGGAAAGAAGATAGAGGAGCATGGGAAAGCTGAGTGCTGAGGGAAAGCGGATAGAGGAGCATGGGAAAGCTGGATGCTGAGGGAAAGAAGATAGAGGAGCATGGGAAAGCTGAGTGCTGAGGGAAAGCGGATAGAGGAGCATGGGAAAGCTGGATGCTGAGGGAAAGAAGATAGAGGAGCATGGGAAAGCTGAGTGCTGAGGGAGAGGATAGAGGAGCATGGGAAAGCTGGATGCTGAGGGAGAGGATAGATGAGCCTGGGAAAGCTGAATGCTGAGGGATAGAAGAGCATGGGAAAGCTGAATGCTGAGGGATAAAGGATACAAGAGCATAGGAAAGCTGAGTGCTGGGGAAAAGGTGTATAGCAGAGCAGGGGGTGGAAAAGGTGGGGGTGTTGAGGGAAACAAGCTCTTTCCCATCCCCTGCTGTGCTATACACCTTTTCCTCTGCACCCAGCTTTCCCATTATATCAGAACAAGTGTCAGCATCATTATCCTGTACCCCAGCGTCAGCGTCATTGTCCTGTACCCTCAGCGTCATTATCCTGTACCCCCAGCGTCATTGTCCTGTACCCCCAGCATCATTGTCCTGTACCCCCAGCTTAATTGTCCTGTACCCCCAGCGTCATTGTCCTGTACCCCCAGCGTCATTGTCCTGTACCCCCAGCGTCATTGTCCTGTACCCCCAGCGTCAGCGTCATTGTCCTGTACCCCCAGCGTCCGCGTCATTGTCCTGTAACCCCAGCGTCATTGTCCTGTACCCCCAGTGTCATTGTCCTGTAACCCCAGCGTCATTGTCCTGTACCCCCAGTGTCATTGTCTTGTAACCCCAGCGTCATTGTCCTGTACCCCCAGTGTCATTGTCCTGTACCCCAGCGTCAATTTCCTGTACCCCCAGTGTCATTGTCCTGTACCCCAGTGTCATTGTCCTGTACCCCCAGTGTCATTGTCCTGTAACCCCAGCGTCATTGTCCTGTACCCCCAGTGTCATTGTCCTGTAACCCCAGCGTCATTGTCCTGTACCCCCAGTGTCATTGTCCTGTACCCCAGTGTCATTGTCCTGTAACCCCAGCGTCATTGTCCTGTACCCCCAGTGTCATTGTCTTGTAACCCCAGCGTCATTGTCCTGTACCCTCAGCGTCATTGTCCTGTACCCCCAGCGTCATTGTCCTGTACCCCCAGTGTCATTGTCCTGTACCCCAGCGTCAATTTCCTGTACCCCCAGTGTCATTGTCCTGTACCCCAGTGTCATTGTCCTGTACCCCCAGTGTCATTATCCTGTACCCCAGTGTCAGTGTTACTGTTTGAAAAGGGGCCAGGATGGGGGAGATATTTACTGTATGCCATAACGAAAATAAAAAAGCGGAACTGCTGAGCAACCGAGACCGACTGCGCAGCGTCATTAGAAATAAGACCATTTTCGTGCAGTATTAAGCATTAATTAGGTATTCAGATTTACAAAAATCGCTTGGCTTTTAGGGGGGCTTTGCTCCCCCAAACCCCCCCACCGGGGGCTTTGCCCCTTGGAACCCCGCTGGGGGGTGACACCCCCCTTTCAGGGCCGGTGTGTGTTTCTTGGACCCCTACCTTGGGAAATTTCTGGGTGCGCCACTGCTGGCAGTAAAATGAATCTAAAAACTTTATCTTACGTGAGAAAAGCATATAAATCAGGGCGGAGACTTCATGAGCTATGGAGCAAAATAAAATACAGCAAATGCAAAGTTCATTACTTGCAGGGCAATTTATAGAAATCATGGGGCCCCATAGAAGAAATCTTATTCCCCCTGAAGTAAAAATTGTAAGGGCTCCAAATTTTTGTGTGAGATGCTCTTCTGTGACCCCGCTGAATACTAAGTAATTTTCCTCCTGTTGAAGCTCCCTGGTGTTCCTATGCATTAAAATACCCCTTTCATGATCCCCATAAAGTATGATACTAACATACCGTAAGTGTCCCAAAGCACAATATGATAATCCTATAGTAAATACCTCCAAAGTAATCACTACATGCATAATATAATGCCACCACAGTGACCCAAACACAGCCTTCTGCACAATATGATGGCCTCAACATAGCCTTCCATGCAGTATATTGCCTCATCATACAGCATAATGATCCTCCATACACTAGGTGGGTATGGAAAGTATTCTGACCCCCTTAAATTTTTCACTCTTTGTTTCATTACAGCCATTTAGTAAATTCAAAAAAGGTAATTTTTTTCATTACACTCGACACCACATCTTGACTTAAAAACCCCCAGAAATGTAGATATTTGTACAAATTTATTAAAAAAGAAAAACTGAAACATCCTATGGTCATAAGCATTCAGACTCTTTGTTCAGACACTAATATTTATGTCACATGCTGTCCATTTCCTTGTGATCATCCCTGAGATGGTTCTACTCCTTCATTTGAGACTAGCTGTGTTTAATTAAACTGATAGGACTTGATTAGACTCAAATTGGACTGGAATGGACTGGAAGGTAATGGAATAGAAAGCCACTACAATGTTTCTATTTCTGTTCACTTTCACCCCCATACTACTCCATTTCTTTCTAACTCCTCTAATTCCTCCACCTACTAAGGAGCTAGTCATCTCTCCATCCGCCCCAGCCATCTCACCCCCTCCTCAGAACTGTTCCTCCACATACAATCCTTTTTCTCCAGACACCCACAGCCACATCATGCCCTATCCTGCTCCCAGCTTCTAGCACTCTGTCTGCTGCTTCTCATTGCTGGCGACATACCCCAAATCCTGGCCCTCCTCAACATATCTCCACACTCATTTCTAACACCCTGCCACGATCCTCTACAAATTTTCGCAACCCTGATAACCTCAAACCCATTCAGCCAGCCCCCGCTCCCCCGGTCTCCCTACCTGGAGCACTATGGAACACTCATTCTGTGTGCAACAAACTGTCGTTCATTCATGACCTCTTTATCCCTAACAAACTTTCCTTCCTCAGCATCACTGAAACCTGGGTCACGCCCTCTGACACTACCTCTTCAGCTGCACTTTCTTATGGCGAATTCCATCTCTCTCACACCCATCGTCCCAGCTAAAATGTGGTGGAAGAGTTGGCTTGCTCCTGTCCGACAACTGCTCCTTTACCCCAATTCCACTATCTAACTCCTCTTCTCTTCCCTCGTTTGAAGTGCATTTTGTCTGCATCTACTCCCCCTCCAACCTCCAGCTGGCTGTCGTCTACCGCCCCTAGAGCTTGCCATCTCCACCTTTCTTGACCTCTTCACCACCTAGCTACTTCATTTCCTTTCTGCTGACATCCCCACTATAATCATGGGTGACTTCAACATCCTCTAAACTTTTATCCCTGACTACCTCCATTGGCCTCACTCAATGGTCCTTCGCGGCCACTCGCAAAGATGGCCACACGCTGGACCTTATCTTCACCCGCCTCTATTCCCTTACTAACCTCTCTAACTCACCCCTCCCCCAGTCTGACCAAAACCTACTGACTTTCTTTTCCTGCTCCTCCTTTTGTGCACAACAGCCACCCCACAAGCTCAATCATCCTCGCTGAAATCTCAAACGCCTTAATTTCCACTCATTCTCTGACTTCCTTACATGACACAGATGCTGCTGCCACTTTATATAACACACATTAACAGCAGCGCTCGATTTAGCCACCCCCATCACGCCCAGCAAAACTCCTACAATAAACAGGCAAACCTGGCAGTCCAGCCTGACTAAAGAACTGAGACGGACTTCCAGGGTAGCTGAGCAGAGATGGAAGAGATCCCATTTGCAAAGCACTGTCGCATACAAGCAGTCCCTCGCCAACTTCAAATCCTTGCTCGCTGCCACAAAACAAACTTACTTCTTATCCCTCATATCCTCCCTGTCTCACAACCCTAAACAGCTGTTCAACACTTTCAATTCTCTACTCCATCCCCCAGCACCTCCTCCTTCTTCTCTCTTTTCTGCTGAAGACTTTGTCTCTTTCTTTAAGCAGAAGATTGAAAACATCAGAGAAAGCTTTGGCCTGCAGCCCCCTATGCCCTTCCTCATAACTGCTTAGGCCTGTTCTTTCAAAGCCAGCTTCTCCACCTTGACAGAACATCAGCTCTCCTCCCTTTTGTCAAAATCACATCTCACCACTTGCATTCTCGACCTGCTCCCATTCCACCTCATCCCCAACCTTGCCACAGTTTTCATCCCAGCCCTAACATATCTCTTCAACCTTTCACTTACAAATGGTGTCATCCCCTCATCCTTCAAACTTGCCTCAATCACACCCATCCTCAAAAAGCCCTCCCTCGACCCATCCTCTGTGTCTAACTATCGCCCGGATATAACTGCTCCCTTATGCCTCAAAACTGCTGGAACTGCATGTCCATATTGAACTGTCCTACCACCTCTACTCCTGCTCTCTCTTTGACAGGTTACAGTCTGGCTTCCGACTGCATCACTCTACTGAAACTGCCCTAACTAAAGTCACCAATAACCTACTAACTGCCAAGAGAAAGTGACACTACTCTGTCCTCCTTCTTCTGGACTTTTCTTCCACCTTGGAATCATCTCTTGGCATCACAGGACTTGGCCCTGTCCTGGATCTCGTCGTATCTAACACATCAGAGTTTCAGCATCTCCCACTCCCACACCACCTCCTCAACCACCTCCTGAACTCACCACCTGTCTGTCGTGTGTTCACAATGGCTCAGTTCTAGGACCCCTACTCTTCTCCATCTACACCTTCGGCCTGGGTCAGCTCATAGAATTAAACGGTTTGCAGTATTGTATCTATGCTGATGATACGCAGATCTACCTCTCTGGACGTGAGATCACCTCCTTACTGACCAAAATCCCACAATGTCTGTCCTCTATTTCATCATTCTTTTCTGCTCACTTTCTAAAACTGAACATGGACAAAATAGAATTCATCATCTTTCCCTCATCTCACTCTACCCCTTCACCAACCTATCAATCAAAGTCAACGGCTGCTCACTTTCCTCAGTCCCGCATGCTCAGTGCCTCGGGGTGATCCTCGACTCTGCCCTCTCTTTCAAGCCACATATCAAAGCCCTTGCCACCTCCTGCTGACGCCAACTCAAAAATATTTTCCGCATCCGTTCATTCCTTGACCAAGAATCCGCAAAAACACTTGTGCATGCCCTCATCATGTCCTGCTTCAGCTAATGCAACCTCATGCTCTCTGGCCTCCCCTCTAGCACTCTTGCACCACTCCAATCTATCCTAAACTCTGCTGCCCGACTAATCCACCTGTCTCCATGTTATTCCCCAGCTTCTCCTCTCTGCCAATTTCTTCACTGGCTTCCTATTGTCCAGAGGCTCCAGTTCAAAACCCTAACTATGACATACAAAGCCATCCACAACCTGTTTCCTCCATACATCTGTGGCATAGTCTTCTGGTATTTACCTACATGCAACATCCAATCCTCTCAAGATCGCCTTCTCTACTCTCTTCTTATTTCTTGTTCCCACAAATGCATACAAGATTTCTTCCGTGCTTCCCTTATACTCTGCCCCAACACATCAGACTCTCGCCCACTGTGGAAACCTTCAAAAGGAACCTGAAACCCCACCTCTTCCATCAAGCCTACAACCTGCATTGATCCTCAGTCTACCGAACTCGCCGCATGACCAGCTATACCCTCTCCTAGCTTATCCTCTCCCATAACTAGTAGACTATAGAAATTGGGAATATGACCGCGCTCCTGTTAGTTTAGGAAGAAATTCTTCTTGACCAAAAGATTTGTAACTATTACTTATTTTTTGGTCAAGAAGAATTTTTTCCTATACTAACAGGAGGGCGGTCATATTCACAATTTCTATGCTTTTTATTGTTTTATTCTTAAAGTGGAAGATTGCAGCAGACTGAGAGACCTGCTACACGTCTTTATAGCGGTTGTGACTTTCACAACCGTAAAAGGTGAGCAATTCTAATTTTATCTTTGACAATTGTCTTAGGTATACACACTGTAAGCCTTTCTTTTCCAGTTATAATACCTATCCCTTGTAGAATGTGAGCCCTTGCAGGCAGGGTCCTCTCTCCTTCTGTACTTCTGTGTGCCTTGTATTTCTCATGTTTATTGTACTTATCTGTGTATGCCCCTGTTCACATGTAATGCATCATGGAACAAATGTCATTATAATAATGAATAATAACAATTTAGAAAGGCACACACGTGTCTGTATAAGACCTCACAGATCACAGTGTATGTCAGAACAAATGAGAATCATGAGGTCAAAGGAACTGCCCAAGAAGCTAGCTCGGAAACAGAATTGTGGCAAGGCACAGATCTGGCTAAGGTTACAAAATAATTTCTGCAGGTCTCAAAGTTTCTAAGAGCACTGTGGCCTCCATAATCCTTAAATTGCAGAAGTTTGGGACCACCAGAAGTTTTCCTAAACCTGGCTGTCCAGCCAAACTGAGGAATCATGGGAGAAGAGCTTTGGTGAGAGAGGTGAAGAAGAACCCTAAGATCACTGTGGCTGAGCTTCAGAGATGCAGTAGGCAGAAAGTTCCACAAAATCAAGTATCACTGTAGCCCTCCACTAGTCAAGCCTTTATGTCAGAGTGGCCCAACGAAAGCCTCTCCTCAGTGCAAAGAAAAGAAAGGGGGGGGGACAAGAGGCGCAATAGTGCCCTTATCACTAGACACTAAACAAAGCAGGTGAGAAAGGAGGTTCACTCACCTAATCCAGTTGTGCCACCCACAACTGGTTAAAAAGCCTGGTATGATAAGTGTCCTGATGGCTGCTGCTGGACTTCCACCGGTCTCCACTCGGGTAGACGAACTTGAAGTTTTGGGGAAGGAAGGTGTGTCACAGTCCGCGCTGCCAAGAAATCCGCTCGTAAATAACGCTAGTAGTCGGTATCCAGATTATTCCTTTTTATTCATCCAACGCGTTTCAACGCCCTCCTGGCGTCTTCCTCAGGGACCTGAGGAAGACGCCAGGAGGGCGTTGAAACGCGTTGGATGAATAAAAAGGAATAATCTGGATACCGACTACTAGCGTTATTTACGAGCGGATTTCTTGGCAGCGCGGACTGTGACACACCTTCCTTCCCCAAAACTTCTCCTCAGTGCAAGACAAATGAAAGTTTAAAAAAAAAAAACACATGAAGGATTCACAGACTATGAGAAATAAGATTCTCTGGTCTAATGAGATGAAAATAAAACTTTTGGGGATAATTCTAAGCGGTATGTGTGGTGAAAAACAGGCACTGCTCATCACCTGCCCAATACAATCCCAACAGTGAAACATGGTGGTGGCAGCATCATGCGATGTGGGCCTTTTTCAGCTGCAGTGACCAGATGACTGGTTGCCATTGAAGGAAACATGAATGTGGCCAAATTCAGAGATATCCTGGATGAAAACCTCTTCCAGAGTGCTCTGGACCTCAGACGTGGCTGAAGGTTCACCTTCCAAAAAGACAATGACCCCAAGCACACAGCTAAAATTACAAAGGAGAGGCTTCAGAACAACTCTGTGACCATTCTTGACTGGCCCAGCCAGAGCCCTGACCTAAACCCAATTGAGCATTTTTTAGTCAAGGTGGGGGCAGCATGTACATTAATGAGAAAAAAAATTAACTATTTTGAAGTTATCAAATGGCTGCAATAAAACAAAAAGTAAAACATTTAAAGGGGTTTGAATACTTTCCGTATCCACTGTATAGTAAAATGGCCCCTAAGCAACTTGTCACACATCACGGTGGCCTCAACACAACTGATTAGACATTATTATGAACTCCACACAACTCTCCATACTAAATAATGCCCACGTACAGTATAATGGCCCATTCTAGCCCTCCAAACAGTTTAATGGACCCACATATAGCCCTGCAAACAGTATAATGGCCCACACATAGTTCTGAAAACAGCATAATGCCCCCAACATAACTTTCCAAACAGTATAATGTCCTTGACATAGCCCAACAAACAGTATAATGGCCCCCACATAGTTTTTTGAACAGTGTGAGGAAACCTAATAAAAAATCTCCACACTGAGTAATTGCATGCATACAGTATAATGGGTCCCACGTACCCTCCAAAAAGTATATTGGCTCCCCACTTAGCCCTCCACACAGTATAGTGGCCCCCAAATAGCCATGCAAAGAATGGCCCCCATATAGCCCAGAAAATAGAAAAATAACCTCCCCAATATAGTCCAACAAACAGTATAATAGCTCCCCACATAGCCCTGCATACAGTATGGTGGCCCCCAAAATCCTATGCAAACAGTATATTTACCCACAACTTGGCTCTGCACACAGAATTATGACCCCTCATATAGTCCTCCAAACAGTATGATAATCCCTCACATAGCCTTTCAAACAGTATAATGGCCCTCCAAACAGTACAATAGCCCCTACATAGCACTATAAACTGAATAATCATCCTCATATAGTCCTTTAAACAGTATAATAGCTCCCATATAGGCATTGAAACAGTATAATGGCCCCCAAATAGCCCCCCAAACAGTGTGATGAACATAACAAAATATCGTCATACTGAATAATTGCCTTCATACAGTATAATGGCTCCCACTTACCCTCCAAACAGATAATGGCTCCGCACATAGCCCTTCATACAGTATAGTGGCCCCAAAATAGCCATTCAAAAAATAGATTTGCCTACAACTTAGCTCTGCACACAGTATAATAACCCCTCACATAGCCCTCCAAACAGTATGATGATCCCCCACATAGTCTTTTAAACAGTATAATGGCCCTCCAAACAACTATAACTGAATAATCATCCCCATAAAGCCCTCTAAACAGTATAATGGCCCCAATATAGCCCTCCAAATAGTATAATGGGCCACCCGTAGCGTCCAAATAGTGTAATGGCCCCCACAATGTACACTTTGATTGAAAACAAAAATACTCGCCTCTCCTTGTTCCCGCTTGCTCTGATCTCTCCAGAATATGTTCTGAAGCTCTGCACTACATACGTAGTGACATCATTGCGCCCACTGCACTGAGTCTTGAGAGCTCAAACGCACAGGGAGACTGATGAAGCAGGAAACGTATGGCTTCCTGTCCATCGCTATTTTCAACTCTATCTACCTCTAGGCTGCAGATAGAGTTGAAAGTACAATTCCGTCCTAAGATCCTGCTGTTGGCACCACGTGGTCTGCTGCTATTAGCGGTATGCCACTGAGTATTTGCTTAGTATTATCTGGCACAATAACATAAACAAATAAGCTTTTGTGCTGGCTTTTTTCCCTTACAGGTACAAAGGGCACCAGGATGGTAGCCGTGGGTGAGGGGTTCCTGCCTCAAGGCATCCTGGCCCTCTACACGAAAAGTGGGGTGTGGTACTGCCTGGATGCATGGACTTGTGTGGTGCAGGTCATACCTTTTTGCAGACCTCCTATTGCCATTGTTTTTAACACACTAGGAACTGTCCGCAGTGAAGCCTGTAATAGGGGCCACAAGTTCTTTATCAACTGTCTTCTATTGAAATAATTGAAGAGTTTGTTCAATACAATTTTACACTTGAGATAAAAGGCACAGAACTTAAGTCGGTTTTCTGTACATAGTGTGGCAAGATGACTTGCTCGACTGCAGTCAGACAGTAGACACAGGAATGGTGTTAGGCTGCAGGTTTATTGGTACAGCATAAACCCAGCAGACTTTGGCACAAAACAACATAGCCTCACTGGCTTGAAAGGTAGAACAAAACAAAAACTATAACGGGTATACACAGCCCGGTCCGCCTGTACTGCCTGGCAGCAAACTCCAGATACTCCTCAGCTGAACTCCACAGTCTGGAGGCTGCACACTCCAGTGTCTTCAGCCACAGAAAAAAAACAGGACCGAGCTTTCAATGTGGTCAGCCAAGCCCTCAGGGGAAGTAGGGGGAATGACTTCCCACCCTCTTAGTCATTCCCCTAAAACCACACACCCTTTTGAAATTAACACCGCAACACATAACATGCTGGGGAACTTTTACAGGTTTTAGGTCACACAGGCTAGTAACCTGCGTGACACATACCTCTCCTCAACTACAAGGCCAGTGACCCCGTCACACATTCCCTCCTCTGCCCAAAGCCGGGGGTTTGGGCACCTACCGATACCAGGCAGGGAAGTTAGGGCATCAGCATTACCGTACAACTTCTCCGGCCTATGCTCCACCTGAGAGTTGAAGTCCTGAAAGGCCATGAACCACCTAGTGACCCTGGCATTGTGTCACCTCTTTTCCCTAAGCCATCTCAATGGGGCATGGTCTGACACCAATATACACTTCCGACCCAGTAGGTAATACCTCAGGGTATCTATGGCCCACTTTATGGCTAGACACTCCTCCACTACTGCATAGGACACAGGATGAAAGTTTTCGGCTCAGATAGAGAATGGGATGCCTTCCCATTTACCTCTTGGGAGACCATGGCTCCCATCCTCACCTCCAAAGCATCTGTCTAGACCACAAACTCCTTTGTAAAGTTTGGGGCGACCAGGACTGGCTGTTGGCACAGTGCTAGCTTCAAGTGTTGGAATGCAGCCTCTGTTTCCTCCGTCCATTTCACCATGGTAGATCTGGTGCCTTTTAGAGATCTGTCAGTGGCATGGCCATCATGGAAAAATTCGGTATAGTATCCCACCAAGCCTAGGAATGCTCTCACTTGCTGTTTGGTGAGTGGTTGCGGCCCCGTCTGGATTACCTCCACTTTCTTGACTTGTGGCTTCATCTCACCTCTCCTGACAATATAGCCCAAGTATTTGGCCTCCTCCTTCCCAATGGCACATTTCCTGGGATTTATAGTAAATTCCTGCCTTCCTAAGAACATCCAAAATGGCCTGAAGTTTAGGAAGATGACTAGCCCATTCTGAGCTAAAGACTACGATTTCGTCAAGGTAGGTGGCTGCATACTTCTTGTGGGGGCTGGGACCCAAGCCATAGCCCCTTGGAAGGTGGCTGGGGCCCCCTGGAGTCCGAATGGCATCCAGGTGTACTGAAAACATCCATCCGGTGTTGAGAAAGTGCTTTTTTCCTTAGCAGTCTGGGACATGGGGATCTGCCAATAATCCTTCATCAAGTCAAGAATGGTGATGTATCTCGCTGGTCCAAGCCTCTCGATGAGTTCGTCGACACGGGGCATCGGGTATGCGTCACACTTGGACACCTCATTCAGCCGATGGTAGTCGTTACAGAACTGCCACTCCCCGTTGGGTTTTGGCACAAGAACGATAGGGCTCGACCAATCCGCTCTTCGATTCCTCTGTTAAACCCCGAGGTATGTTAAACCCCGAGATCTAACATCCTCTTCAAGGCGACCACGATCACCTCCCGGCGTGCTTCCGGAATCCGATATGGCTTTAGATTCACTCTCACCTGTGGATCCGTGAGCACGTTGTGCTCTATAACCTGAGTATACCCCGGCAATTCTGAAAACAGCTCCTGGTTCCACTGTAGTAGTTCTCGATACTGTTGCTTCTGGGCTGGCGATAGGGTCTCTGCAATAGTGACTTCCTCTACCCTGCTTTCAGGAGCTGTCTCCAAGCAAGAAGTTCCTGCAGGTCCTGGTCCCTGTACGACTTGAGCAAGTTCACGTGGTATACTTGATACCCTTTCTGCCGCCAGGCTGGTGGACTTTATAATTAACGTCACAATTTTTTCCACCACCTTGTATGGCCCTTGCCATTTGGCCAGGAACTTGTTTTCGATGGTGGGGATTAGCACCAACACCCGGTCCCCTGGCTGGAATGGTCTTAGTCTTGCCGATCGGTTATACACACTAGCCTGGGCTTCTTGTGCCCAGAGGAGATGTTCCTTCACAATGGGCATCACCTATGACATTCTTACCTGTAGCTGGGCGACATGTTCAATGATACTCCGGTGTGGCGTGACTTCAGCCCCCCATGTTTCCTTGGCGATGTCGAGAGACCTCTTGGATGTCACCCATATAGAAGCTCAAACAACGATTAGCCCGTGGAGGCTTGTGGAATTTCTCTGATGGAGAAATGTAGGAATGGGAGCAGGTAGTCCCAATCTCGCCTGTCTTTTCCACTACTTTCCAGAGCATCGCCTTTAATGTCTTGTTGAATGCTCCACCAGACCATCCATGTCAGCAGATGATAAACCTCCCCGCTGGTCAGCACGCTACACAAGGGTCACAGTTTGTTGAAGGAGCCAGCACCTCCTGCCACGGTTACGCTGATACCAGTGTTCCTGGGGGGTCCCCTGGAGTCAGAGATTCTCTCCTCCTTGCTGCACACGCTGCAATCCTGGTGCCTGACCTCCTATAAGCAGCACAACGTCACTTCCAGTTTCAATATCAAGTAGGAGCTGCACACAGGATTCTTTTTGCAACCTTTATTTTTTCTTCTTGTGGGGTCTTACAAAGTGAAGGGTGTGGGAGGGAGGCAGAAACACCAGCCCTGCTATAATGAAGAGGCCAGATGGCCCTTAAAGTGACAGTGATTTATAAGTAGCAGTGCTTGTAAAGTGGCAATATACAATTAAAAACATAGAAAATACTTACATATTCAATGTACCATCCATTATAAATTCTAACACTGAAGATTGGGTTTAAAACGGACATTCTGGAATTTCAATTATATACATATTTGAAGTGATGAATTTTTTTTATATCTCTTTCATACATTAAATATGCTTACTATATTTAATCCATGAACTACCCAAGCCACCCCACATATACATATGTTAATATTATCATCTCAAATGACCCTGCTGTACTGATGGTAAATAGCTAGAAAATACGGCGATCATTTTATCGTTCATGCCCGCCGCTCCCTGTGCCCTCAGATGATGATCCACCTGGCTCTCCCTTGCAAAAGTAATCTATGGAGGTCTCTCCCTGTTGGTGCATCTCCACCCTTTCCAGCTGCAAATCTTAACACATCGGGTCACCTTATTTCAGATCTATATGTTTAATAAGCTTGTTGATCTGTTCCTGAAATAACTGAGTTCATATGCTCTCTGAACTAATGGACATACACTTATAGTCTTGCAATATAGTACCGCCTTCTTCATTATATCCCTATCTTAATAGGATTAGTGGTGATATGTTGTGCGCAATAATTGCAGCACCCGCACTTAAAATTACCCAAAGGGCAGCCTCTTTCCAACCACGTTTTTTCTAGTATATATATACTTTTCACAACCATGTCATCTACGTTTTTGCAACGTCTGTGGGTTATCAATGGCTTACGTAATGCTATCTCTTTTAGGTGCTTATCGCTTTCGATTAGATACCAGTTTTTATTTATAGCCATATGTATGGCCTTGTCCATCAATCCAAATTTAAAGGAAAAGATTAATCTTCTCTCTTTTTTATTTCCCACTGTTTTCTTCCACCCTTCTTTCCATATATTGTCTACTTTTTTAATGGCATTCCCTACAAGGTCATCAGGGTAAGCCCTGTCCCTCAGACGATCCTTCAGTTCTCCTAGCTGTTCCCTATACCTCGTCTCATCATTATTAATCCTTCTTAGTTTCAAGACCTGGTTAAACGGCAGTGCCTTCTTTGGTTGCTGTTGTAGTGTAGCAACGAATTTGTTGCCATTTTTTTACGAAATTCTCCGTAAAGATTTTTCCGTCTCTGACAGTTATTTTGACATCCAAGAATTCGAGGTTGTTACTGCCTACTATTGAGGATAAAGTCATATTCATTTCATTTATATTGTTTAGATGACATACAAAGTTTTCGAATTCTTTTTTCCTACCGTTACACACCAAAAAAACCGTCATCTACATAGTGATAGTAAGTTTTAATGTGTTTGATGTACGGATTCTCTGATGTAGATGTACCGGTTTTCGAAGACCACCAAAAACAGATTGGCTAGAGTGCATGCCACTGGTGTCCCCACAGCGGTCCCAACGCTCTGAGTGTACCACTGTTCGCCAAATTTAAAGGAGGTTATTTGTCAAGACAAAATTTAGGGCCTCTACCATGAATGTTTTTAATGGATCAGGCATATCCGTGGCTTCTAATATCTCTGATATTACTTCTAAGGCTAATTCTTGTGGAATCCTTGTGTATAAACTTTCGACGTCAATAGACGCCATTGGATAGTTATCCTGCCACTCTATTTCACCTAGAATATCCAAGAAGGCACAAGTATCCCTGACATACGAAGATATTCCATCCATCAATGGCGCAACCGCCAGTCCAGGAATCGCGAGAGTGGCTCATTAAGTGAGCCGATCCCCTGACACATTCGGCCTGCCCGGTGGGGCTACCGATGATTTATGGACCTTCGGCAGGTAATACCAGTGCGGCTTCTTGGGGAATTCAAGGAAGTGTTTTTCAGCCTCCTTGTTTGTCAAGGCACCTGTTTCTACTCTTTTTCTCAAAAGCATACGTAATTTCTCTTTTGTTTTTAAAGTGGGGTCTGATGGAATTGGACAGTATGTTACATTATCAGAGAGCTGTCTTTGGCTTCCTCTACGTAATCTGATTTTTTCTATAGTACCGTATTTCCTCCTTTGTCCACTTTTTGACTATGATGTCTTTCTGGCTTCTCAGTTCAATCCCGGACATACATACACACATTCAGCTTTATATATTAGATATGGTACATTTGTTTCTCTTGTAGTTTTGCTGCTTATTAATCAGATTTATATTTTTGAAGGATAATACCAGACTTGTGTGTTTTTTAGGGCGATTATGTGCCGAGGTTGGTGAATGTGTGGTGAAATGTGTGCTGAGGGTGGTGTATGTGTTAAAGCACGTGGTAGTGTGTGGCGCATTTTGTGTGTGCGTTCATATCCCCGTGTGGGTGAGTATCCTATGTCGGGCCCCACCTTAGCAACTGTACGGTATACACCTTTGGCGCCATCGCTCTCATTCTTTAAGTCCCCTTGTTCACATCTGGCAGCTGTCAATTTGTCTCCAACACTTTTCCTTTCACTTTTCCCCATTATGTTGATAGGGGCAAAATTGTTTGGTGAATTGGAATGCGCTGGGTTAAAATTTCACCTCACATCATAGCCTATGATGCTGTCAGGGGTCCAGACGTGTGATTGTGCAAACTTTTGTGGCTGTAGCTGGCAGCTGTCGATTTTCCTCCAACACTTTTCCTTTCACTTTTTCCCCATTATGTAGATAGGGGCAAAATTGTTTGGTGAACTGGAGCGCGCAGGGTTAAAATTTCGCCTCACAATATAGCCTATGATGCTCTCGGGGTCCAGACGTGTGACTGTGCAAAATTTTGTGGCTGTAGTTGCGACGGTGTAGATGCCAATCTCAGACATACATACACACACACACACACACACACACACATACACACATTCAGCGTTATATATTAGATGGTACATTGAATATGTATGTATTTTCTATCTGTTTAATTGTATATTGCCACTTTACAAGCATTGCCACTTATAAATCACTGTCACTTTAAGGCCCATCTGGCCTCTTCATTATAGCAGGGCTGTTTTTTCTGCTTAGCAACTGCTGATGCACACATGAAGTCACACTTGATTGGGCACAAATAAAGATGAGTAACACCCACATCTGAGAATGTACCCGTAGAAGCACAACTGACGGTGCAAACGGCCGTAGTATAGGCTGCTCCCCCGTCCTCTCTCCCACACCCTCCACTTTGTAAGACCCCACAAGAAGAAAAAATAAAGGCTGCAAAAAGAATCCTGTGTGCGGCTCCTACTTGATATTGACGCTACATAAGGGTACTGCACCCCGAACAGAAGGTGCAGTATTCTTGTCCTGGTAGGGGGTAATGGAAGTATGATGCTCCCCACCACATACATACACCTAGAGACAGGGGGCCAATTGGACAGCCCGTTACCAGGGTAGCCAGTCCCATTGGGAAGAGAGCTAGGGTATACAGTGAGTGGGAAAAGAGCGGGAAGAAACAGAAGAGAATCCGAGAGAACGTGAGAGAGTGAAAAGTAGAGAAGAAGAAGTAACGAGGGGGCACCTCATCCTGGTGACCCAGACAGAGAGGGGCAGACAGAGGGTGACTGAACACCTGGCCCAGTCTGCAGCGAGGTACCGGCTCCAAAGCAGTGCAGAGTCCATCCCTGAGCCGCAAATAGCAGTATGATCGACCGCTTCATAGGAGCACGATCCACCCGACATACGCACGGTCCCCACCAGAAGCACCAAACCGGGTTTAGCACCCTTAGAGAGAGAAGGGTATTTCATATCACCCAGCAGGCCTGGTAGTAAGTGGGATTTGTGCAGGGCAGCGCGAGGAAGAAGGAGTGCGCAGAGGTAGGACAGAGTAAGAGAAAAGAAGACCATAGCTGGTGCTTCACCTGGTCCACTACCCTGGCTGTAACAACCACATGCCCTGTACACGGCAGATTACCGGACTAAAGACCAATGCAGGGCAAGCAAGTGTCTGTGTTTCCTTCCTGGTGATTGAACTGCGACATTCCAGTCCCACATTGCAATGACTGCACTACCCTACTCCACCATCATAGCCTTACAGCCCCAGGGACCTCGCTCCACCTGTAGGGAGCCACAACACCTTGCTGCCGCCCATCACCCCGGAGGCCCCAGCAGCGCCGGTGCCATCACCGGATCTACAGGTGGTGTCACGACATTCATCTTTAAACTCTAATTTCTGTAAATACCCCTTTTTGTTGTCACCCAAGGGCACAGACTTGGGCACCGACCACCCGTGACATCCCTGCACCCGACCTCTCAAGATCTGAGTACCCCAGACCCTTGTAGACACGACAATTACTTTGCTCATGAAGGGAGTTCCCTGGTCATTCAGAATCACCTTTGGCAGCCCTGTTCATGCAAAGATATGGACAGCTCTTGGCTATTGTTTTGCTGGACGAGTTCCTTAGGGGTACTGCTTCGGAGTACCGGGTCGCATAGTCCATGATCACCAGAATGTATTGGTGACCCCGAGCGGATTTCACTAAGGGACCCACCAGGTCCATGGCAATCCTCTCAAACGTGAACCTCTATCACCGGTAGTGGAATTAAGGGGCTTCGGAAGTGGAGCAAAGGAGCGGTTATTTGGCAGGTGGGCAGGACCTAAAATAATTGAGATTTTCCTGGTAACACACTGGCCAGTAAAATTCCTCAATATCCTCTCCTACATTTGCTTGACCTCTAGGTGTCCCCCCAGAACATGTGAGTGAGCCATATCTAACACTCTCCTTCTGTATGGCCTCGGCACTAACAGCTGTTCTACTGTCTCACCACCCCTTAGTTTAGCCACCCAGTATAACAACTCCCCATGTACTGCTAAATGGGGGAATCTGGTATCAGCCCCGGCTCATGGACAACCCCATTACATACAGTAACCTGGTCAAACGCCCCTTTAAAGTCAAGTCCCGAATTTGAGCAGTCCCAAAGTTGTCTCCGGATACGTCTAACTCATCCTCCATCTCAGTCTCTGCCTCGCCCTCATCGCCGGCGAGGATGCACACAGGAAACTCCTTCCCTTGAAGCTTCGTCGGGGCTTCTTCTCGAAGACCTGGTTTCCGCACATGCTATTAAGTCCAGTTCCCCTCCCCCACAAATACCAAAACAAGGGAAAGTCATGGCCCAGTATAATGAAATGTACCAGGTCCTTGACCACCCCAACCACATGGATTCGAGCACCGCAGTCTGTTTCCACGGTCACTCTGGCCACAGGATAGTGCTTGGCATCCCCATGTATACAGCGGACACCCACAGTTCTGGCAACGATCAGCTGATGGGATAGGGTAGCACTAAACAACATCACCAGACTTCCGGATTCCAACAGTCCCAAGGACTCTGACTCCATCCACAAACACGGCACACACCTACGGTCCCTCCCTGGATTGTCCATCCACACTACAGGCTGGATAGGCATAGTAAGAGCAGTGTCTGCCCAGCTGCAGTCCATCGGCTATCTTTTGCATCGCCCACCGCCTAATGGTCTTCTTGACGTGTGAGTCATCAGTAGACCCTGGGGTGGGGTGGATGCTCTGCCCTGGATGATTTCAGCGAAAACTGTATCTGCTGCTCCTGGTGGTGTTGCTGCTGTGATTTCTACTGCAACTGGATCTGTTGTAGCAACAACGTGGTCATTTCCTGGTGCTGCTGTTGCATGCTCTGCTGGCTCTGCACATGTTGTTGGTGCTGCTGCTGGCTCTGCAGCAGGTGTTTGAGGAGCTCCTCCATGCTGTCAAGCTTCTCTAGCTGCAACAAGACAAGAAACAGGGGGGGCCTCTAATAGGTAATAACCGATTGTCTGGGGGGGAAGGGGTAGATTTACACTAACCTTTCCTGGTTGTACCGCCGTACAACCAGGATCTCCAGCCTGTGGTGTATTACTGCTACCATGCAGAGCCCAGCACTTCTTGGATGGCCAGATCAATGACTGTGACATCATCTGACTAATCCAGGGTTGTATGGGGACTTGAGTGTCTGGGCCCTGCTGTGGTTGGGATGTCACTGGTGGCCTGCCCAGACCCGTGGCCCTGGTGATCAACTGGTAAAGGAGTTGGGGAATGATAATAAAGAGTTTAAAAGTTTGCTGTGAGGCCACCTACAGATGCTGGTGATGGGCACCAGCGCCGCTTCAGACCTCTGGAGGAGATTGTACTGCAGCTTGGATGGAACAGCTCCCTGCAGGTGGAGCTGAGCCTCCGGGGCAGGGATGCACCTGTAATGGTGATGCAGGAGAAACAGAATGAATTTCGGAGCAGTGCAGCAGTTGAACAGACACACGGAGGCTTTGTCGCTCTACATGGGTACTTTACTCTGGAAACCAGTTCAGATGGCAGTTCAGGTTACAGCACAAACAGTCTATAATCAGGTAGATGGTCGGGTAGTCACAGAGGGTTGCAAGGTCATTCAGTGGATCCCGTACTATACTTTCTCTTGTCAATCCATGTCCTGCTGCTAAAACCTGCCCTGGCACAGCCTCTTGTATACCAGACCCATTGGGCGGCTGTGAGATTCCCTTCTTCTCCCTCTCTCTCTCTCTCTGAAGGGGCTTGACCTTTGGTGGGCGATCCTGGCGAGGCTACAGTTTCTAGACAGGGTGTCAGGGTTGATGAACTGACCCATAAAGACCGGTGTGGACGGCTTAGGGGCTGAACACCCTGCACCGTATCATCGAAACTGGTACTCTGTTAGATTGGTCAGGGTTCCCCCAGAGTATGGGCGCTCCGAATATGGGTTCCCCTCTTTCTTTTCCCAGGCTGCCTCTTCTCTAGGCCCCCTCCCTGAGAGTCTCCTTCTCTCTCTCAGAGGATCACCTCTTCTTCAATCCTCAGTGCAAACTAGAACTGCACTGTCTGACTTCCCTCCTCCCCTAACTTCGCCCAATGGGAATGGGACTGCCCATCTACCCGTGGTTAAGTGTGGGAGTGCTGGGGATGGAATTCACTTGCAAACCTTACTCTCTCCTGTGACAGGAATGACTGCACACTCATTTGTGGGTGCAGTACCCCTGCTGTGGTGCACTGACCAGTAGGGCGCTACATTCCCCCTTAGTGGAATACACTTGTCCGCGAGTGTGTCTACTGGGCACAGATGTAGAGCAGAATATTGCATTTTTATATAAACAACAATATCAACAGGTACTATTTACAATATTTACGCATTGTTCTTCTTCCCTTTATGGAGGTACCATACTTAAACGTTGCAAACTTTATTAATTGTCATCGGTCTCACGGTGACCGGTAAACACTGTGCAGACCCAGTGGTAATTGTCCGTCACCAAGCAAGTGTCCTACCCACTCACTGCTGGGCTGCTTTGGAATTATACATGATATCACACAACAGTTTCTTAACACTTTACAGTCCAGGCTCAAGCATACTTAACCAGGTTAAACAAGGATTCAGAGTTCTCACGAAAGTTTATGAGTCTCCATTATTACAGTGTGGGGAAATACTGGGAGTCATATTACAGTATGGAAGAAATACTAGGGGCTATATTACAGTCTGGAGGAAATGCTGGGGGCCATATTACAGTGTGGAGGAAATACTGGGGCCATATTATAGTGTGGGGGAAATAATGGAGGACATATTACAGTGTGGGGGAAATACTGGGAGTCATATTACCGTATGGAGGAAATACTGGGGGTCATATTACAGTGTGGAGGAAATACTGGGGGCCATATTACAGTGTGGAGGAAATACTGGGGGCCATATTACAGTGTGGAGGAAATACTGGGGGCCATATTACAGTGTTTGGGAAACACTGGCGCCATATTACAACGTTGGGGAAATATTGGAGGACATCTTACAGTGTGGTGAAATACTAGGGGCCATATTACAGTCTAGAGGAAATACTGGGGGCCATATTACAGTGTGGAGGAAATACTGGGGGTCATATTACAGTGTTTGGGAAACACTGGCGCCATATTACAACGTTGGGGAAATATTGGAGGACATCTTACAGTGTGGTGAAATACTGGGGGCCATATTACAGTCTGGAGGAAATACTGGGGGCCATATTACAGTGTGGAGGAAATACTGGGGGCTATATTACAGTCTGGAGGAAATACTGGGGCCATATTACAGTGTGGAGGAAATACTGGGGGCCATATTGTAGTGTGGGGGAAATATTGGAGGACATATTACAGTGTGGGGGAAATACTGGGAGTCATATTACAGTATGGAGGAAATACTGGGGGTCATATTACAGTGTTTGAGAAACACTGGCACCATATTACACTGTGGGGGAAATATTGGAGAACGTCTTACAGTGTGGTGAAATACTAGGGGCCATATTACAGTGTGGGTTAAATGCTGGGGGCTAGATTAAAGTATTTTCTCTCATTACTTAGATTATTTATTTCTGGGGTTTCCTTTGTCTCAAAATCATAGTAAGGCCAGGGTCACATTTGCGCTTTGACCCTGGCCTGCCGGATTCCGGTTTCAACTTAGAAATTTTTCCAGCACCGCATAGCGTTACCGCTATGCGGTGTCGGAAAACGCTGCCCTTAGTTACCCGCTGTTTACCTTAACGACCTGTCACACAGGCAGCGGCTTGGAGTGCGCTTTACAGCGCCGCACAGGAAACGCTGTCTGCAACGGTTTCCTGTGCGGCGCTGTAAAGCGCACTCCAAGCCTCTGCCTGTGTGACAGGTCGTTAAGGTACACATCGGGTAACTAAGGGCAGCGTTTTCCGGCACCGCAAAGCGGTAACGCTATGCGGTGCTGGAAAAATTTCTAAGTTGAAACCGGAATCCGGCAGGCCAGGGTCAAAGCGCAAATGTGACCCTGGCCTAATTCTAAAACCCCTTTCTGACAGCGGAGGACACACTCTAACATATATGATGTCACCGCACCATGACGTCTGTCCCTCTGATGTCCCTTATCTGTCCGTGTATTTCAAACTAAATAGCAGGATCAAGGTTAAATAGAAGGGATAATTCAATTATTCCTTAACATCCCATATGGTGTCAGTGGCCCATTAGTATACAGCTATGTTACCAACTGAGTTAGTTAAAAAACAGAATCATTCTGCATAACAGACAGGTGATTTAATATAATACTACAACTTTTTAGGAAATCACAGATGACACTCCTTTCTCTCTACTTCCATATAACCATGCATACTCAGCTTTTATGAATGGTTGAGAGGGATTCCCATTCTTTAGCCACTTGGAGTGTTGTTAAGATCTGGATTACAATCTTCGCCAATTTCTTTCTTTCTGTAGACGCCTTTATATTACAGTATGAAGGAAATACTGGGGGCCATATTACAGAGTGGAGGAAATACTGGGGGCCATATTACAGTGTGGAGGAAATACCGGGGCCATATTACAGTGTTGGGAAAATATTGAGGGCCATATTACAGTGTGGAGGAAATACTGGGGCCAGTGGCGTGACTTCAGGCCCAGGGGCCCCGATGCGAAAGCTCCAACGGGGCCCCCAATTATTGCAAATCTTTAATAGTATTAGTCTTTTTCTATAGGCCAAAGGGACTTCTGGGGCCCCCCTAGGCTGCAGGGCCCGGGTGCGATCGCAACCCCTGCACCTATTGTAGTTACGCCCCTGCTGGGGGCCATATTATAGTGTGGGGGAAATATTGAAGGACATATTACAATGTGGGGGAAATACCGGGGGCCGTATTACAGTGTGGGGAAAATATTGAGGGCCATATTACAGTGTGGAGGAAATACTGGGGGCCATATTACAGTGTGGGGGAAATATTGAAGGACATATTACAATGTGGGGGAAATACTGGGGCCATATTACAGTGTGGGGGAAATATTGAAGGACATATTACAATGTGGGGGAAATACCGGGGGCCGTATTACTGTGTGGGGAAAATATTGAGGGCCATATTACAATGTGGAGGAAATACTGGGGGCCATATTACAGTGTGGGGGAAATATTGAAGGACATATTACAATGTGGGGGAAATACTGGGGGCCATATTACAGTGTGGAGGAAATACCGGGGGCCATATTACAGTGTTGGGAAAATATTGAGGGCCATATTACAGTGTGGAGGAAATACTGGGGGCCATATTACAGTGTGGGGGAAATATTGAAGGACATATTACAGTGTGGGGGAAATACCGGGGTCGTATTACAGTGTGGGGAAAATATTTAGGGCCATATTACAGTGTGGAGGAAATACTGGGGGCCATATTACAAAGTGGAGGAAATACTGGGGGCCATATTACAGTATGGGGTGAATACTGGGAATCATATTACAGTATGAGGGAAATACTGGGAGCCATATTAGTGTGGAGGAAATACTGGGGACCATATTATAATGTGGGGAAATACTGGGGCCCATATTACAGAGTGGAGTAAATACTGGGAGCAATATTATAATGTGGAGGAAATACTGGGGGCCATATTACAGAGTGGAGTAAATACTGGGAGCAATATTATAATGTGGAGGAAATACTGGGGCCCATATTACAGAGTGGAGTAAATACTGGGAGCAATATTATAATGTGGAGGAAATACTGGGGGCCATATTACAGAGTGGAGTAAATACTGGGAGCCATATTATAATGTGGGGGAAATACTGGGGGCCATATTACAGTGTGGGGGGGCAATACTGGGAGCTATATTAGTGTGGAGGAAATACTGGGGCAATATTACAGTGTGAGGGGGAAATACTGGGGACCATATTACAGTGTGGAGGAAATACTGGTGGTCATATTACAATGTGGGGGAAATACTGTGGGTCATATTACATTATGGGAAAATACTGGGAGTCATATTATAGTGTGGAGGAAATACTGGGGGCCATATTACACTATGAGGGAAATACTGGAGGCCATATTACATTTTTGGAGAAATACTGGTGGTCATATTACAATGTGGGGGAAATACTGTGGGTCATATTACATTATGGGAAAATACTGGGAGTCATATTATAGTGTGGAGGAAATACTGAGGGCCATCATACAGTGGGCATGCTACATGGGGCCATGATAGAGTGTGAGTAGTGCTACTGAGGGTCTTCATACATTGGGGGGGCAATTTTGTGCCATTATAGACTATGACTAGATGGTGGCCCGATTCTAATGCATCGGGTATTCTAGAATATGTATGTAGTTTGTTTATGAAGATTTAAGAATAATGCAATAAATACACGATATCTATCTATCATCTACCTATGTGTCTATCGTGCCTATTGAATATTCTCCAGGGCTTGCCTTAGTTGGTAGAGCATTCGTCTTGTATGAATGGCGCGAACATGTTGTTGTCTGTTTGCCCTGTCTTCTGGAGATTCATTCAGCCGACACTGTCTATGAGATTCGACATCTTGGGCTTGTCTGGCAGAAGTTTGTTGTGGTGTCTCCTGTTGCCGACAACGTCTGTGAGATGCCGCATCCTCGGCTTGTCTCACGGCAGTTTGTTGTGGTGTCTCTTGGTGTCGATACTGTCGTCGCCTTGCTCCTTCTGCAGCTTTTCTGTCCTCGTCATTGGCGTATTTGCGCTCACGACCAATTATACCCATTGAATAAACGTGACTGAAGTAGTTCAGACTGTCACTGACACAACGTGTGAAGTAAATGTGACTGAAGAACAGCACACTATGACTGACAGACCTTGTAAACAGGAGTGAAGTGCATCACACTATGACTGACAGCCTTGTAAACAGGAGTAAACTGCATCACACTATGAATGACAGCCTTGTAAACAGGAGTGAAGTGTGTCACACTATAACTAACAGCCTTGTAAACTGGAGTGAAGTGCGTCAGACTATGTCTGACTACCTTGTAAACAGCAGTGAAGTGCGTCACACTATGACTGACAGCCTTGTAAACCGAGTGAAGTGCATCACACTAAGACTGACAGCCTTGTAAACAGGAGTGAAGTGCATCACACTATGACAAACAGCCTTGTAAACGGGAGTGAATGCGTCACACTATGACTGACAGCCTTGTAAACAGGAGTGAAGTGCGTCACACTATGAGCGGCAGTTCAAATTGCGCCCCAATATACCAAGCCGTGCTCCGCTTCACTGACTGGTCGCCGCCAGCTGCGGTGACCAATCAGTGCAGTTGGCGCATGGTTTAAAACACGCTTCACTGATTGGTCACCGCGGCCGACAGCGACCAATCAGCGAAGCGACGCGGCTTGGCGGGAAATATGAATCCCATGCCGCTGATTGGTCGCCGCTCTCAGCAGTGACATATCAGCGGCGCAGGATTCAAAACTCCTGCCAAGCCATGCTCCCCTTCGCTGTTTGGTCTCCGCCAGCCGCAGCGACCAATCAGCAGACTTGGTGCATGTTTTAAAACACCAATCAGCGGCACGTGATTCATATTTCCTGCCAAGCTGCGCCGCTTTGCTGATTAATCGTGGCACGCAGCGACAATCAGCGAAGCGTGTTTTAAAGCAAGCGCCAAGTGCACTGATTGGTCGCCGCGGCCAGCGGTGACCAATGAACACTGGTGCACGATTTTCTGGACAGACATACACAATTAGGCAATTATATAGTAGATTAGGGATACTGAGGGCCGTCATACAGTGGGGGTACTACTGGAGGCCATTATACAGTTTGAGTAGGGCTATTGCAGGCCTTCATACAGTGTGGGGTGTACTGGGGTCTATTATAGAATGTGATTAGGGATACTGAGGGTTGTCATACAGTGGAGGCTACTGGGGGTCATCATAGAGTGCGAGTAAGGATACTGAGTGCTTTCATATAGTGAGGTGACTACTGAGCGTCAGACATTCAGTGCAGAGGGGCTACTGTGGGGCTCATCATGCAGTGCTTAGTGACCTCTGTATCTATAATGCAGTGCATGTAGAAGCTGCGAAAGGCATTGACACACCCACCAGGGCTGTGGCTTACTCGGAACCAGGTCAGACAGTTCTTTGGGAAGATCACGGGGCCGTGACCCGACTCCGTGGCCCTGGCTGTCTCGTAAAATGGGGGATAATTTATATGGGATTGAGTCGTGACACCACCCGTGGTATTCGGCAATTGGATGGTCGACGCTTCGGTTCAGGACCACTGGGCGGTTGGTGATGCAGCAAAGATGGTACAGCTCCCCACGGTGCCCCAGGGCAGATGTAGTAACCTTTTGGATGGTGGTGATGGTCACTGTGCAGGCCTGAGGGCACGGGAAATAATCTCAGTAACACACCAGGATGCAGTCTTCAAACTTTACTCACAGTTCTCCAGGTTACAACAGCCAGCCGAGTGCGTGTCTCCGGTTGGTGATCCAGACAACTCCCGAGTAGATTTGGTGCACTTTACTGGGACCCCCTTCTCATGTACCTTTCCGGGTCGTCTCACTTTGTTGGCTCTCGCCCTCCTACCCTGCACCTCACACATAGTGTCCCAAGTCAGCTGCCTTGGGTCCTGTTGGGTGATGTCTTCTCTGACCCTATGAGGCCGCCTTTTTAGTGAATGTGTGTGGATATGTCTTCTGCACATGAAGATACCGCAGTCTCCAGTCCCTCCACCCAACTCCGGTCGGCATGGATTTGGGCTCCACGGTGGGTTCCCCACTTCCGTGCCCGCCATGATCCTTTCTCTGTTCTGCCTGCTCCTTCCTACACTCCACTTTCCTGGGACGAGCCTCTCAGTGGCTCCAGTCCCCTGGACATCTGTCTCCTCTCACCTCCACTGTTGTTCTCTCTGTTCTACATCTCAAAGTCAGGAGACCAAACACAGGTAGGTGGAAGCAGGAGAGTAGCTGAGACTGGTGAGATTTCTGGAGTCCAAGGCAGTAGCTGGAAAAGCTGGAGTAGATCAGCAGAGATGGAGCACACATTGAGAGCACAGAAAGCCTGGAATTCAAACTGAATACTCGAGTTTAGGTAGACGGTAGGCAGTGAAGCAGCAGACACCATTTTGAAAAGGAGCAAAATGCACAGAATGTTAATAGAGATTCAAAGTCCTAACAAAGTTGCACAAGAGATCTAGCCCTCTTTCTCTCTGAAGAGGCAATTTACTTATTCAATTTCTCATAGGAGCATTGCAGGCATTTGAGTCTCCTCATACTAGCATGCTAGACCTTACATATCTCCATAAAGAGAAAATGTACCCTTAGATCCATGTCTTAACCTCTCACCTACCCAAACCAAATCTCATACTTTGCACTGACGTGGGGCAAACATGCCAAAACACCATGTCTGAAAATTTATATAATGGTTTGTTCATTATTATTATCCTAAGTCATATGACAAGACTCGTTAAGGGGTCAATATTCACTTTTAGGATTACTACTTGTAATAGAAGGAAGGCTGGAAAGGAAAAACAAGGGGTTACCCTAGGGTGTTACCAGCATAACAATTGGAGATGTTCAGAAGGTTTACGCTCACCTAGCTTGGTTGTGAAAGCCACAGCCACATAATAGTGTGTAAGAAGGTTAGCTGCAAATAAATTGCACCAATAAAAAAAGAATAAAAAGAAAGGGATTCTTGACCGTGCTACCATATAAACAATCAACATTTATGATGATAAAATGTGATTTTTATTGTCTAAGCATTTCTGGGCTCTCTGGCCCCTTCATCAGGACGAACATCTGTGATTTTTTTTTGGATGAAGGGGCCAGAGAGCCCAGAAACGCGTAAAAAATAAAAATCACATTTTATCAAAATAGATGTTGATTGTTTATATGGTAGCATGGTCAAGAATCGCTTTCTTTTTATTCTATTTTTAAAGGATTACTACTTGAAAAGGGCAAAAATGCACAGAATGTCAATAGAGATTCAAAGTCCTAACAAGGTAGCACAAGAGTTCAAGTCCTCTTTCCCTCTGAAGAGACAATTTCCCAGAGTAGCATTGCAGGCATTTAAGTCTCCACATACTAGCATACCAAACCTGACATGTCAATCTCCATAAGGAGAAAACGTACCTCTTAGATATCCATAGTTATAAACATGGCTACTTGGTTAGGTGCCCACTCTCAGACCAGTTAGATGCTCCCTTCTTTTTTTCTTCTTTCTTTCAATGTTCTTTTTATTGATTATTCAAAGAGATAAGAAGCTATTACAGTAACTGTTAACAATCAATCAATCAAAAACAGTATTGCTAAAAATAGTAAGCTGCATAAAGTTGGAAAGCCAAAACCTTTGACATATCTTAAAGTACAGATCTGTGCATTTAAATCTTAAGGTACCTTTACACGCCGCTACAGGATGTGGAAACAACTGGGTTCTTCACGTGCACGAGCACGCACAAACGGTTGAAAACGGTACCCGCACCACCTTCACACGCCGCAACAAGGTGCGCTACAGTAGGTTACATCTATCTCTGGATACACCGCCGGGCGCCACAAGTTACCTTCTGTAGCTCACCTTACCTCATTTACACGCCACTACAGAGGGTAATATGGGAGGACCTGGTGCAGCTGGGACAACACA
This sequence comes from Allobates femoralis, assembly GCA_033576535.1. NCBI lineage: Eukaryota > Metazoa > Chordata > Amphibia > Anura > Aromobatidae > Allobates > Allobates femoralis. Next base: position 604,510,839 of record JARQOC010000002.1, read on the forward strand.
TAGGCGTGCCAGAGTTGTGGATTACGAGAATTTCGTACGCTGATAGGACAACGCAATTGCATCATGATTGGCTAGCCAGCGCAGGAGGCTGACTAATACATGACGCTCGAGCAATTGTGTGGTGTGACTGGTCAGCTCATTAAATATGCCGCCCTATGCAGCGACTACCAATCGTAACGCAGGAGCTTCCTCCAATGATCGCTGAAGGGGGGTGGTTTCCCGGAGCCTGTGTCACGCCCCAGGTAGATAGAAAGGTGTCGAAACAACCCTCTTGTTCCTCATTTACACGCCGATACAGCCCGCTACCATCGCCTTTAAATAACCTGCTTTAGAGCACTGCTCTGAAACAGGTGCCGCAAGTGACGGGTGGAAAAAACGTCTTTACACGCCGCTACCTCGGGTTGATTTGGCGGTGCAAGATACATTTCTCTCATCTACCCGGTTGTTTCCACCATCCTGTAGCAGCGTGTAAAGGTACCTTTAAAGTTAGATTAGGTCAAGGGGAGGCAAGGAGTGTAAAGTTGTGAAGTGCAAGCAAAAAAGATAAAGGTAGAGACAATACCAAGCCACCCCATCCCATTCTGCCCCCTTTTTGAGGCCGCCCCATCAATCCATCCATCCATCTATCCTTCTCTGTTCCCCCCAGGCTGCTACCTTGGGCTGTAACAGCACCTTACCTGACTCCACAATCCTGATCCCGGATCCAGGCAGCTACTTCCTCTGCGGCTCCCAGTCTCCCACTTACTGGCACCAGGCACCCGGAACCAGGCAGTTTTTTCCTCTACAGCTCCCAGTCTCCTGCTCGCCGACACCCAGCAGCTTCTCCTCTGAGGCTCCCAGTCTCCAGCACTAGACACCCGCCACCAGGCAGCTTCTTCCTCTACAGCTCCCAGTCTCTGGCACCACCTAGACCACCTTTTATTTTGTTTATAGTCTCTCGCACCAGGCACCCGGCATCACCGCACAAGCCCCTGCACCAGAAGCTCTTCTTCCTCTGCGGCTCCTGGTCTCTGGTACCAGGTACCCGGCAGCTTTTTCCTCTGCAGCTCCTGGTCTCTGGCACCAGGCACCCAGCAGCTTCTTCCTCTGTGGCTCCCAGTCTCTGGCACCAGGCACCCGTCACCAGGCAGCTTCTTCCTTCGCAGCTCCCGGTCTCTGGCACCAGACACCAGGCAGCTTTTCCTCTGCGGCTCTGGGTCTCCAGCACCAGGTACCCAGCAGCTTCTTCCTCTGCGGCTCCTGGCCTCCGACACCAGTCACCCAGCACCAGGCAGCTTCTTCCTCTGCAGCTTCTGGTCTTCAGCACCAGACACCCGGCAGCTTCTTCCTCTGTAGCTTCCGGTCTCTGGCAACAGGCACCCGGGACTCGGCACCAGGCAGCTTCCTCCTCTGTGGCTCCCGGCCTCTGGCACCAGTACCCAACAGCTTCTTCCTCTGTGGCTCCTGGTCTCTTGCACCAGGCATCCGGCAGCTTCTTCCTCTGCGGCTCCCAATCTCCGGCACCAAGCACCTGGCACCAGCCAGCACCCTGCATGCAGCCGGCACCAGCCATCACCCTGCACCAGGCACCATCTGGCACCCATCCATCGATCCTGTTCTGCCCCCTCTTCCAGGCCGCTCCATCCATCCCATTCTGTCTCCCCAGGCTGCTATCTTTCGGCTGTAATAGCGCCTTACCTGACTCCACACTCCTGATCCTGGCACCCAGCAGCTTGTTCCTCTGCAGCTCCTGGTCTCCAGCTGGCACCAGCCAGCACCCGACACCCAGCACAAGCCAGCACCAGCCAGAACCCACCAGCACCCGGCACCAGCCAGCATCCGACACCAGCCAGCACCCGGCACCAGCCAGCACCCGCCAGCACCCGGCACCAGCCAGCCGACACCAGCCAGCACTCAGCACCAGCCAGCACCCGGCACCAGCCAGTCGGCATCAGGCACCAGCCGGCACCCGCCAGCACCTGTGAGCTGGCACCAGGTTGCACCCAGCACCAGCCTGCTGGCACCAGGCACCAGCCGGCATCCGCACCCACCAGTCGGTACCAGGTGACGACGATGTGCTGCCCGGGTCTCCGCGGCAAGGGAACTTCAAATCTCCTCACTCCTCCTGATCCCTTCAGTGGCCTGTGACGTGGAGTACCCGCCGGATCCGAGATGCAGCAGCAGCAGGCTGAGGTGGGCGGGGTGGGCCGGATGACTGAGGTGGTGGGTGGGGTGGGCCGGATGACTGAGGTGGGTGGTGGAGTGGGCCGGATGACTGATGTGGGGGGCGGGAGGGCCAATCCGACTCCAGAGACCACAAAAAAAAGAACACAAAAAAACCCACGCTCAGGCACCGCCCCCCACATCCCGGCGCCCTAGGCACATGCCCCCAAGTGCCTAAGAGCAAATATGGCCCTGCATCCCCTGTCAATCACAAATGCAGACTCTAATTGATGAATACAGTTTGTAATGAAATTGAAGACCAATGACTAATATCTAACTACTGTCTCACTAGGCGATAAATGAGAGACGTCAATTATTTATTAATTTGGATAATTTATTAATTGCATCTATGACAGGTAAAGTATTCATAAATTAATGAGGTTCCTCTGTCATTGAATTCTCACACATATCTATTCAACCGGACCCTCTGCTATACATTTCAAATCTACTACAAAATAAATAATACTTCTGGGACATCTGTGGAATCCTTATACGACCTTTTAGTCAAAAAACGGATTTCTGTTTTTCTGTTGTAATATATCTTTCACTGACAGACAAATTCTGTGGAGTTCTATACAAATGAAAACTTCCCTATGTTGATCTACTGCGATTAGGGAAACATCCTTCCTGTATTACAAAATGTCATTCTAGGTGACATACTAAAAAGTAAGGTAAATGTAAAAGGTAAACCCTAACATATTGCTACTAGATTTGATCTAATCTAATAAAAAGCAGTTTCTTGGACAGAAATCTGCTTTACATTCTTTCCTAGGGCATGTTCCTCCTCTTACTTATTTCACAGTTTACAAATCACATGATTGTTCTTGTCCAAACGTCAATTCTGAGAGTAGAAATCTTATCCGATTCTTAAATAAATAGATGGCACATTTTATAGTAAGCGTTATTGTGTCAGACACCCTCTGCACTTCCTCTTGTTGCCTGAACAAACACACTTTTCATGCATTTTCTTTACATTCACTTAATCTGAACCAGATTCAAAATGTAATCCCTTGGATATACTGCAGTACTGTAGTGCTCATCACAATTGTTATCTGGAATCAAATGTGTCTTGTACCAGCAACGTAAGATTCAGAGGAAGGTAAAACCAAAACCCTAGTATAGTGGAAAAGTGGCCTATGGTACTATAGAATGTAATACATAAGGCAGCATGCATTATAGACATGTGCCTGTCGTTAGTACATGTATTAGATCCTATAATATACAACCAATGGTGCTGTGTGTGTGTGGGGGGGAACCATGAGGACAGTTGCCACCAATGCCAATGTCTATGGGGGGGGCAACATTTTGCTACCTCTATCCTCACTGTCAAAAGTACCATTTCTTGGAATGCTACAGTGAGTGCACCTTTGATACTGCCTATGCAGAGCAGAGCAGCTGAGAGGAGTGTTTCATTCGCTGCTGTGCTCTTCATAGACAGCAACCTAGATGATAAATCTATCAGTACAATGAAATTAGGTTTTTCATCACATTTACTGCCTATGGAGAGCTCAACTGCTGATGACAAACCGTTGCTCTCTGCAGAAGACAATGACTGAGATGACAGATTTTGAGCCATATGAATGAAGATAGTATTGCAGTTCAGTAATGAATAAAGATACTGCTGAATCATGTAATAATTTTTACTCTTTTTGTAACTCTAATTAGGGTTACGTTTTAAAGGGACTCTGTGAAGTGATTTTTGTGTACCATACAAACAGTATCCTGACATAGGGCTTGGGTAGCCCAGATTGGATATATAACTTTAATTCCTATATGTGGCCTCATCATGTTGCTATAAACTTTTGAAATTCTATATTCTGGTGCTGACTAGTCAATAGTATGCAAATGCCTCATGAATATTACCCTGCCCGACAATTAACTAAGTGCTGCTGAGGTGACATCACAGCTAAGTGTTTACTTGCACTTCAAAATGAATACTGACAGCCTGCATCAATCACTGACACCGCACAGAGGGGCGGGCAGGGGAATATGCATGAGACATTTAAATACAATTGACTAGTCAGCACCAGGCTATAGAATTTCAAAAGATTATAGCAACATAATGAGGTCCCGTATAGGAATAGCAGGCTGGCCAATCATGACGCTTTTGCATTGTGTAATCAGCATGTTTGGGGCGCAGAATACACAAGTCTGTCACGCCTATGTTCTTGCGGCGCTGAACATGTACGCCCACATTCCTTTGGGGATTGCGGCGTGTGAAGCGGCGTCAGGAGACAACCGGATGTTTCCCAATATTGGTGTGGAAACTTCCGGGATGACACATCACCTTAGGTTGAGGGCGCAATTGCAGCGTGTAAATGCGCCTTCGGTGTTCAGAGGCAACCATCAAAAACGTGCACCCGCACGTTCGGTTGCCTCCGATCGCCGGAAATAGTTGCGCATTGTACAGGTACCCTTACATGAAGCACTGGCAACCTACACTACATCACTGCATCCTATTAATAGGCTATTCAGAAATGTGTAACTAACTGTAGTAACTAACTGTTCTTAGTTAAAACAAACTAGATGGTGGCCCGATTCTAATGCATCGGGTATTCTAGAGTATGTATGTAGTTTATTTATGAAGATTTAAGAATAATGCAAAGCGAAGCTGCGTTTAAATCTTGCGCCAATATCGCTGATTGCTGGCAACCAGCCGGGCGCATCCAATTAGCAAAGCGTGGTTGAAATCCCGTGCCAATTTGCGGGCGGACTATCCCTGTTGCTGATTGGTCTGGGGCGGCTGGCCTGACCAATCAGCGACGCAGGATTAGCGTTACAGACAAACAGACAGAAGTAGACAATTATATGGTAGATACCTACAGCAGTACCGGTGTGCAGTGGTGCCGGAGTCCAGGAGGGGACAGCGGGCGGGTGCGGTCAGGAGTGGGCTGAGGGACAGTGGCCGGGTGCGGGCAGGAGGGGGCTGGGAAACAGCAGACAGGAGGGGACCGGGTAAGAGCAGCCGGGTGCGGGCAGGAGAGGGCCAGGGAAGAGTGGGCAGGTGCGGGCAGCAGAGTGCTTAGTAGAGTATACGGCGGCTCAGTGGTTAGTACAGTATGGTGGCTCAGTGGCTAACACTGTGTGGTGGCTCTGTGGTTAGCACAGTATGGTAGCTCAGTGGTTGGCACTGTATATGGTGGCTCAGTGGTTAGCACAGTATGGTGGCTCAGTGGTTAGCACAGAATGGTGGCTCAGTGTTTAGCACTGTATATGGTGGCTCAGTGGTTAGCACTGTATATGGTGGCTCAGTGGTTAGCACTTTATGTGGTGGCTCAGTGGTTAGCACAGTATGGTGGCTCAGTGGTTTTCACAGTACAGTGGCTCAGTGGTTAGCACAGTACGGTGGCTCAGTGGTTAGCACAGTATGGTGGCTCAGTGGTTAGCACAGTACGGTGGCTCAGTGGTTAGCACAGTACTGTAGCTCAGTGGTTAGCACTGCGTGGTGGCTCAGTGGTTAGTGCAGGGTGGAGGCTGAGTGGTCAGCGCAGGATGGAGGCAGAGTGGTCAGTGCAGGATGAAGGAAGAGTGGTCAGTGCAGGATGGGGGCAGAGTGGTCAGCGCAGGATGGAGGCAGAGTGGTCAGCGCAGGATGAAGGAAGAGTGGTCAGCGCAGGATGGAGGCAGAGTGGTCAGCGCAGGATGAAGGCAGAGTGGTGAGCGCAGGATGGAGGCAGAGTGCTTAGCACAGGATGGAGGCAGAGTGGTCAGCGCAGGATGGAGGCAGAGTGGTCAGCGCAGGATGGAGGCAGAGTGGTCAGCGCAGGATGGATGGCAGAGTGGTCAGCGCAGGGTGGAGGTTCAGTGGTCAGCACAGGATGGAGGCTCTGTGATCAGCGCAGGATGGAGGCAGAGTGGTCAGTGCAGGATGGAGGCAGAGTGGTGAGCGCAGGATGGAGGCAGAGTGGTCAGCGCAGGATGAAGGCAGAGTGGTCAGCACAGGATGGAGGCAGAGTGGTCAGCACAGGATGGAGGCAGAGTGGTCAGCACAGGATGGAGGCTCAGTGGTCAGCGCAGGATGGAGGCAGAGTGGTCAGCGCAGGATGGAGGCAGAGTGGTCAGCGCAGGATGAAGGCAGAGTGGTCAGCGCAGGATGGAGGCAGAGTGGTCAGTGCAGAATAGAGGCTCGGTGGTCAGCGCAGGATGGAGGCTCGGTGGTCAGCACAGGATGAAGGCAGAGTGGTCAGCAGAGGATGGAGGCTCAGTGGTCAGCACAGGATGGAGGCAGAGTGGTCAGCGAAGGATGGAGGCAGAGTGCTTAGCACAGGATGGAGGCAGAGTGGTCAGCGCAGGATGGAGGCTGAGTGGTCAGCACAGGATGGAGGCTGAGTGGTCAGCGCAGGATGGATGGCAGAGTGGTCAGCGCAGGGTGGAGGTTCAGTGGTCAGCACAGGATGGAGGCTCTGTGGTCAGCGCAGGATGGAGGCAGAGTGGTCAGTGCAGGATGGAGGCAGAGTGGTCAGCGCAGGATGGAGGCAGAGTGGTCAGCGCAGGATGAAGGCAGAGTGGTCAGCACAGGATGGAGGCAGAGTGGTCAGCACAGGATGGAGGCTCAGTGGTCAGCGCAGGATGGAGGCAGAGTGGTCAGCGCAGGATGGAGGCAGAGTGGTCAGCGCAGGATGAAGGCAGAGTGGTCAGCGCAGGATGGAGGCAGAGTGGTCAGTGCAGAATAGAGGCTCGGTGGTCAGCGCAGGATGGAGGCTCGGTGGTCAGCACAGGATGGAGGCAGAGTGGTCAGCACAGGATGGAGGCAGAGTGGTCAGCAGAGGATGGAGGCTCAGTGGTCAGCACAGGATGGAGGCAGAGTGGTCAGCGCAGGATGGAGGCAGAGAGGTCAGCGTAGGATGGAGGCAGAGTGGTCAGCGCAAAATGGAGGCAGAGTGGTCAGTGCAGGATGGAGGCAGAGTGGTCAGTGCAGGATGGAGACAGAGTGGTCAGCGCAGGATGGAGGCTGAGTGGTCAGTGCAGGGTGGAGGCTGAGTGGTCAGTGAAGGATGGAGGCTGAGTGGTCAGCGCAGGGTGGAGGCTGAGTGGTCAGTGAAGGAAGGAGGCAGAGTGGTCAGCGCAGGATGGAGGCAGAGTGGTCAGCGCAGGATGGAGGCTCGGTGATCAGCACAGGATGGAGGCTCGGTGGTCAGCACAGGATGGAGGCTCAGTGGTCAGCACAGGATGGAGGCTCAGTGGTCAGCACAGGATGGAGGCAGAGTGGTCAGCACAGGATTTAGCCACAGTGGTCAGCACAGGATGGAGGCAGAGTGGTGTGCAGAGGATGGAGGCTCAGTGGTCAGCACAAGATGGAGGCAGAGTGGTCAGCACAGGATGGAGGTCCAGTGGTCAGCACAGGATGGAAGCAGAGTGGTCAGCGCAGGATGGAGGCAGAGTGGTCAGCGCAGGATGGAGGGCCAGTGGTCAGCAGAGGATGGAGGCAGAGTGGTCAGCGCAGGATGGAGGGCCAGTGGTCAGCAGAGGATGGAGGCTCAGTGGTCAGCAGAGGATGGAGGCTCAGTGGTCAGCAGAGGATGGAGGCTCAGTGGTCAGTGCAGGATGGAGGGCCAGTGGTCAGTGCAGGATGGATGGCCAGTGGTCAGCACACGTCCATCCCCCCTCCCATCTGCTCCAGTCTCACCCGCACCCGGAGTTTACATCGCCGCTGGAAGCCACAGCAGGTAATGAGCGGTCATGTGATAGGCGGACTGAAGTGACGTGCACAGAGCCTGTCACATGACCGCTCATTACCTGCTGTAGCTTCCGGCAGCGATGTAAACACCGGGTGCGGGTGAGACCGGAACTGTGGGGGGAATGGAGCGAGGGGGAAAATAGAGCGGGGGGGAATTGAGCGAGGGGGGTGGGAATGGAGCGAGGGGGAGATGGAGCGAGGGGGGGGGATGGACGGGCAATAGGGGGCCGGAGGTGGTTTGGATAGCGGCCGCCGCACACAGCTGTTTTGCATGCGCTACGCTCATTGGTTGCCGCGGCTGGCAGCGACCAATTAGCACTGGTGCGCGATTTTGGCCTCAGACGGAAGTGGCCACAAGACAATTATATTATAGATTAGAATGGGTTAACAAAAAATTAATTTACACATAAAAGTCACAAACTTAATAGACAGAACGTTTTTTATTAAAAATGAAAAAGTAAAGTTATAAAAGCATTTCACATCATATATTCAACGCCACAGTTATGCTATGCTATGCAGATTAACTAAATGATTACCCAAGTAATGTGAAGTACTTTATCTGCAACTCCTTATTCGAGAGTCTTTTAATAAACAACATTCTTCGTTTTTCCTTCTGGTGAAAAAATGAACAGATTTTTGGGAGTTCCAGCTCTTGAGCAAGCTACGTAAAATTGACCATGAATAAAGCATGGAGATTGTAAATCAATTCCTGCCACTTTCAAGGACCGTCCCTGAGCCTTGTTAATGGACATTGCAAATGCCAGAACTGGAAACTGGAGTCATTTAAAATGAAAAGGCAAATCAGATAGAATGACAACATCCTCTCCTTTGACACATCCTGTCAAAATGGTTACTTCAATTACATGTGGAAAAAGGTTCTTAATCAAGAGTCTTGTTCCATTACACAGCTTTAGTGGATCTAAATTTCTCAACAGCAGAATAGGTGCTCTAGTTTTTAGAAAGAGGTTATGCGGAGGAAGTCCTTCGGGTTCCAAGGAGTTGAGGAACTCAGTTGGATAGAATAATGCCTGAGCAGGGTCTGTCACTGAATTCGTTGACTTGTAGGTGACTCACCGTAGCCGGGGGGTACACGTAGCGGGCGTTGTTTTCTCCTCCAGTCACGGAACCGCGCCTGCGGTGGTGTAGGCCCGGTGGTCCAGATCAATAGGGGAATGGCGGAACAGTGGGGTGATTTGTCTTCGTGACGCCACCTGCGGGTGTTCTGGTAACTTTACCAGCGCTGTTCGGGTCTCCGGGGGATGGTACACGCGAGATGGAACGCTCCCCACAGGATGAGCGGAATCCCCGGAGCCGGGAGCTGCGCAAGATGTTGTGAGGCAGCTGCGGGACGCTGCGCTGAATCCAGGAGTAATGCACAACCACACAAAGTCTCTTTTAGGTACCTTTACTGGATGGTAGTCAGGTACACTCGGACCGGGATAGTGAAGTTGGCACTTATGGAGTTTCACAGCAAGCAGTGTTAGGCTTCCTTTCTCTACTTCTGGTGCTAAGGTCGGGTGGACGTGGAATCCAGCCGGACCGGACAGGGTGTTCAATGGAACTTGCTTCACCTGGTTAGCAGCACTGAGGGCACTGTAAAAGGGTCTGAGCAGGATCAGTACTCTTCCCTGGGCTCTCGTGGGTAGGTGCATCAGGTGGAACAGGTGGCTAAACCTCCTGTTGGATGTGCTGGTTCTCTGTGAGGGCTTTGTAGCTTCCACAGCTTCGGTTCCAGTAACCGGATGGTTTGGAAAGAGTTGGATTAACTCTGTATTCCTGAGAGGTGATCTCCTTCCTCCTATTATCCCAATTGCAGGGATCTCCACTGGCTAACAGGCTAGCAGGGCCTAGTGTGTTCCTCATAGGGTGGAGGTTTCACACAGGCAGGCAGCTCTTGTAGCGTCTACCACACTCTGGAGTTTCTCCCTCCAAGACTCTTTTTATAGGGGGAACTGGCTCAAGTGACCAGTGGTAGCTCCCCCTAGAGGCTCGGGGTGAAACCAGGTGTTCTAAGTGTTGTTTGTGTTGTGGTTTTGCTGTGCTGTTACTTACTCCATTTGTACCTAAGGATTTCTGTGGTGCCCAACAGGTGCCAGGGTGCCACATTCCCCCTTAGTTAACCTCAGTTCTCCCGGCTGAGCAAAAAGGTTATTTTTACAACTTAACACTAAGCATATTATAACATTCAATTTACAAAGTCTTAAAGAAAACACAAAAATCACTGAAAAGGAAGTGAAAAATGTGGAAAAGGTGAAAAGCAGTCCGTACGGCACTAGTCCATCTGCCGCAGGCTGGAAAAAGGTAAAGTTAGTGGTCACACAAGTCCTGTGACTATTGTTCAAAGTTTTTGAAAAGGAAAAAGGTAAAGTCCAGGGATACACGGTAAACTTTATACATTCCCTACGGGTGTCTCTGCTTGGGAGGCCGGTACTAACCTTCTATACCTTACCAGGCGCTTTCTGTTCCCAACTTAGTATACTTGGGACATAGCCAGTTCCTCCACCCTTCTGTACACTACTTTTTACAGGTTTTGAAAAACAGTATTATATACAAACACTTACAGGTTACATTTTCCACTACATTTTAAACCCATTCTCCAAGTTTATGTGGGGGTTGACCTAATGTACTACGTGTGGATCTGCGTAGTGTGGGTGTTTCCAAAGCTGTTGGTGTAGTGTACGAAGTGGTTGGTACTTCTCTATGTCTGCTTTGTGTAAGACCATAGTAAGTGCGGAGTCTATCAACTGGACTGACCTCTGTAGGTAGTTGATTAGGAATGGCTTCTCTTACTGTGGGACTAGCAGGCTGACCGATTACAGGAATCTCAGGTTCCATGATAACAGGCTGCAATTCTTGCACTTGGACTTCTTCTTGTTGGACTTGTGGAATTGGATTAGGCTTTGGCTGATCTTCTGTAGGCTGGTAGAAGTGCATAACTGGTATGAGGAATGCATCACCTATTTGTGGCCAATCAGCTGGTAAGTATCCAATTTCTGTAAGGACTAGATTTTCTTTTGTTTCTTCATCTGTAGTTACAGTAGGGTAACTGGTTGCTTGTGGGATTAACTGTGGCGGACATTTCTTCAAATGATCCCTTGAAACAGTCGCAATAGTATTCCCATTGTCTTTGCTAATAACACAAGTTTTTGAGTTATCAAAAGTGTGACGGCATAACGGTGTAGGGTATGGATTCCCAACTGTTATCCAATTTGTTAGTTTTTCTTTTTCTTTTCAGCACTACATCACCTATAGCTAGTGGTTCAGCTGAGGCATGCTTGTTAAAGTCTTGTTCTTGCTTGGCCCTACTGATTTCAAGGTTCCTTTCAACACTCTCTTGTACCTTCCTGTACTTTTCCTGGCGTTGGCTGACCCAGTCTTCATCAGAAGAGTCCTCTGTGGGTTCAACGGTTCCCATCTGCAAATCAATAGGCAGTTTACCTGGTCTTGCTCTCATCAAGTAAGCAGGTGTGTAATTTGTCGAACTGACAGGTATGTGGTTGTAGATGTCCACGAGATCTGGAAGTTTCTCTGGCCATTGATTTCTCTCTTCAACTGGTAAGGTCTTGAGCATGTCAATGACTATGTGGTTCATCTTCTCACATAAACCGTTCGTCTGAGGATGATAAGGTGTGGTGCGGATTTTCTTACACCCATACAGCCCTAAGAATTCTTGGAACAGAGCTGATTCGAAGGCTGGCCCTTGGTCAGTTAAGACTTGGTCTGGATACCCATGGGGGCGGCAGAAGTAACTCTGGAACGCTTTGGCTGCTACCTCGGCAGTTAAATCCTTAACTGGAACGACTACCAGGAATCTTGAGTAGTGATCAACGATGGTGAGAGCGTAGGTGTACCCGGTTCGACTTGGGGTAAGCTTCACATGGTCGAGAGCAACTATTTCAAGAGGTTTGGTGGTAACAATTGGTTGCAACGGAGCTTTCTGAGTTAGATGGTCTTTTCTTCGAAGGTGACATGGTCCACAGTTTTTACACCATTTGTCAATGGAACCTCTCATACCGACCCAGTAGAACCGATCCTTCAGGAGTCTTTCCAGCTTCTTCCATCCAAAGTGTCCTGCATCATCATGGTATGCTTCAAGGATCATTTGGACTTCGGTCTTGGGAACTACGATCTGCCAGATGAGTTCATGGGTTCTCGGATTGAGGTATCTTCTGCATAGTTTACCTTGGTAGACGAACAACCTTCCTTTCTCCTTCCACAGGCGTTTAGCAGTTGGTGAGGCATCAGAGTCCATATTGGCGTGTTCTTGAGTGATGAGATCCCTTACCAGGCTGACATCTGGGTCGTTGGCTTGAGCCTCCTTCCAGTCATGGTGAGGTAACGGGTTCACGGTCCTCTCTACACGTGTCTGGTTTCTCTGATGACATGTTGCTGTACCGGAACGGTGGAAAGCAGGTAGTTCAATCTCTTCTAGGTCATCTATGTCTTCTCCCTCTTCAGGAAGATGGGGCATTCGGGACAGGGCATCAGCATTGCCGTTCTTGTGACCTGCCCGATACTTTACAGTGAAGTCGTAGTTAGCGAGTCTTGCTACCCAACGCTGTTCTAGGGCTCCCAGCTTTGCAGTCTCTAAGTGTGTTAGAGGATTGTTGTCTGTGAAAGCTGTGAACGGGGCGGATGCCAGGTAATGCTTGAAACGCTCTGTGATCGCCCAGACCAGGGCCAGGAACTCCAGCTTGAAGGAGCTGTAGTTTTCCGGGTTCCTTTCGGTGGGACGGAGCTTTCTGCTTGCGTAGGCTATCACCTTCTCCTTGCCCTGCTGACGTTGAGATAGGACTGCTCCTAAACCTTCATTACTTGCGTCAGTGTACAACAGAAACGGTAGATTGTAGTCAGGGTAAGCCAGGATTTCTTCTCCAGTTAAAGCATCTTTTAACGTTTGGAAGGATTTGTCCTGCTCTGGGCCCCAGTGGAACGGGGGTCCCCTGATCTTGCCGTTTTTGGATTGACCTACTAAGAGATCTTGCATAGGTGCGGCTATCTTGGTATAACCTTTGATGAAGCGTCGGTAGTACCCGACCAGTCCTAGGAATTGACGTACCTCCTTGTGGTTGATGGGTGCTGGCCAGTCCTTGATGACGGTTACTTTATCCGGATCCGGTGCTACGCCTTCGGCACTGACCACATGTCCTAGGTATTGGACCTTGGGTTTCAGCAGGTGGCACTTGGACGGTTTCAGTTTCATCCCGTACTTGGACAGTGACTCGAACACTTCACTCAGGTGTTGGAGGTGATCTTCATAGGTCTGAGAGTAGACAATGACATCATCAAGGTATAACAAGACAGTCTCAAAGTTCTTGTGGCCCAAACAACACTCCATAAGTCTCTGGAATGTTCCTGGGGCATTACACAAACCGAATGGCATACTGTTGAACTCGCATAAGCCCATGGGAGTAGTGAAGGCTGTCTTCTCACGATCCTCCTCTGCAACGGCAACCTGCCAGTACCCACTAGTAAGATCTAATGTGGAGAAATAGTTGGCAGATTTGAGTGCAGCTAGTGACTCTTCTATGCGGGGTAACGGGTATGCATCCTTGTGTGTGACTTTGTTGATTTGCCTATAATCTACACACATCCTCATACTACCATCTTTCTTTTTAACCAGGACTAGTGGTGCGGCCCAGGGACTACAGCTATCCCTAATGACTCCTGCATTCTTCATGTCCTGAAGCATCTCTTTTGCTTTCTGGTAGTGAGTGGGTGGTATAGGCCTGTACCTTTCTTTGATGGGTGCATGGTTGTTTGTGGGATATGATGTTGTACCCCTTTAATCCTCCCAAAGTCAAGTGGGTGTTTGCTGAACACTTGCTCATACTCCCGAACCACCCGGTATACTCCATTTTTCTGGTGAGAGGGTGTATTGTCAGTTCCTACACTGAGCTCTTGACACCATTTCTCTAACTGATCTTTGGAGTGAGGGGGTTCATCAGTGACTGTTTGGTTTGAGGATTTTACATCAATCACAGCATCATCTTTTACTTGGTACAATTTAGCAACAGTTGCATATCTTGGTAGTCTGACTTCGTCATCACCATAATTCAATATGCGTACGGGGACTCTCCCCTTTCTTACATCAACTAACCCTCTGGCTGTCAAGAGCGTAGGACTACTGTCAGACATTACAGGTTCTACTACAGCTTGGTAGTCCTGCCCTCTGAGGCCTATGGCTGCTCGACACCAGATCATCATTTCACTTCTGGGCGGTACCACAATTGGAATGGGATCTGTGACCCTTACTCTGCCAATCTCACCATTTGACAAGGTTACCTGTTGTTGATACACCAGAGCTCTGATCTGCTTTTGGATAGCCCTCTTTTCTCTGGGTTTACCGGCTTCAGCACTCTGTTGGAGCAAAAACAAACTTCATCGAGGCATTTGATCATGACATTGGTACCCAATATGACATATGGATCCTTGTGGTTAGGCTTATCCTGGACCACTAAGATACCCTGGTTTTTCAACTGCACCCTCCCCACCTTTACTGTAGCTTCCCACTGTCCCTCTATGGTAACCGGAATACCATTAGTGGCTTCAAGGTTCATCTCAGGGTTAGGGGGTTCTAGCTTAACATCTGGCCAGAACTGCTTGTAAAGGGTACTGGGATGGATGTCACCTGGGATCCAGTGTCTATCAAGGCGGAGATAGCGATGCCATCGATGACGATTGGTAAGTATGGACAGTCTCCCACATACTTGTGTTCCCAGCTGGACGTAGGGCCTGCACAGTCTACTCCTGGGGTTGGCCCTTCTCGCCCAGGGGTCGCTCGTTTAAAGGACGGGATTGCAGGTTGCGTCCTCCTAAGTCGTTCTGCTGACTGTTGCGGCGTCTGTCAGGACTGCGGCGGTCTGCAGGTTTTCCTCGCGACGGCTGTGTCTTTCTCCTCATCCACGGGACGTCGTCTGGACTGTCGGCGAGTAGAATCTTGTCCGATGGCCTTGCATCTGTCTTGGGTCTTCTCCCAGCTTGTAGCTTGGCCACGTCCTTCATCAGCTGCTCGACATTAGCACACAGTTGATCAAACCGGTCAGGTGTTACAGTCTGTGCACTGGACTGAATCGCAGGGATTGGAGATGCTGCTGCCGGCACGGAAGGGGTGTCAGTGCACTGCTGCTGCGGTGAAGCGGGATCAGGTACTTCAGCGAGTCGCTGTCCCCAAACTGTTAAGTCTCTCAAGGTATCAAACTCTGCGCCTGGGTTTTGTATGGACCACCAGCTTGCTTGCTTTCTATCCTCAGATAGTTTAAGGCCCACAATAAATTGTCCAATTAACGCTTTGTTCTCATCTCGAGCACTGTCAGGGTCGACTTGTTTTAACAGTCTGTATGCTTCTTGCAAGCGCAGTGAATAATCAAGGACAGTTTCTTGTGCCCCTTGGTTACAACGATAGAATGACAGTCTTAATCCAGCTTCGGTATGGCACTCAAAGACCCGAGTTAATCTAGCGAATATCTGCTCCACAGATTCCTGAACTTCTACAGGCCAGCTGCGGCTCTGCAGTTCGGCTGCACCGGTTAATTGTCCCATAATAACTGAAGCTCTTTGCTTACCGGTCATCGGGTACATGTCCAGGGCTTGGCATATCTTCCTCTGGAAGTTTTCCAAGGTGCTGGGTACGCCGCTGTACTTGGGTAACCAGGTCGCACTAGGAACGTAGGGTAGAGACATCGGCATAATCGGAGCGGGTTGTGGTAGCATACCGCCGACTTGTTGCTGTCCATCAAGAGGTATATTTTGAGGTGCCGCTTGGTCTAGCGGGGGCACCGCGTGATCGGGAGCCGGGTTACTCATGGTCGCTCCCCCTTAGTTAAGCGTAGCCTTTCCCTCGGTTGCAAACGGAAGTGTCGGCCTCGCGGTGAGGAGTGAGGCACCACGGGAGTTTCCGGTTCCTGCTGCGTACGGAGGAAGTCGTCAGAGCGTGGGGGTGGGGCCAATCTTCGCGCCCTCTGCACAGTCACTCCCCTTCTTTTCCCGCCTTTTCGCGCAGCAATGGCGGACCAAATGTACAGTTCGATATTTACAGTCAATAAATAGCACACAATACCCGTGATAACGGGCCTGCTCGTATCCTGTTCGTGACGCCAAATTCTGACTCACCGTAGCCGGGGGGTACACGTAGCGGGCGTTGTTTCTCCTCCAGTCACGGAACCGCGCCTGCGGTGGTGTAGGCCCGGTGGTCCAGATCAATAGGGGAATGGCGGAACAGTGGGGTGATTTGTCTTCGTGACGCCACCTGCGGGTGTTCTGGTAACTTTACCAGCGCTGTTCGGGTCTCCGGGGGATGGTACACAGCGAGATGGAACGCTCCCCACAGGATGAGCGGGAATCCCCGGAGCCGGGAGCTGCGCAAGATGTTGTGAGGCAGCTGCGGGACGCTGCGCTGAATCCAGGAGTAATGCACAACCACACAAAGTCTCTTTTAGGTACCTTTACTGGATGGTAGTCAGGTACACTCGGACCGGGATAGTGAAGTTGGCACTTATGGAGTTTCACAGCAAGCAGTGTTAGGCTTCCTTTCTCTACTTCTGGTGCTAAGGTCGGGTGGACGTGGAATCCAGCCGGACCGGACAGGGTGTTCAATGGAACTTGCTTCACCTGGTTAGCAGCACTGAGGGCACTGTAAAAGGGTCTGAGCAGGATCAGTACTCTTCCCTGGGCTCTCGTGGGTAGGTGCATCAGGTGGAACAGGTGGCTAAACCTCCTGTTGGATGTGCTGGTTCTCTGTGAGGGCTTTGTAGCTTCCACAGCTTCGGTTCCAGTAACCGGATGGTTTGGAAAGAGTTGGATTAACTCTGTATTCCTGAGAGGTGATCTCCTTCCTCCTATTATCCCAATTGCAGGGATCTCCACTGGCTAACAGGCTAGCAGGGCCTAGTGTGTTCCTCATAGGGTGGAGGTTTCACACAGGCAGGCAGCTCTTGTAGCGCTACCACACTCTGGAGTTTCTCCCTCCAAGACTCTTTTTATAGGGGGAACTGGCTCAAGTGACCAGTGGTAGCTCCCCCTAGAGGCTCGGGGTGAAACCAGGTGTTCTAAGTGTTGTTTGTGTTGTGGTTTTGCTGTGCTGTTACTTACTCCATTTGTACCTAAGGATTTCTGTGGTGCCCAACAGGTGCCAGGGTGCCACATAGGTCCTGCACACACCTGTAAGGTTACTTAGAAATTGAAGATTAATCTTGTTGATGTTATAATTTTTAGGAGCTAGAATAGCCCTTTCACACAGCCAACCAGACTTTCTGAAGTTGCATTGAATGTTTGGAAAAGCCATTGCTTTTAGCTCCACAATGGATGTCATAGTGGAGCAAAAGTTGCTAGGAAATTTGTTATGTCCAGCGGTTGAGTTTACTAGTGCCTTACCATCTCCAATAGTTAGCAGCTGGCTTGTGAATGGTCCAACAGAAACATTGGCTGTCATGTGGACCCTCATGTTTGTGTTCAGCAAAATTTTCTTCATCTGTCTCTAAAGATACGTCGCTTTGAGGCAGTCGTTGAGTTCATTTGCAAAGTTTGATCTTGGAATAACGGGTAGTGTTTGACGAAAGTTACCTGCCAAAACAACTACAACTTCCATTATTTTAATTGTTTCCATGTGTCTTGCAGCAGTCTGTCCACTGCTTCCAGAGCCCTCTTGTGTGAAATAGTGCATTCATCCCAAATTATGACACTGCTCTTTTGAAGCAGTTTGGCCTGTCCTGATCTATTGCCAATGTTGCACACTGGGCTGTCACTGGGAGGCAGGCTGTCACTGTGAGGCAGTAGCTTGAATGTCGAATGTGCTGTACTACCAGCAGCTAAAAGTGTAATTGCAATTTCAGAATATGCCACTGCAAGTGCAACATTTTATCACTGCCGAAATTTTGCCAGAAGTAAGTTTCAGTTGCCCTTGGGAAATCAGCTCTTGTTCTGCTGGGGTACCGTCACACTTGGCGACGCACCAGCGATCCTGACAGCGATACAACCTGGTAGGGATCGCTGGTGCGTCACTGTCGGGATCACTGGTGAGATGTTAAACAGTCAGATCTCACCAGCGACGCAACAATGATCCGGAATGATACAGATATCATTGGGACCCTGTTTCTCAGACCTGTAGTATCAAGATTGTTGGTTGTTGTCCCTGTCAAACACACTGATGCATGCTGCCCAGCGGGACCCCAACGATCAAAGAATGGTCCAGGCGACTCTGATGACACACATACACACTCGGCTTTGTATAATTAGATAATAGCTTGAAAAGCCACTGTCACTTTTATTAAGCGACTGATCGGCTTACGATATCTGGATTGCTCTATCTACTATTGGGATTCATCTGGATTTTGATGACGTCATTGCACAGAAGACTAGTGACTTATGTGTTTAATCTCTTGTTCTCTATAGTTAAAGTTCTGCACATTTATAAAGGACACTGCCTAATGATTAGTGATGAGCGAGCATGCTCACCACTACTCGGTACTCGCACGAGTATCACTGTACTCGGGCTACTCGGCGAGCACCGAGTAATCTCGCGATACTCGTGCTGTGCTCGTGGTAGTCATCTCTGCATGTTGGTGCTCTTTTGAGAGCCAGCCACATGCAGGGATTGGCTGGCAGACCAATGCAATGCCACAGCCCTGTTAGTTGTGGCATTGCAGTGATTGGCCGGCCTGCACAGCGTGACCGAGCCGTTATAAGACCCGGCCGCGCTGTGCTCTGCACACAGGCATCCAGACAGTGAGTGTAGGGAGAGTGTCTGCTGCTGCTTAGGGACAGATTTGCGGCCCTCATAGGTAGATCCGGAGCAGGGCTGCAAACTGCTGCTGACCACAACAGTCCTTCTCAGGACTAATCAAGGAGGATATAGGCAGGGTGATACAGATCAGAATCCAAGCTTTTCTGTGACCATAACAGTCACCAGACTGTTGAACTTACTACCTTGATACAGGTTAGGGACTAAAATCCAAATCTCCTGTGACCATTACAGTCACCAGACTAGTGTACTTACTACCTTAATACAGGTTAGGGACTAAAATCCTACTCTCCTGTGACCATTACAGTCACCAGACTGGTGTACTTACTACCTTGATACAGGTTAGGGACTAAAATCCTACTCTCCTGTGACCATTACAGTCACCAGACTGGTGTACTTACTACCTTGATACAGGTTAGGGACTAAAATCCTACTCTCCTGTGACATTACAGTCACCAGACTGGTGTACTTACTACCTTGATACAGGTTAGGGACTAAAATCCTCATCTCCTGTGACCATTACAGTCACCAGACTGGTGTACTTACTACCTTGATACAGGTTAGGGACTAAAATCCTACTCTCCTGTGACTATTACAGTCATCAGACTGGTGTACTTACTACCTTGATACAGGTTAGGGACTAAAATCCTACTCTCCTGTGAACATTACAGTCACCAGACTGGTGTACTTACTACCTTGATACAGGTTTGGGACTAAAATCCTAATCTCCTGTGACCATTACATTCACCAGACTGGTGTACTTACTACCTTGATACAGGTTAGGGACTAAAATCCTAATCTCCTGTGACCATTACATTCACCAGACAGGTGTACTTACTACCTTGATACAGGTTAGGGACTAAAATCCTACTCTCCTGTGACCATTACAGTCACCAGACTGGTGTACTTACTACCTTGATACAAGTTAGGGACTAAAATCCTAATCTCCTGTGACCATTACATTCACCAGACTGGTGTACTTACTACCTTGATACAGGTTAGGGACTTAAATCCTAATCTCCTGTGACCATTACAGTCACCAGACTGGTGTACTTACTACCTTAATACAGGTTAGGGACTAAAATCCTACTCTCCTGTGACCATTACAGTCACCAGACTGGTGTACTTACTACCTTGATACAGGTTAGGGACTAAAATCCTAATCTCCTGTGACCATTACAGTCACCAGACTGGTGTACTTACTACCTTGATACAGGTTAGGGACTAAAATCCTAATCTCCTGTGACCATTACATTCACCAGACTGGTGTACTTACTACCTTGATACAGGTTAGGGACTAAAATCCTAATCTCCTGTGACCATTACAGTCACCAGACTGGTGTACTTACTACCTTAATACAGGTTAGGGACTAAAATCCTCATCTCCTGTGACCATTACAGTCACCAGACTGGTGTACTTACTACCTTGATACAGGTTAGGGACTAAAATCCTACTCTCCTGTGACCATTACAGTCACCAGACTGGTGTACTTACTATCTTGATACAGGTTAAAGACTAAAATCCTAATCTCCTGTGACCATTACATTCACCAGACTGGTGTACTTACTACCTTGATACAGGTTAGGGACTAAAATCCTACTCTCCTGTGACCATTACAGTCACCAGACTGGTGTACTTACTACCTTGATACATGTTAGGGACTAAAATCCTAATCTCCTGTGACCATTACATTCACCAGACTGGTGTACTTACTACCTTGATACAGGTTAGGGACTAAAATCCCATCTCCTGTGACCATTACAGTCACCAGACTAGTGTGTACTTACTACTTGATACTAGGTTAGGGACTAAAATCCTACTCTCCTGTGACCATTACAGTCACCAGACTGGTGTACTTACTACCTTGATACAGGTTAGGGACTAAAATCTTACTCTCCTGTGACCATTACAGTCACCAGACTGGTGTACTTACTACCTTGATACATGTTAGGGACTAAAATCCTAATCTCCTGTGACCATTACATTCACCAGACTGGTGTACTTACTACCTTGATACAGGTTAGGGACTAAAATCCTCATCTCCTGTGACCATTACAGTCACCAGACTGGTGTACTTACTACCTTGATACAGGTTAGGGACTAAAATCCTACTCTCCTGTGACCATTACAGTCACCAGACTGGTGTACTTACTACCTTGATACAGGTTAGGGACTAAAATCTTACTCTCCTGTGACCATTACAGTCACCAGACTGGTGTACTTACTACCTTGATACATGTTAGGGACTAAAATCCTAATCTCCTGTGACCATTACATTCACCAGACTGGTGTACTTACTACCTTGATACAGGTTAGGGACTAAAATCCTCATCTCCTGTGACCATTACAGTCACCAGACTGGTGTACTTACTACCTTGATACAGGTTTGGGACTAAAATCCTACTCTCCTGTGACCATTACAGTCACCAGACTGGTGTACTTACTACCTTGATACATGTTAGGGACTAAAATCCTAATCTCCTGTGACCATTACATTCACCAGACTGGTGTACTTACTACCTTGATACAGGTTAGGGACTAAAATCCTCATCTCCTGTGACCATTACAGTCACCAGACTGGTGTACTTACTACTTTGATACAGGTTAGGGACTAAAATCCTACTCTCCTGTGACCATTACAGTCACCAGACTGGTGTACTTACTACCTTGATACAGGTTAGGGACTAAAATCCTACTCTCCTGTGACCATTACAGTCACCAGACTGGTGTACTTACTACCTTGATACAGGTTAGGGACTAAAATCCTAATCTCCTGTGACCATTACATTCACCAGACTGGTGTACTTACTACCTTGATACAGGTTAGGGACTAAAATCCTAATCTCCTGTGACCATTACATTCACCAGACTGGTGTACTTACTACCTTGATACAGGTTAGGGACTAAAATCTTAATCTCCTGTGACCATTACAGTCACCAGACTGGTGTACTTACTACCTTGATACAGGTTAGGGACTAAAATCCTACTCTCCTGTGACCATTACAGTCACCAGACTGGTGTACTTACTACTTTGTCACAGGTTAGGGACTAAAATCCTAATCTCCTGTGACCATTACAGTCACCAGACTGGTGTACTTACTACCTTGATACAGGTTAGGGACTAAATTCCTACTCTCCTGTGACTATTACAGTCACCAGACTGGTGTACTTACTACCTTGATACAGGTTAGGGACTAAAATCCTACTCTCCTGTAACCATTACAGTCACCAGACTGGTGTAATTACTACCTTAATACAGGTTAGGGACTAAAATCCTACTCTCCTGTGACTATTACAGTCACCAGACTGGTGTACTTACTACCTTGATACAGGTAAGGGACTAAAATCCTAATCGCCGGTGACCTAAACAGTCACCAGTCAGTTGTCGCTGTATACAGGCAAAATGCGCAAGGGCGTTGGCAAGGGCGTTGGCAAGGAACAAGGAAGTGGACGTGATGGTGGTGCAGGCAGAGGCCGAGGTCGTGTGCAAGCACTAATTTCGCAACAACAAAGGGGCACATCTCCTCGCTCGCACGTCCTGTCCCAAATTCTTGGGGCCCGCAGCAGTACACCGCTCTTGAGCCAAGACCAGTGTCAACAGGTTGTTACTTGGATAGCGGATAATGCTTCAAGTCAGATGGGCACCTCCACAAACTCCCTGTCTTCCACACGGTCAAGTGTCAGTAGCCGTGATACTGCACCGCACATTTCCCAACCTGATCCTCCTTCCTACCACCAGGACGAGTACACGTCCACGGACATTACTGATCCCACACTAGGACACTCGGAAGAGCTGTTCACGTATCCATTTGCAGAATCTGGCCTGTCGCCAGCTCTTCTTGAAGTGGGTGATGAGGAGATGGTATGTACAGATGCCCAAATATTTGAGCAGCCACGTTCTCACGAACGGAACGTTGGCAACGTGTCTCAACAAGGGGTGGACGATGATGAGACACAATTGCCAGGAAGTCAGGAGGAGGATCAGGGTGCGGAAGAGGAAGACGACGTGGTGGATGATCCAGTAGCTGACCCAACATGGCAGGAGGATATGCAGAGCGAGGCCAGCAGTGCACAGGGGGAGGGAGGCGTAGCATCCCAACAGGCAGTACGAAGCAGGGTCGTGTCTGCAGGCAGAAGGCAGCCAACCGTTCCCGGAACACCAACACGACTCAAGGTGCCTGTGCAAATGTTCGGTCTTCCAGAGTCTGGGAGTTTTTTAAGTTGGCTCCAGAAGACTGTAAAAAGGCCATTTGCAACACCTGCCATGCCAGTATCAGCAGGGGTACGAAAACTAGCAGCCTGACCACCACCAGCATGATCAGGCACATGTCAGCCAAGCACCCGACTTTGAGGGAAGTACAACAGAGTCGAGGAGCGGTGCTTGCTGATGTCACGTCTACGTCTTCGCGTGTTGTGCGTGCGAGCCAAGGCCGCTACATTTCCTTGACAGCACACTGGATTAATATTGTGGAGGCTGGGACCCAGTCTGAGCGAGGGACGGAACACGTCTTCCCACACCAAGGATAGCAGGCCCTACCTCTGTCAGGGTTTCACCGACACTCCACAGCTCCGGAATGTCATGCTCCTCAGCCTCCACCTCCTGCGCATCCTCATCCACTGTACCCTCCACACCAGTCCCAAGCTGGAAGCACTGCAGCACTGCCTCTGCAAAGCGGCAACAGGCTGTGCTGAAGCTAGTCTGCATAGGTGACAAACCCCACAATGCAGAAGAGGTGTGGACAGCTCTGAAACAGCAGGCAGATCACTGGCTCACACCTCTGAACTTAAAGCCAGGAAAGGTCGTGTGTGACAATGGCCGGAACCTGGTGGCAGCTTTGAGGTGAGGCCAGCTGACGCATGTTCCATGCGTGGCCCATGTGCTCAACCTGGTGGTTCAGAGGTTTGTAAAGTCATACCCAGAGCTATCTGAACTGCTGGTAAAAGTTCGGCGTCTGTCTGCACATTTTCGCAAGTCACCTGCTGCTTCAGCTGGCCTTGCCGGCTTTCAGCGCCGTTTGCGTCTTCCGGCCCACAGACTGGTGTGTGATGTCCCCACGCGTTGGAATTCAACTCTGCACATGTTGGTCAGGATATGTGAGCAGAAGAGGGCAGTTGTGGACTACCTGCATCACCTAAGCCGTCGGGAAATGGGTCAAACTCCACACATAACACCTGAGGAGTGGAGATGGATGTCGGACCTATGTACCGTCCTCCAAAACTTTGAGGACTCCACCAAGATGGTGAGCGGCGATGATACCATTATTAGCGTCACCATACCACTACTCTGCCTTCTAAAACGGTCTCTGCTGAAAAACAAAGAGGATGCATTGCAGGCCGAGCGCGATGACTTGGAGCAAGAAACAGTAGTGGGTGTGGGTGAAAACACACAGCCCAGCCTCATCTCATCACAACGTGCAGTGGAGGCTATGACGACGAGGAGGAGGATGAAGACATGGAGCAACTCTCTGGCCAAATTGAGGATATGACATGCACACCAGTCATAACCCTCGATTCAGCGTGGCTGGCCAGAGGATAGGGGAGATGAGGAGGAGGAGGAGGAGGAGGACAGCATGTTCAGTCATCGTGTTGGTCTGGATACTGAAGTGATGGCTGTTAAGAGTCTGGCGCACATGGCTGACTTTATGGTAAGCTGCCTGGCTCGTGACCCTCGCGTTCAGAACATGTTGGCCGACAATCAGTACTGGTTGGCAACACTGTTAGACCCACGCTACAAGGAGAGCTTTATGTCTCTCATTCCTGAGGTGGAGAGGTCAGCCAAAATGCAGCAGTTCCAGAAGGCCATAGTCACGGAAGTAGGCAAATCATTCCCCTCACAAAACGCTAGCAGCATAGGTCAGGAATCGGTGGACAACCAAGGCGTACGGCCGAGAGGGGCACAAGTCCAATCCGCCAGAGGTAGGGGAACACTCTTTACGATGTGGGACAGTTTTCTCAGCCCCTCACGTACCACAGCCCCTGAGGTGCGGAGTAGTGCCACAAGAAATGCTAAGTTTGGCCAGATGCTGAAGGAGTACCTTGCAGATCGAACAACTGTACTGCGAGATTCCTCTGTGCCTTTTAATTATTGGGTCTCCAAGCTGGACACGTGGCATGAATTGGCTCTCTACGCCTTGGAAGTCCTGGCCTGCCCTGCCGCTAGTGTATTGTCAGAGCGTGTTTTCAGTGCCGCAGGTGGAATCATTACTGATAAACGCACCCGCCTGTCAACTGAAAATGCTGACAGGCTGACTCTGATCAAGATGAACAAGGGTTGGATTGGGCCAGACTTCTCCACACCACCAACAAATGACAACTGTATTTAAATTTTGTTATGGGAATTTGCCATGTACCTCCACTCACCCATGGGTACACACTTCTGGACTTTGGCTAATCGCTGGACAGCTCCTCCTTCTCCTCATGAGCCACCATGATGACCGTTACAATAGTTAGGCTGTTGTTTGAGGTATACCCGCAGTGGTAAATTTTTTCGCCCATTCTTTTAGAATGGGCATTACAACGACAGGAGACCCGCTCCTTTTCAATGGGAAAAATGTTTTGAAGCCCTCATGCACGTCTCTATCCAGGGACAATGTGGAGCCTCCCAATTTTTGGCTGCCCTGCCAAAAGGCTATACTACAATACACCCACTTGAGGTTTACAGGTCCTCCTGCATGTCTGTATGCATGGGTCATTGTTGAACCTCCCAATTTTTGGCTGCCCTGGCCAAAGGGCTATACTACAATACACCCACTTGAGGTTTACAGGCCCTCCTGCACGTCTCTATCCTGGGACAATGTGGAGCCTCCCAATTTTTGGCTGCCCTGGCCAAAGGGCTATACTACTATACACCCACTTCAGGTTTACAGGCCCTCATGCACGTCTCTATCCAGGGGCATTGGTGAACCTCCAAATTTTGGACTGCCCTGGCAAGGAAAATACTACAATAGACCCAGTTCCTCAAAATGGGCACATTATGTCAAGAGGCCTTCATGTACATCTCTTCTAAGGGACATCGGAGTGCCGCACAATGTTTTCACGTAAAATCTTTAATGTAATCACAAAAAGTAACATACACCAGCTGTATCTCACTATGGGTATGTGCCCTTAACATTTCCACCCTAAATATTCATTTTGGTATCATTTTGGAAGGTTTTCTGGTGACTCCGTAAAATTGGCGTGAAACTCGGACAAGATTGTTCACAGCTGTGACTTTTGAGTGAGAAATGCTTCCAGGGGTCTTCCCATGGTGTTGCCATGTCATTTGAGCACTCTTCTGAGACTTTTGTGACATTTTTAGGGTTTCTACATGCTGCCGGCAGTCATTTCATAAAAATACTCGTGTCTCCCATAGGATAACATTGGGCTCGGTACTCGGGCCGAGTAGACGAGTATCTCGGGATGCTCGGCCCGAGCTTCGAGCACCAGAGCATTTTAGTACTCGCTCATCACTACTAATGATCAGACTGCATTTAGTGGCCATTGATCTAATGATTTATTACTGCTTGAATACAACCTATTTGCTTGGTCCAATGTAACAGATTTTATACAGATGACAAGCATAAACTTTATACTTTATTTATGTGCTCATTGCACTGATGGGGCCATTTAATATCCTCATGAAATTTGTTTAACTGTTCAACAGTATCCAACCAACAAACCTTTTCGTTTTCAATATTATTTATAGAACACTAGCTGTGAGCCCGATTCTAAAGAATCGGGAGTCTAGAATCTGTATATAATTTTTTTAAGAGTTTTAAATAATAGACTTAAACACCAGATATATGACTAAGTAGGCGATGTAGGCAGAACTGTGAGGGTAGCAATATAGTGGAGGTGTAGAAAGAGTTAATGTGCGACTAACAGGACTATAACAGAGTAGGAACTTATAATGATATCAAAAATGTTATTGAAGGAGTTAATGTCCCACAGGCACTCCCACAACAGACTCAGCGCTGTAAATTATATCCAAAATGGTGTTCAAGGGGTTAATGTACCAGTGGCAGGAGTTATAAACACTACCAAATATGCAGTTAATGCTGAACTGGTATATAATGGGTTAATTTCGCAGTGTCATTACAACTATACACTGTGTAATAGAAATAACAACAATAATGGAATATAAGGGGTTAATGTTCCTACTGGCAGTAGTAATAGAGACTACAAAGTATGGAGTTAAGGCAGAAATGGTATATAAGGGGTTAACTTCGCAGTGGCAGTACAACTACACACTGTGTTATAGAAATTAGAGATAAAACGGAATGTTAGGGGTTAATGTTGCTACTGTCATGAGTACAATGAGAGAAGCGCCTCACTGGCTATTGAGATACATGGAGGACTTTGAGTTTGACTTTGAGTAAATTTGAAACTCAAAGTCCTCCATTTATCTCAATGGGAAGTGAGGCGCTATTCTGATTAGTCGCTGTGTGCTGGCGCCGACCAATGAGAATAGCGCCTCACTTACAGCGGTAAATTTGAAACTCAAAGTCCTCCATTATATCTCAATGGAAGTGAGGCGCTATTCTCATTGGTCGCTGTGTGCTGGCGCCGACCAATGAGAATAGCGCCTCACTTACAGCGGTAAATTTGAACCTTAAAGTCCTCCATTATATCTCAATGGGAAGTGAGGCGCTATTCTCATTGGTCGCTGTGTGCTGGCGCCGACCAATGAGAATAGCGCCTCACTTACAGCGGTAAATTTGAAACTCAAAGTCCTCCATTATATCTCAATGGGAAATGAGGCGCTATTCTCATTGGTCGCTGTGTGCTGGCGCCGACCACTGAGAATAGCGCCTCACTTACAGCGGTAAATTTGAAACTCAAAGTTCTCCATTATATCTCAATGGGAAGTGAGGCGCTATTCTCATTGGTCGCTGTGTGCTGGCGCCGACCAATGAGAATAGCGCCTCACTTACAGCGGTAAATTTGAAACTCAAAGTCCTCCATTATATCTCAATGGGAAGTGAGGCGCTATTCTCATTGGTCGCTGTGTGCTGGCGCTGTGTGCTGGCGCCAGCACACAGCGACCAATGAGAATAGCGCCTCACTTCCCATTGAGATATAATGGAGGACTTTGAGTTTCAAATTTACCGCTGTAAGTGAGGCGCTATGCTCATTGGTCGCTGTGTGGTGACGCCGACCAATGAGAATAGCGCCTCACTTCCCATTGAGATACATGGAGGACTTTGAGTTTCAAATTGAGCGCTGTAAGTGAGGCGCTATTCTTATTGGTCGGCGGCAGCACACAGCGACCAATGAGAATAGCGCCTCACTTCCTATTGAGATACATGGAGGACTTTGAGTTTGAATTTGAGTAAATTTGAAACTCAAAGTCTTCCAGTATATCTCAATGGGAAGTGAGGCGCTATTCTCATTGGTCGCTGTGTGCTGGCGCCGACCACTGAGAATAGCGCCTCACTTACAGCGGTAAATTTGAAACTCAAAGTCCTCCATTATATCTCAATGGGAAGTGAGGCGCTATTCTCATTGGTCGCTGTGTGCTGGCGCCGACCACTGAGAATAGCGCCTCACTTACAGCGGTAAATTTGAAACTCAAAGTCCTCCATTATATCTCAATGGGAAGTGAGGCGCTATTCTCATTGGTCGCTGTGTGCTGGCGCCGACCAATGAGAATTGCACCTCACTTACAGCGGTGAATTTGAAACTCAAAGTCCTCCATTATATCTCAATGGGAAGTGAGGCGCTATTCTTATTGGTCGCTGTGTGCTGCGGCCGACCAATGAGAATAGCGCCTCACTTACAGCGGTAAATTTGAAACTCAAAGTCCTCCATTATATCTCAATGGGAAGTGAGGCGCTATTGTCATTGGTCGGCGCTAGCACACAGTGACCAATGAGAATAGCGCCTCACTTCCCATTGAGATATAATGGAGGACTTTGAGTTTCAAATTTACCGCTGTAAGTGAGGCGCTATGCTCATTGGTCGGCGCCAGCACACTGCGACCAATGAGCATAGCGCCTCACTTCCCATTGAGATATAATGGAGGACTTTGAGTTTCAAATTTACTGCTGTAAGTGAGGCGCTATGCTCATTGGTCGCTGTGTGCTGGCGCCGACCAATGAGCATAGCGCCTCACTTCCCATTAAGATACACAGCGGTCTTTAGAGCTGTGCATGGCCGGGCCCTTGGTTCTATTTTCGGCCACGGTGCTCGGCTCTCGTCGGTCGTCGCCGGGGCGGGAAACTCGCAATGGACCTACGTGGCGGAGTTACCGCGGCTGCAACGACTCGCCACCCGGGAGACGACCGTCGTCAGCCGGTCGTCTCCCGGCTGGCTCGCCGCGATCCTCCCGCATAGGGCGGCCATCTTGGTCCACCCTGTGCGGGTGGAGCTGGCCGAATATCCGACCACAACACTACGGAAGTGGCTTCGGGTTTGGCCGGAAGTGGCTTCGGGCTTTATATAATAGATAGATGTCCAGTTCTGGGCTTACAATTTTATGCAAGGCAATACGTTTGGATATCCTTAGCTGCCATTTGTTATCTGTAGGGGGCCAATTTATTAATCAAATTATCCAATGAAGGTCTCAAGTAGACTGAAAGCCACCTCTTGCCTTATGGAACAGTATTACTATAAGATTCATTGTAAGTTCATGTGACTGTACAGATGCAACAATGGTAACTGAGGAAGAGGCGCAAGAAAACAAGACATACATTGTGTAGCTAGTTAAAAAAGAACAGTCACTATTAAATTTAGATGACATGTACACCAAAGGAAATAAATCAGGTAATAAGTCCACTTATGTATAACAATTATTTTCTGTTGGAGAGACATAGTTCTTAGAATAGAAACCTTAAAAAATTAAGGGGGGGTTATGTTGGTGGTCTTTTATCCCACCCTATTTGTAGGTGTTTTTTAAGTATAGTAACACTTCTTGTAGACGCTTTGTGAATTTAATGTTGGGGACAAATATAGGCCTCTTTTCAGACTCTCAATAACTATAAGCTCAAGATCTCTTCTCTTTATAAGTATTTTTGAATATACCAATCTACCCTCTTTATACTAATTTGCCCCTCCCTATGTTTTTGGGTCCATACAATTTACAGACTAGCACAATACCTGCTTTATTTAGGTATGGGACCCAGGGTTGTACTTGCGGACTTCCCTGCTGCCATTACTTTAGCATAAGACTACAGATGTAGAGTGAACCTACCACTTCCCCGACACCACACAATTCCAAATACAAACATTTATAAAATAAAACATTACAATATAAAACATTACAGATGCAATTTAGCAAAAACATACAGCTTTCTACAACTCACTGAGGAATCTTCAGCTCTCCACAGGCCACTAATCATAGAACAATAATACAATCTGTTCCTCTTATCTTGGAATTTTGACTTTACTTTCCCCTCCCTAGCCTGACTCTGCTTTACGTCACCTGTCATATTTACTACATCATCTAACACTGCTTATGTATATATGTATGTGTCTTCACAATGTGTCATTATTAGCCTGATGAAGTGGCCATAGTGTCCCGAAAGCTTGCTATGCTTACCATCTTTTCAGTTAGCCATTAAAAGGTATCAACCACTGAGGACTCTCAGATTCTAATATTTTTCATACAGTCCATTAAACTTTAGTACTGTATTTGTTACACCCGTATTGATTATGGTTAAGGTTACTATACGTTGTCACACATATTGTGGCAGTTTAAGCTTTTTTGTGATCAAAGTGTGATTGAATGAGCAGTAGTGACAGTGGAAAGAGAACTTTACCGCTCAGCCCAACAAAGTATCCAGCATGATATAATTTATGAATAACAATCCATTCTGAGCTAAAGATATGTTCTAAGTGGGAATATGTTGAGGACTTCTAGTATGTATTGTTATCATTTGACTATATGATAGCATTTCACTTTCCATATGGAAAAATAATACTTCGAATGTAGTTGATTCTCATGCTGTGCAGGTGAGGTCCAATAAATATCACAATTCCCAAGCTACTGATGTAACCAGTGGCATATACAGAGCTGAGATCTGGAAATATCTGATAAAGTGAGCACACTGTTTACACAGCACTTACAACAGCTTCCATCTCCCTCTATGACACCAACTACGTGTATTTGCAACAAGCTGCGGAAGAGCCCCGGCGGGACCTGGGGCCGAGCGATTAATGGAACATTTACTCTGCAGATCAACAATATTCAAATGAGTCATTGTTCTCTGCTAAAGCCAAAACAAACAGAGGGAGGTAGCCGGCCCCAGCACTGCCCTTGGCCCAAACACATGAAATACAGTTTAATTACTGTTTCCACAGAGGGGGAAACACATAGGGGAGGTTTCCCCAGTATCACACCCATAGAACAGGCAGACACTTTATTACACATACAAAGCTGGCTACGCCCATCATGCTTATGTAACAAGAGTAAAATGAATTCAGTGAGGAATTCTCTGAGCATCATACATAAATAAGACATATGTAAGCACGTATGTTCACAATGGTTCCTTTTACTTGAATGTAAATTTTAATACATGGTTAGAATTTTTAATTTTCTTTTATCTAAGTACACATTTTCATTTTTAATAATCGATTTTTTGTTAAATGTTCATCATTAAGTATCATTTGTTATTTTCTATTATAATGTTTTATAACAGACATACTAAATATAGCATTTTGGAGAAATGCTTCATCATAATTTTACAGTGGGTAGCCCTGAAACTTCAATTTAAATATGCATATTCTATCATTTTACTTCCTTTATTCCTACTACTATTTCTTATGCAGAAAGGGAGGATCAAATAACTAACATTTTTACAATTTTTACTAACATATCTACAATTTTCTTAATTTTGACAAATCAAAAACACTTAACATTGTTCTGATTCTTTCTTGTCTGGACTAATAACACTTTTTATGAATTGATCTTTTTATTCTTTTCTTTTCAATGTTGTTTTTATTAAAAAATTATGCCAAAGTAGTTACAAACGTAAAAACGTAAAAAAAAATCAAGTGAGTTGTAGTAGTACAATTTAAACAGTAGCACAATTTTAAGATCATAACGGTGAACTTTTAAAAGAGTAAGAGCAGAGGAGCAAATCCTAGGGGTGCAATTTTGAGTGGATAAACCAAACGATCTGAAACTGGTTTCTAACTGAAGTTGCAATGAAGTGTTAAGTATAAATCAATGGTGAGCGAGTCCCCACTAGCATAGTAGAGTTCCGAAGAGTTGATATGTAACCAAATCCATAATGTCTGCTGGAACCAGAATAGCACCAGTAGGATTTGTCTGCATGAGTATGATAATGAAAAAAACTTGTCTACCATTAAGCCTTAGTGAAGAGGGAGAAACAATAGGGAAGAAAGGAGAGAGTATGCAAATACTGAGGTTGGTGTAGGCGAAGACAACAAAGCCAAAGGTGGAAAGAGAAGTGGAGGGAGGCAATTGGGAATGTTCTTCGGCTGGAGGAGAATTATATTATGGATATAGGTCAGGGTCACACATGCCTATCCGCTTTTTAAGCCCTTAGAAAACCGGATCCATTTTTTTTAAGGGTGCCAATAGTGTCCCCTGACGTCCTGGAAAATTTTTGGAATTAGTCATTTTTTAAAAAAAAAACGCATGCGTTAAAGCATGGTGCCTATATGTACCATGCGTTAACGCATGCGTCTCCCATAGGGTCCCATGTTGAAAAACGCAAACACACATACGTTAACGCATATGCATTTTTGGCCTTTGAAAAAATATTTCCAAAATGATCCCAAAAACGGATTTAAGCCAAAAACGGATGGTATGTGTGACCCTGGCCATAGACATAGAGCGAGATTAAGATTGCATCAGCGCAGAGGGGACGTTGAAGAGAACTCAAGAGAGGAGGCAGGGCTAACATGGGAGGTAGATTAGCTAGGTGATGTAGTGAACCCATCAACCAGAGAAGTTTAATCAGGCTCAATCACAAGTGTAAGAAAGACCTTCGTGGTACAGTATTTCTCACACGGACTCCAAATATCTTTTAAGTTAGTCATAGAAAATCTGGACAGGGCCATTAACTCCGCAGCTCTACATATTTGGTCTAATTTCAAACATATTTGTTTTTGGTGGGTATTGCTGAAGTCCGCCAGAGAGGAGGGATCAGGGATTTCCCTGCTAACAGAATATTAGAAGCCAAAATCAAGGCCGACCTGTCTGCCGGTCAGATCAGGAAGTGGAGTAGGACTGGTTTTGGATGCAGAGTGGTCTTTTTATGGAGGATATCAGAAATGAAATCTGAGGTGATCTTCCAAAATTCTTGAAGGTCAGAGCAGGACCACCAGATATGGAGATAAGAATCTGTGAGCTGGGGTTGCCAGGTGTGCATTTTTGTTGGGGTTAGAAACCATCTCGATATCAGCTTATATGAGATCACTTCAAGTTGAACACATGATAAAAGTCCATGTGAGTGTTTGTAAACATGTGCAACCTGATCAGGAGAGAGGGTTTCTGCCAAGTTCTTCTCCCAATCCCGTATATAGGCTCTTTTAAGGTGAAGATCTTACTCGAGTAAAAAGTGATATAATTAGGAAAAGGCTTTTCTTGGTGGTTGTTGTTGTGCAATAAGCTTCTCAAAGAGAGTTAAGGGTCTGGTTAGATCAAGTGCTGGTTTAACTTTTCTTAAGGTACCGTTACACGGCACAACATCTTTAACGATGTCGCTGATACGTCATGGGTTTGGAGTCGTTCCAGCAACATCGTTAGGACGACATTGCGTGTAAAACCAAGATTCAACAACGATAACTTGTTGGATCGCTCTTCGCAGGTTTGTGAACATGTTCTCAAACCTCACAATCAACGATCCGTCAACCTGCTATATCGTTGTGTGAAACACTGCGATAACGATGTCGTTTATGACTTCGCCCATCCACAGCAATGAGCAGGGATCGTTCGTTGGGTTTGCGAACGATACCTGCTCACAACATCGTTGGAGAGTTGTCCACGATATCTAGACGCGTGACATCTCACCAACGGTGTCAAAACGATGTCTGCAACGACCGTGCACCCACGAGATCGTTGCGGACATTGTTCCAATGTCGTGCAGTGTAATGGTACATTTAGGGTGCTTTGGATCGACTTGTAGCGTAAGAAGGAAATGCCAGATAGATTTTCTGTCATGAAATGGAAGTAGGGTTCGTCTAGTAACAGTTCGTCCACCCCAACTTCTCGGTCTAGGCGGTGGATTCTTGAGTTGACAGTAGATCTCTGAGAGTCGTTACGTAGATACGTCGGGGAAAACATGTTTCTTAAATTGT
This sequence comes from Allobates femoralis, assembly GCA_033576535.1. Classification (NCBI taxonomy): domain Eukaryota; kingdom Metazoa; phylum Chordata; class Amphibia; order Anura; family Aromobatidae; genus Allobates; species Allobates femoralis. The sequence continues at coordinate 604,544,704 of JARQOC010000002.1, forward strand.
TGCCAGAGCACCAGTCTGGCTCTAGTATGTTCGTTTGGTGATATCTCCCTGGTGACGGGGTGCGAAGGTTTAGAAGTAGGCTCCTAATAGGTGAAGTGGACATGTGATCCTCTATTTCTATCCAGGCCTTATCTGGTCTTCATTTCAACTATTCCACCATTCTGGTTAGCATCGAGGCGTGGTAGTATTGGATGATATTCGGGGCCCCCATTACTCCCCTTGCTCTGGGCAGTGAAAGGGTTAGCGCATTGAACCAAGGTTTATGTCCTCCCCAGATGTAATTGAAAATAATGGAGTTTGATTTGTTTAGAAGGTATCTGGGGATACGTAATGGTAGCATCTGTAGAATATATAAATATTTCGGTATGATAATACTCTTAACCAAGTTTTTCCTTCCAATCCAGGAGAGAAAGGGAGCCCTCCATGCCTGAAGAGTATCAATGGTCTTAGTTAGCAATGGGGATATGTTTAAGTCTAGGTGTTCTATATGAGAACGTTTAATTTAATTCCTAGATAAGTGATAGATTTTGGGGGCTAATGAAATGGGTATAGATTTTTAAGGGCGGTAATTTTAGATTCAGGTAGGTTCACACTGAGAGCTTCAGATTTGGTCTCATTTACTTTGAAATTAGAGAGTTCCCCATAATGAGAGAGAGTGTGTCGAGCCCCAGGCTTTGGGGTACTCGGGTATCAGGCTCCAAGGGGTTAACGCTCCTGTGTCACGGGGAGTGGTGGCCTCGCCTGATCCCGTGTCCTGTGGGACTTCTTTGAAAAGGTATATTTACAGGTGATTATATTTACAAGTTGTCGTGACGCCACCTGTAATTTCTGGTGAGGGGTCACCAGCGCCACCTCAGTCTGCTGGAGGTAGATGGTATCGCGGCTAGTTGGCAAAGTCCTCTACAGGTAGGGCTGGACCTCCAGGGCAGCGTAGTGTGAAGGGGCAGCTTGTGGTGGAGCTGTAGATGGTATGGGGAGTGTTGGAGCTGTCTATGAGGGGTACCGGAACGGAGAGGAATGACACGCGCACACTGCAGAAGTCTCTTTTACCTTTTACTGATGATACGCAGGTAAAGATGTCCAGGGCACTGACAGGTGACCAGGTTGCACAGTGGGTCCCCACAGCAAGTGGGTATAAGGCCTCCTCCGTTCCTCCTTGTTAATTGAAGCCCAGCATGCATGCAGCCAGACTGGCCTCCTCTCTCTTCCTTTTTGCTATCTGTCCTCTCCTCCTGTGCGGTCCACGGGTTACCCTGTCTGATCACTGCGGTGGAACACTGCTGTGTCTGGCTCCCTCTCTTTGACCTACAGGGGGAACCTGATAGCTGAAGCCTCCACAGTCTGACAGGGTTTTCTGTAGTCCTGGAGTATCCTACAGGTGCGGATCCCCGATGTCCGGTACGTCTTAGAGCAAACTCCCACTAGTTCCTCACTCCCTTTAGGCTGTCTGCTCCTTGCCTTCTGTCCCGACTTAGGCTTGCGGGACATCAGAAGGGCCACTCCGGGTCACTGGTTCGGGCCTAAACGCGGCACTGACCACCAGGACATCTTCGCAGCTCTCCTAGCATCTGCACACTCTGACTAACTCCTCTCCCAGCAGCAGTATTTATAGGGATCCCCCTACTGTTCCGGGGTGGAAAATGTTGCATGTAGTAGGTACCTGCTGTGGAAACCAAGCTGTGCATTAGAGAAGTCTGTGGCTACCTGTGTGAGCAGGGCGCCACTAGTACGTAGAATAGCTGGGAAGTCTTGGAAGGGTTTAGTCAGGAAAAGTAGTAAGTCAACCACAAATGCTGCAGTTTTGTGACAGGTAGGACCTATTTGGATTCCACTAATTTGCTGGCAATTCTGGATGGCTAGTATGAGAGATTTGATAGCAAGAACAAAAAGAAGAGGTGAAAGGGGCATCCCTGGTGAGTTCCAATACATATTAAAAATGAGTCCAATAGGGAAGTATTTCTTTTAATCCTGGCTGTAGGGCAGGTATACATTTGGAAGATATACAGCGATTTGAAGAAAGAGACAGCACTCACCGGTATGTGCAGGGTGGTCTTTTAATCCAGATTTTCAAGGATAGACAGGGTGCAGGGAGGTGACCACGGAGGGCCTGGTGCTTTGGATGTGCACCGCCGGAGGGGAACCCGCCAGGGATGATATCCCAGAACATGATTGTTGATACCGCTTAGTGCCCTGAATTTTCTTTTTTCTGGATACATTTGGAAGATAGCGTTAATTAGGAGGGGAGGAATCTGAATTTGTTTAGTGTCTCTCGAAGGATGGTCCATTCCACACTGTCAAACGCTTTTTCAGCATCAATTCCAAGCAACACTAGTGGAGTGTTGCGGGACTTGGCATATTGAAGATCATGGGGTGAATTATTTGTGTGGAGTTGGTATAGATTTTTAAAGTAAGATATCAATTCTGAGGTAATGTGCGCATAATCAAGTGTGTGGGTTCCTGTAGGGGACTTATTTACATGTATGAATGTGCGCGATTGGAGGGATCTGATAAGTGAGAGCATGAATTCAGACGCCTTGTCACCATGGACTAGCATTTTATTTCTCCAGGTAACGTGAAGTTTTGCTGATTGCTTATTTAAGAGTTACCGTATTTGAGCTGGAGACATTTTTTGGTTAAGGTAACAAGGGTCTCATGGGCAAGTGTTCATTTATGTTTAGTTTCAAGATCGGCTATTTCTTGGTATAGAGATTGGATTGCTGTTTTCTTGGCTTTATTGAGGTGGGATGAGATTGATGTAAGTTCTACTCGGACCACTGCTTTGTGTGTTTCCCAAATAATTGGAGCAGTCACTTCACCCATTTTGTTTACTGCGAAGAAATTATTAATTGTTCTGGTGACACGCTGTTTGACATCCGGAATGGAGAGTAAAGATTCATTCAGTCGCCATTGACGGGTGTGTGTATATGGGGTTGTTAGTGAAAAGGAGACAGAAACCAAGGAGTGGTCCGAGTGAAGGGACGGTACAAGTTCAACTTGAGATATCAAGGGGAGGAGGCATCTAGGGAGAAATATATAGTCCAACCTATGGTATGAACCATGGGGTGAGAGTAATATGTGTAATCGCATTCATTTGGGTGGGATAGGCAGCTATCAATTTCATAGATTGTAGTTTAAGTTTTATTCTGGTGAGATCCCTGATTGAATAGTGACTTTTCTCTTTTGAAGGAGTCCAAGAGTGGATCCAGAGATGAGTTAAGATCACCACCAAGGACTGGGGTACTTTCCAGGAATGAATTGAATTTCATTAGGATAGTGAGGAGCCATTTAATTTGTATTCTATTTGGGGTATAGATGTTTCCAATGGTCACTACGCTGCCTGCCAAGAGGCCCTTAATGAAGATGTAATGTCCTTCTACATCTACTAGTTGCCTTATGAGTAGGAAGGGTGTATCTCTCGCAAGGGCGATTGACACTACCCTCGAGCCCTTACGAAGAGAGACAGCATGGTGCCACTGTGAGAAGTAGGATTTTTCGAAGGAGGAATTTTATCAGAAAAGTGAGTTTCCTGAATTAACAGGATGTCTGACCTTTCTTTCATGAGGCGTTTAAGCGTTTGGGCTCTAGGTATTGGGGAGTCCCCTCTGTGCCGTAGTTGGGTAAGGAAAGGAGAATAATGAAGGGTAGAGATAAGGAGAATAAGAGGGAGAAGAGGAATAGAAGAGATGAGTACAGTTAGTAATAACCATAACGTGACAACGGGTCACATGCCAGGGTACATCCTAATCTAAGAACAATCTATAACATGCAACAGATTTAGAGGCTAGAAAGAATTACACTTCCTGGAATAGATGTTTCCCCCGCTCATGGAGATACTCAATGTCAAGTGGGTGCGATGGGTGGGGATGTATGGGGAGGTCAAACGTAGTCTTCTTCGAGATCTTGCAGGATAGTTACGGATACCTATACAACTGGGGTATGTAGTACTTGGAGAAGTGGAGGGGCAAGAGCTTAGCATTTCGGGCTCAAGTCCGAGTACCGAAGATGTCCGGTTTAGCAGTGAACGTCAGAGTTTATAGTCCACTCCAGTAGAACATTTTGCAAAGCATTATGGTGGAGAAACACCCACAGATTATAAAAACCTCCCTGACTGAACCCCCATACCCCACTCAAACAGTCTTGGGTGCCCCGGTCGTTATTATAAAGCAATATCATCTTCAGGACTAGAGAGTTGCTTGGTCAATCTCCTCTTGGCTCTTTGTAATTTTGGTGTAAGGTTTAAGTGCCAGGGCGTGGGAGAAGGCAAGGCTCACATTTGGACGCAAGATGGACTGCCACCAGATCTGAATATGTTTCTAGTGTTTTATCCAGTTCAGCACAGATCTCTTTAATGTCTGCTGACGCTTTGCATTGTATTCTCTTGCCCTTGGCTGAGATAGATATTCCAAAAGGATACAGCCATCAGAACAGGAGCTGCTTGTGAGCGAGCTCCGTGGTGAACGGTTTAAGAAGGCATCATTTCCTAAGGGTGGTAGCAGCAAGGTCCTAGTAAATCTGTATGAGAAAGCCTTCATATGTGATGTCAGTGGCCTTTCGAGCTTGTTTAAGGAAAAGGTCTTTGGTGCGAAAGTCCAAGAACCTCTATAGCTTATTTCTTGGTGATTCTCCCTGGGCGGGTCTGGGTCGGAGGGTTCTATGAATTCTCACCAAGTCCAAGGTGGTTGGGTCAGAGTCAAGGAGTAGTTGTTTGAAGATAGCGGTTGACACCAAGACGAGGACTTTGGGAGCGACTGACTCTGGCAGGCCCTTAATTCATAGATTATTTCATCTCTCCCTATTCTCGTGATCTTCGAGGGCGAGATATACAGAATTGATGTGGGTTTCATGGACCTTGAGGCAGTTTAAGGTGTCATTGGTATGGGTGATGATTGAGGCTTGTGTAGACTCCAGAGTATCCGTTCTCTGGCCAATGTGGACAATATCTTGTTTAATAGCTGCTAGCTCCTTGACTACAGTATCTAATGCTTTGGCTAGGATCCTTTTAATGAAGGACCTCGAGATAGGGCTGTCTTTGCCTTGGCTCTCCTCACCAAAGTCACGGTCTTCTTCATATTCAGAATGTTTTTCTGACTGGGAGGCATGGCGGTAAGGTGATTTTGACGCGAAGGGCATAGCGGCTTGTTTTTTAAGGGACTCATCAACGTCTGCTAGTGTAACGTTAGTGGTAGGTTTGGACGCACTTTTTAGTATTTTATTGCTCGATTTGACCATGGTGTTCATGGTATACTTATGGTGCAATCATGAGGTAGTAGAATCAGTCTGGCACGGGAATCCTGTGAGGTTATGCCATTTGAAGTGAGTGGTGCTCCAGGTTAGAAAATTAGGATGTTAAGATGACTAGATGGAATATACTGCTAGGACATAGCTGATGTTGCAGTAGAAGGGTGAAAGTCCTTAGTAGATAATCCTCTTATCCACTTATCAAAAGCTGGAGCCTTGGGATGAATCAAGTTAATGTGGTGTCAGTGGAGGGGTATTTTGAATTACCCTTTGGCAAGGAATGAGTGGGCACAACAGTTTAGGGGTCTTGCACCCTCAGATTACAGCCCTGGTCTGACCTTCAGGGATTCCAGATATTTCCTTTGGAGATATTAGAATCTTACCACCTTTTGTCCCCCTTTGAAATCTTGTGTGTCTGTAGCAAGTGGTGAAGTGGAGAGTTTAGCCTTAGTGTCTCAGGAAGCCAGGGGTTACAGGTCACAAGTGTTGTAGAGTAGCTGTCCTCCGTTAGGTAAACGTGGAGCTGCCTGCCCCAACTCTCTTATCAGGCGCCTTGCGGTGCCTGGATGTTTAATATGTGCAGCCGCGCATCGCCAGGTCTCACTGTAAACCCCAGCTGAGGGAGCAGGGATTCGGCAGCCTCGGGATGTCGCTATTCTAGGCCGTGGCTTTGGCCTACTTCCCTGTGCACTGCGTCCAATCAGGCAGGGAGCAGAGGGGAGACCAGGCTCGGCACTGCTGGGCTACTCGGTTATCCTCAGTGGAGGAGGCGGGGCTTCAGTAGTCTCGGGGCTCGCTACTCAAGGCCGCGGCTTCGGCCTATTACTTAGGGCATTAGTTTCGATGCGGTGTGCAGTGGAGGGGAGATCGGGGAAGCAGTCCGCCTGGCCATACAGTGAACTTTGGTGTGGGAGGTGGAGCTTTGGTGGCCTCAGCGCAGCCACAACTATAGGCCACAACTGAGGCCTAAAAAATCACCAAAGTAGGACAAAAATCTCAGAAAAAACTCACCGAAAAATAGCCATGTCAAATTTCCATTGCACCTAGCAGGAGGCTGCTAGCTCCACTAAGAGACAACACAGGTGTCTGAACACTGGTGCTCAATCTCCTGCCACCTAAACAATGGCGGCGGTTTTGGTACCTGCGTCCAGCCATGCGTCAGGGAGGTGACTGCTGGTATTTATAGACACAAGGTTGCCATAGGACATCAGTCACACTGGTACATGTGACGCAAAGTGTCAGACTGCAGCCTACTGTATTTGTCACGCCCATGCTGTTAGTTCAGGCAGGCTTCTCCGCACGATACACATGCATCACATATGACAGATTCCCCCAGAGGGCACAGAGACAAACTGCAAAAAGATAAAAAAGGTGCAACAAAGCAATATAGATAAAGATGTGAGGTGTTGGTGGATATTTTGGCCAAAATACGTAAGCTCATAACCCACATCAAGGGCCCCCACGCTTACAAGTCCTACTATATGTCTCCTAGCCTTATGTTTGTTTAGTGAAAATCACCAAACATTTTGAAAAAAATCACTGAAGAAGGACAAAAAACTCCGAACAACTCACCGAAAAGAAGCCATGTCAAATATCCATTGCACCTAGCAGGAGGCTGCTAGGTCCACTGATAGGCAACACAGGTGTCTGAACACCGGTGCTCAATCTCCTACAACCTAAACAATGGGGGGGTTGTGGCACCTGCGTCCAGTCATGCTTCAGGGAGGTGACTGGTGGTATTTATAGACACAAGGTTACCATAGGGCATCAGTCACAATGGTACATGTGACACAAAGTGTCAGACTACAGCCTATTTGTCATGCCCATGCTGTTAGATCAGGCGGGTTGCTCTGCACCATATACATGCATCACAAATGAAAGAGGGCACAGCCACAAACTGCAAAAAGATAAAAAGGTGCAACAAAACACTAGATAAAGATGTGAGGTGTTAGCGGATATTTTGTCCAAAATATGTAAGCTCGTAACCCACGTCAAGGGCCCCCACACTTGCGAGTCCTAACCATATGTCTCCTAGCCATATGTTTGTTTAGTAAAGAATCACCAAACATTTTGAAAAAATCACCGAAGTAGGACAAAAATCTCAGAAAAACTCAGAAAAAAGTAGCTATGTCAAATATCCATTGCTCCTAGCAGGAGGCTGCTAGCTCCACTGAGAGGCAACACAGGTGTCTGAACACCAGTGCTCACTCTCCTGCAACCTAAACAATGGGAGCTGTTGTGGAACCTACGTCCAGCCATGCTTCAGTGAGGTGACTGGTGGCATTTATAGATAGAAGGTTACCATAGGGCGTCAGTCACACTGGTACATGTGACGCAAAGTGTCAGACTGCAGCCTACAGTGCTGTGCAAATTAATTGGGACAAAACAAGTCTTTACTTGTTTTTCTTGCATTAGTTTTACTATTTCCGATAAGTGTTTTATCAGTTCTTGGTGTCGTTTTCCTTTTTCTTCCAATTTGTCTTTTCGTTTTGGAAAAAGCGATTCAGTTTCATTGTGTGTGAGAATTATTCTTGAAACGGTAGATTTTTCAATACCAACGGTGGAAGTGATTTCTCTTACAGTCAGACCTGTATGTTCATTAAGAGTAACAATTCTAGACCTCTTCCATGGAGTAACATCCGTTTTTACAGGCACGAATCACACTGAGAGAAAAAGTAAACTAAACCACTTCTCACAGAAACAAGCTCTCAACTGAAGCTGAGGGGGCAGCTATTGTTATTTTCTGACTAAAACCAGTTAAACCACATTTTGTTACTGAAGGTTGAACACTCACACCTGTTTAAAGCAGTTAAAACTGGTTTGAATCACTCACTGGTAACCAACGTGCGATTTTACTTACAAAAATGCTTTGTCCCAATTATTTTTGAACAGCACTGTATTTGTCACGCCCATGCTGTTAGATCAGGTGGACTTCTCCACACCATCCACATGCATCACAAATGACAGACACCCCCCAGAGGGCACAGCCACAAACTGCAAAAAGATAAAAAGGTGCACCAAACAACTATAGATAAAGATCTAAGGTGTTGGTGAATATTTTGGCCAAAATACATAAGCTCATAACCCACGTCAAGGGTCCCCACGCTTACGAGTCCTACCATATGTCTCCTAGCCTTATGTTTGTTTAGTGAAGAATCACCAAACATTTTGAAAAAAATCACCGAAGAAGGACAAAAAACTCAGAAAAAAATCACAGAAAAGAAGCCATGTCAAATATCCATTGCACCTAGCAGGAGGCTGCTAGCTCCACTGAGAGGCAACACAGGTGTCTGAACACCGGTGCTCAATCTCCTGCAACCTAAACAATGGGGGCGGTTGTAGCACCTGCGTGCAGCTATGCTGCAGGGAGGTGACTGGTGGTATTTATAGACAGAAGGTTACCATAGGGCGTCAGTCACACTGGTACATGTGACGCAAAGTGTCAGACTGCAGCCTACAGGGCTGTGCAAATTAATTGGGACAAAGCAAGTCTTTATTTGTTTTTCTTGCATTAGTTTTACTATTTCTGATAAGTGTTTTACCAGTTCTTGGTGTCGTTTTCCTTTTTCTTCCACATTTCCTTTTTCGTTTTGGAGAAAGTGATCCAGTTTCAAGACAAAAAAGGGAAATGAAAAAAAGGAGGTAGCTCTAGAACAGAAAGGAAAGAAAAAGAAATGTGTCATTACCTTTAGTTCATAACAATGGAGATATCAGGGAAAATCCTTCCTGTATATAATGTCCCTTGTCTGGACATGAAAGGGTTAAGCTCTATACATGGAAAAAGAAGAAAGTCACTACCATGTGATGAGGGTATAGAGTTTATTCAGTAATAAAATTAAGCACATACCGGTGCCAAGGTTATCTCTCCTTAGATTGGATTAATGTGATCAATGAAAACAAGTATAGTGACCCTAGGTATCAGATAAAGTGAGGGAAGTTAGGTTATGTATGTTAGTAAATAATGTGTAGGTTAAAATCAGCATACCTTCTTATGGAATCGGCCTTAGTACTGCTATCCCTATGGGAAGAGATCCTGTGATGGAAATAGTATTGTGAAAACGAAAGTGTCACAGTTACCACAGAAAGAAAAGACAATAGATAGAAAAAGTACACTGTAGAATCCTTGTATGATATATTACCTTGTCTGGCGCCCTGTGTGCTGGGGGCAGAGCTGTGTGTGGTCTCACCCTTTCTTTTATAGTGTCAAAACTAGAAAAGGGAGAGAGAGAAGTGCAATAGGGTCTTATCATTGATAAAATGGTGGACTAAATTTAATTACTCACTCACCTGAAGGGGTTGTGTAGCACACAACCAGCGTCAGGAACCAAAGGTAATAGCTGCTGCAAGGATCCACACCACAACGGTTCCCTGAGGAACACCACTACCAATGTATATTATACATTGCAAAAGTGAAATTAGAGAGTTAGGACTAGAGATGGGCGAGTCCTAAAAGACTCGGAATCGCAAGACCCCAACGAGTCCGAGTCAAGGACTCGGGACTCGTTGCGAGTCCAGCGAGTCCAATGTTAATGAATAGGGAACCGAGTAATAGCGAATAATGACATTTACAACTCGCTGATGTGTCTCTGAAAGTGTGCGAGTCCAAACACACCGCACACTACACTCCCTAAAAAAATTGGTTTTAAGTGCGCACAGCCACCGAGATGTGGTTTGGTGTTGCTGTATGCGTCACTTGCTGGCGGGGTAAGTGTGCGCGCTCACACTTGGCAGTGAAGCCGCACACTACACTCCCTAAGGGCCCTTTCACATCAGCGTTTTTTTGAAATCGTGGCAGATGCGGTGAAAAAACCGCATCTGCCGCGATTACCGCATACCGGCTGCACTTGCGGCGCGGTTGCGGTTTTTGCCATGCAAAGTATGGTCTGCCACAGAAAAAATAACGCTCTATGGCTTATTAGGAACAAAAATCGATCTGGTGCAAAAACAAAAAGGAAACAGCACCTCAGCTAAGCCTCTGACTGCAGCTGTTAGCAAAGCTGAGTGAGTAAGCTAAGCTATGAGGTCCGTCCTGTGTGCACTGTAAGGCTTCTCCTTCCTTCCCTCCCTGCCTGCCTGCCTGCCTACACAGCACTACTCTGTCCTCCTCCTAGCTCTCAGAAGAGCTTTTTGGGTTAATATAAGGAATCTTCCCTACACTGACAATCCCTGATCTGCTCCAGCATATATCTCTCTCTCCCTATACTAGGTCAGATCGTCTCAGGAATGTGGCCAAAATGGCGGGGACAAGCCTTATATACTGCCTTGCCTGTCATACATGACATAGGCATCACGATGGACAGCAGCCAATCATAGTCCTGACACAACCAACTTTGCTATGCCATTACTGACTATGATTGGCTATCTTCACAAGTTTTCTGACCTAACACGCACGCTGTGCTGACTCGGAACATAATCATATTCTGTATTCGAGAGTCCGACTCCCGAATACAGTATACAGGACTCGGAATCGTAGACTCGTAGGACTCGGAATCGTAGACTCGCTCAGACTCGCTGCTGACAGCGGGTATCTGTGAAGAGTCAAGCTTATTGCCATTGAATTCCATTGGACTCGTCACTGTGCGAGTCCAAGCTGGGAGATTCGCCGAGTAACGAGTCCTGCGAGTACCTTCAGAATCGCCGAGTCCCGAGTCCTAGCGAGTAGACTCGCCCATCCCTAGTTAGGACCTATTTTAGTGTACTGAGCATGCTCACTACACTAAAATCGGGTCCGTGGAACGATCAGCTGTTTCCTCGGACTCGCGCTCATAGGCCCCCATGTTAAACATCGAGGATCGGATTTGGGCTAATTGCCATCCGATTTTGTGGGATCCAATTTTTTGCTGTGCCGAAAATCGGAGCAGTCTACGATTTTGAGTCCAGAAAAAAATCGGACACCAATCGGATCCCACAAAATCGGATGGCAATTAGGCCAAATTCGATCCAATTCGACCTCCATAGGATAACATGGGGGCCAAATGGGATCCATGGCTGTCCGTTTTACAATGGACAGCCACGGATCCAACAAAATCGTGATGTGAAAGCACCCTTAAGGGTTTGTAACATGTGTATCCCAAATGATTCTTGCTGCTTGAGCATCCTATTACCTCCCCTCCTGGGTTGTGGTACATGGTCAATGATCTGATAACGTAATTGATTTACGCGATGACCCCTTTCTATAAAATGGGCAGGGAACAGAAATAGAGAATTCTTACACCTTAATGTTGATTTGTGTTTGCTGATGCGGTCTCGGATATGCTGGGTGGTTTCCCCAACATAGCCGAGACCTCATGGATATTTAAGCAAATATACAATGTAGCCTGAATCACATGTGTAAAAACCTTATATCCTATATCTTTTTCCTGTCCTAGGATGAAAGAAAAACTTACCTTTGATAATATTTAAGCACTGCATGCAGTGCAGACATTGGTAGGTATCCTCTTTGCAGTGGTAAGGGTTAGTTCTCGCTTTGCTTTAGATTGTGAGCTCGTTTGTTGCAAAATAAACATGGATGACTGAATTCAGGAATCTCGGGGTATGCAGTTGTTAGCAGTGGCCAGTATTTAAGAACTTTATCTTGAATTGGACTAAAATACGGATGATACGTAGTTACATAAGCAAGCCTGGATGATAAATTAGAGCTTTTTGTCAGTCCTACAGTATGATTGGTAGTGAGTGTGTCTGGATAGCCTCTTTCCTTAAACTTCTTGGAAACCTCTTCATGTCTTATGGTCTTTGTGATTGGGTCCGAGACAATCTTCCTAACCCTCTAATGTGGAGAGCTAGGGAGAGACCTCTTTATGTGTTTGCGATGGCAGCTAGTATAATGGAGCAAACTATTGAGGTCTGTCAGCTTGGTGTAAAAATCAGTGCTAATGCTCCCTGCTGCATCAAGAATGACAAGAGTGTGCAGGAAATTGATACTGGATTTGTCATGGTGTAGAGTGAAAGTCAGCCCCGGTACACTATTATTAAGATGATAAAAGACATTGTTAACATTGTCCATTGTCCCCCGCCATATAATAAAGTAATAAATAATAAAGTATTTTGCTGATACAATCATCCATTTTTTTCCTTTGTTGTGTGTGCCAACTTTTTCAATAAATATTGGACTATTTTTGTTTGGCACCACCAAATTGGTGAACCAAGTTCTTACTACAGGGAGGCATTCCATAGACTGATGGCTGATTCCCCTATGGATTAAAAGTCTGAGAAAGCAGAGTTCTCTTTCCCTCCGCATCAATCTCTCAGTTTAATTATTTTATGTATGTATTAAGTATATAACCATTTTCAACTGTGCAGCTCACAGAGATTAATAGTGCTTTAAAAAAAATTTAGAGTCCTAAATAATGAATTGTAATTTAATGTTTATGGCCAGTTTAAAGTGCTTGTCCAGTCTAAATCTATAAGTCTGAAGTGACTCTGTGTAATTGCATACTTATGTATCCTCACATCACACTCACTGTCCACTGTGAGGATTCACTGGTTTCAGAGCTGGGAACAGCTGTCACGTGTCCGCAAATCCGACAAGAGTTGCGCAGCTTCGATCAGTGCATGTGTATTGCGTGAGGCTGCGTCCATCTAGTTGGAATATAGCTGAGTGTATGCATACCACATACTCGTGGCTACGTGATCGCTGCTTCTGGCTCTGAAACCAGTGAACCCTCACAGGATAGAATGCATGTGATATGAGCATCCAGATATAGGCCAGAAAACCCCTTGGGTTGAATCTTTTTACCAAACTATTGAAGTTAATCATAATTACAAAAAAACACAGAGCATTAGTAATAGAGCAAAAAGCAATAGATATAGTGAAATCTGGCATTACAACATATGGTAAACATAAATGTGTGCGACATAAAAAATGCATCCACCTCATGTCACTTAATAAATTATTATTTTTCATTTTGTTTAGTTGCGTTTACTTGTTATTGTACAGAGACATAAAAGATAAAATGATCTTATATGATGTGATGTACATGGAATATTCAAAGCAAAACATATGAATGCATGACGTTACAAATAGTGCTCCAGTGAAGGCTAATTAGTGATGGGCGAGTCCTAAATTACTCGGAATCGCTTGACTCTAGCGAGTCCGAGCCCGGGACTCGCTACTCGTTGCGAGTCTAGCGAGTCCAATGTTAATGAATGGGGAAGCGAGTAATAGCGAGTAGTGTGCGATTTACAAATCACAGATGTGTCTCGAAAGCTTCAGCCTGAAGCAATCCTAGTTTTGTCAGAGACTCTGAGAAAACTAGGATTGCCATTGATTTGCATTGGACTCGTTTACTGTGCAAGTAATCGCTGGGAAACTCGCACAGATAAGAGTCCGGCTGTCTGCTCTGTGTGCTGGCTGCCGCAGCTCCAGGGTCCTAGAGCCCGCCTGCTGCCTGATGTAGCAGAGCTGAGATTGTTCTCAGTCTGCTCATTCCCTGTGCATAGACATCTATATCTATGCACAGGGGATGTAGCAGAGAGGACATCGCGTTTTGGACTACGTCGGACGGAAGAGGATTTTTTAAATTAAAGATGGAGTCCCTAATGGCTTTTTTTTTAAATTTCTAATAAAAAAATTTCTCTGTGTGGTGTTTTTTTAACCCTTTATTGGAGATTCTTAGTGGCTGGGTCAAACGTGGCCTGACATTAAGAATCTCGGGCTTAATACCAGCTTGTATAACAAAGCTGGTATTAACCCCTATATTACCCAGCGTGCCACCGCCACCAGGGCCGCTGGAAGAGCGGGGTTCAGCGCCAGAGGATGGCGCTTCAATAAACGCGCCATCTTCTGGGGGGCTGCGGGCTGCAATTTGCAGCGGGGGGTGCCCAGAAAGCTTGGGCATCCCTGCATGCGGATTCCAGCCCCCAGCTGCTTAGCTGTACCTGGCTAGACATAGAAATTGCGCAGAGCCCCACGCATTTATTTTTTATTATTTCATGAAATTCATGAAATAATAAAAAAAAAGGGCTCCCCTATATTCTTGTGTCTGGCCAGGTACAAATAGGCACCTGGGGGTTGGGGGCAGCCCGTCGCTGCCTGCTGGATCCGGCTGGTTCCAGAAATACGGCGAAGCCCATGTAATTTTTTTTCTGAAAAATTAATAAAACAATCCTAAAAAAGGGACTGCATCTTTATTAACCCCTCTCCCATGGTCCAGGGGTTAATAAAGATGCAGTCCCTTTTATTTACATTGTTTTATGGATTTGTCAGAAAAAAATTTCGCGTGGGCTGCGTCGTATTTCTGGAACCAGCAGGATCCAGCAGGCAACGACGGGTTGCCCCCAACCCCAGGTGCCTATTTGTACCTGGCCGGACACAAGAATATAGGGGAGCCCTTTTTTTAATTATTTCATGAATTTCATGAAATAATAAAAAAAAATGCGTGGGGCTCCGCGCAATTTCTATGTCTAGCCAGGTACAGCTAAGCAGCTGGGGGCTGGAATCCGCAGTGCAGGGAGGCCCAAGCTTTCTGGGCACCCCCCGCTGCAAATTGCAGCCCGCAGCCGCCCCAGAAGATGGCGCGTTCATTGAAGCGCCATCCTCTGGCGCTGAACCCCGCTCTTCCAGCGGCCCTGGTGGCGGTGGCACGCTGGGTAATAAAGGGGTTAATACCAGCTTTGTTATACAAGCTGGTATTAAGCCCGAGATTCTTAATGTCAGGCCACGTTTGACCCAGCCACTAAGAATCTCCAATAAAGGGTTAAAAAAACACCACACAGAGAAAATTTTTTATTAGAAATAAAAAAAAAAAGCTATTAAGGACTCCATCTTTAATTAAAAAAATCCTCTTCCGTCCGACGTAGTCCAAAACGCGATGTCCTCTCTGCTACATCCCCTGTGCATAGATATAGATGTCTATGCACAGGGATGAGCAGACTGAGAACAATCGCAGCTCTGCTACATCATCTCTGTGAGCAGGCGGGCTCTAGGACCCTGGAGCTGCGGCAGCCTGTACAGAGCAGACAGCTGGACTCGGCTCGCAAAGTAACAGTAGTTACTTTGCGAGTTTCCCTGTGATTACTCGCACAGTAATCAGACCAATGCAAGTCAATGGCAATCCTAGTTTTGTCAGCGTCTCTGACAAAACTAGGATTGATATTGATTTGCATTGGACTCGTTGCTGTGCGAGTAATCTCTGGGAAACTCGCAGAGTACCGAGTCCTGCGAGTCCCTTACTACTCGCCGAGTAACGAGTCCTAGCGAGTAGATTCGCCCATCCCTAAGGCTAATATACATGACTTTAGTAAAAAGAGAAAATCAAGTGGGTGATCTATTAATTTTCTCTGCAAGATCATCAACTGTTCAGAGATGACCCCTTAAAAAGGAATTGCATTATTTCACAATATATCATTGTATGATGATTGTCATATCTCTAAAACTTACAGCATACTTAACTTAAATTAGCGAAAATGGTAATTACTTTTAATCAGCTAAACAAACATTTTCTTTCCACCAAATTCCACAGTGATAAACATTACACCATGGTTTTGGCTCTTAGTATACAGCTGGGATCGATCATCACATAAACTACATTCATTTACCATAGAATCTGACAATACTCTGTGTTGCATGACTGACTAAATCAATAAAACATAGAATAAATACATTTAGTGAATATTGCAAATGAGTAATGCAAAAAAGTTAGGTTGGGTTGAAAATCACTGTACCATTTTTTTTTTACATTTTGGAGAATAAGTGAAAAAAAAACATGTTGTGATTTACTCCTTGTAACCCTTTAATAAGCTGGAAAATAAATGTATGAAAATTAATATATGAACCTAACCTGAAATGTCTTGTTTAATTATGATCAATAAATATTAATTTGTTTAAGGAATGGTCATTTATAGCTGTGAAAAACTCAATTATGAGTTGTGTGCTTGTACAGACCTCATTGAATCTGGTGTGAAGGATACACATCAGCAGATGACTGGAAATTGTGGTTTTCTTGACTACATCTTGGTCTGCCTTCTACACCTAAAAGACCAGATAGACAAGGCTTGGGACTCCAAACTGGAACTATCACTGTACAGTTTAATACGAAAAAAAGGTCTGACTTCTCTTTCTAGGTTGCGTCTTTCTCAGCAGGGACCTTTAGCTGCATCCAAATCACTTCCAAGAATTGTCCAGTGAGTTAAGGAAAATTGCACCTTGAGTTCTTAATAAAATTTCCATTTATTGGTATACAGATAAACAGCTTTTTTTGCACATAAAAACACACAGGTCAGTTTATCATTTCTTGAGGCAAAATGTTTCGGCTAGCTTGTAGCCTTACTTAACTTTTTCCTTAACTCACTGGACAATTCTTGGAAGTAATTATTGTACAGTTCTCCTTTGCTAAGGTAGACAATCATGTTTATGATATTAAAGTATACTTGTCTTTTCAAATAAAATCAGTACTAAAGCAGTCTTGCTGTTTTTATCACCTACAATAAGGTAAAACTGCTTTTGTTGCACATGCCAGTCTAATGTGTACAAGAACAGCCCCACTTCTCATGCTCGGTATCATGCTGTCTACTTTTTGAATGAGTCTATAAACATTTTATCAGCACTATATGCACTGGAATTCTTTTCTATTGCTTCCCAGCATGGATTAAACAAACCGTGGTCCAATAGCTTGTCTGTGAGCATGGAGTCTCAACAATCTCATGATAGGCAACATAAGTACTTGAACAGAGTTAGTATTCACTGGTGTGTATTTGCTGATAGTCTGCTGGCAATGTCCTCAGCAGCACCTCCTTCAGTTTCCAATAATCTCAGGCTCACTTCTTTAACAGCATAGCAAATATTCCAAAATCTGAGGACAACCCCTAACTTAGTATCCTCTGCTCAGCAGGACAAAGTTTGTGTCATGACATTGTCCACATACCCGCTGCCTACATCTCTCAATGAAAGTGTCACAGTCCCTTGCCACACAAACATCACACCTTTAGTCAGTTATGGCATAGCAAGCCTCTTGGCAAAAAGGGAGACAGTCATATCTACGTGGGTTGTGATGGGGAAATAAAGTACTTTGGGATATTAAATGGGTTATATTATTACCAATGCAATTCTGCACAGTACTGGCGCTTTCACAAGGTATAATTTCCAGGTGTACAGGGTACAACAATTGAAGAAAAAAAGCTCCAAAAGCATGAGGAGAAGGAAGTCAATGAAAAAAGTGTTGACACACAGAAGGTGCATAATAAAGTGTGAAAGGAATGAGGGCAGGGTGGACTGTTAAAACATGATCAAGCGGATATCTAGAGGGGTGTGATAGAAAGATGTAAATGTTAGTAATTGTAAAAAGATATAACTGAAAAAGGTACCACAAGTAGAAAAAGGTGGCTATGTAAGAATCCAGTGTGAAGTGACGAAGAGAAAAAGGCATGGAAAGAGATTGAAAATAGCCTGTGTACAAAACAAAATAAAATTAACCGTTTGCTCTTAGAGCCTAAAGAAGTGGAAACGGAGTACCGAAATGAACCACAATGAAAACTGTGGCAGGAGAAGAAGGATCAAGATTGAAATGAGTTTACCATTAAATAAATACAAAAAAACGCTTCCATTTTTGATCAGAGGAGGTAATCCAGAGAGTTTTAGAATAGGGGGTGTAAATAGTGGAGACTGTGTGCAATGATAGAATTAGTGTGAATGTGGTGAAGGGAATTAAAACTTTAAAGTTATTGTAAAAATATACAAATGATCCCTTCAGTGAGGAAATAGACAAACTTTAATGCCACCTAATAAAGGTAGCAATCTTAAAAGTCATAATTGACTCTGTAATAAGACTTTTAATATGACTTTGGATTTGTGCCAGATAAGAAGCCCAAATTGCAGATGCTGCGTTTCGGGGTGATTGCCCCTCATCAGTTCAGTGTGTGGGATTCAGATGTGGCTGATGAGAGTCTAAGACAGGTCTGGAGGAGTATATATTCTCCTTGTGGAGAGTATTCTGCCTGCCGGCTGAGGAGACATAGCCACAATGCAAATTGTCACTTCAGTGCGTCTGCAATTTGGGGGTCTTGAGTTCGTCTTCTTCCTCACTGAAGTGACAATTTGCATATTTCCCAGAGGAGCATTGCGGCTGTGAGTCTCCTCAGCCGGCAGGCAGAATGCTCTGAAACATATAGAAACTTATAGAAAAATCCAGTAAGATAAATAAAAGAAAAAGAGCAAAAAATGAGTAAGTATTACACAAAAATAATGAATAACTTAACAATATAAGTTGTATAAAAATAAGGCCATTCTATATGGGGATGTGTGTGAATTAAGAAAACTTTCTGCGATGGATTGTGTACCCTCATAAAACAATAGAGAAATTGTACTGGCATATATACCGTATATACTCGTGTATAAGCCGACCCGTGTATAAGCCGACCCCCCTACTTTTGCCCCCAAAATCTGGGAAAACCTATTGACTCGTGTATAAGCCGAGGGTGGACCCCAGCACAGGTATACAGCCCCCAGCAGTGTGGTATACAGGCCCCCGCAGTGGTGTACAGGCCTCCCCAGTGGTAGTATACAGCCCCCAGAAGTGTGGTATACAGCAGCCTCCCCAGTGGTACATACAGGCCCCAGCAGTGTTACAGCAGCCTCCCCAGTGGTATATACAGCAGCAGCCCCAGTGGTAGTATACAGCAGCCCCAGAGATATATACAGCAGCCCCAGAGGTATATACAGCAGCCCCAGAGGTAGTATACAGAAGCCCCAGAGGTAGTATACAGCAGCAGCCCCAGTAGTAGTATACAGCAGCAGCCCCAGTAGTAGTATACAGAAGCCCCAGTGGTAGTATACAGCAGCCCCAGTAGTAGTATACAGCAGCAGCCAGCAAGCAGCACCCCAGGGGGTATACAGAGCAGCAGCCCCAGGGGGTATACAGAGCAGCAGCCCCAGGGGGTATACAGAGCAGCAGCCCCAGGGGGTATACACAGCAGCAGCCCCAGGGGGTATACACAGCAGCATCCCCAGGGGGTATACACAGCAGCAGCCCCAGGGGGTATACACAGCAGCAGCCCCAGGGGTTATACAGAGCAGCAGCCCCAGGGGGTATACAGAGCAGCAGCCCCAGGGGGTATACAGAGCAGCAGCCCCAGGGGGTATGCAGAGCAGCAGCCCCAGGGGGTATACAGAGCAGCAGCCCCAGGGGGTATACACAGCAGCAGCCCCAGGGGGTATACACAGCAGCAGCCCCAGGGGTAATACACAGCAGCATCCCCAGGGGGTATACACAGCAGCAGCCCCAGAGGTATTATACCGGGGCTCCAGCTGTATACAGCAGCCCCAGCTGTATACAGCCCCCCCGTGGTATCCAGGGCCCCCCTTGCTGCAACCTGTAAAGGAAGATGTCCTTATACTTATCGCTGCCGCCGCCGCTCCGCTGCTCGGTCACCGTGATGCTCCGGGTCTTCATGCTTCCTGTTCCTTTGTCGGCGCTCGAACAATGACGTCATTTCCTGAGCGCCGGAGAAGGAACAGGAAGCATGAAGACCCGGAGCATCGCGGTGACCGAGCAGCGGAGCGGCGGCGGCAGCAATAAGTATAAGGACATCTTCCTTTACAGGTTGCAGCAAGGGGGGCCCTGGATACCACGGGGGGGCTGTATACAGCTGGGGCTGCTGTATACAGCTGGGGCTACCGTATATACCCCGTGTATAAGCCGAGGGGGACTTTTCAGCACATTTTTTGTGCTGAAAAACTCGGCTTATACACGAGTATATACGGTAAGTAAAATTAAAGTGTCTATTATACTGTAAAACATAAAATATGAGAGTAATATGTGTAAAAGGTAAAATACATATAAAACACAATACATAGATTTGCCAAACTCATAAAAAATTTTGTGATCTAATTGAGTCACTGAGGCACTAATGTATTCAACATATAGATCCAATAAATTTCCTTTTCTTTTTGAGGAACTCCTCAATCCACAATAGAAATATACAGTTGTGGCCAAAAGTATTGACACCCCTGCAATTCTGTGAGATAATACTCAATTTCTTCCTGAAAATGATTGCAATCACAAATTCTTTGGTATTATTATCTTCATTTAATTTGTCTTCAATGAAAAAACACAAAAAGCATTGTCCTAAAGCCAAATTGGATATAATTCCACACCAAACATAAAAAAGGGGGAGGACAAAAGTATTGGCACTGTTAGAAAAATTATGTGATGCTTCTCTAATTTGTGTAATTAACAGCACCTGTAACTTCTCTGTGGCACCTAACAGGTGTTGGCAACAATTAAATCACACTTGCAGCCAGTTGACATGGATTAAAGTTGACTCAGCCTCTGTCCTGTGTCCTTGTGTCTACCACATTGAGCATGGAGAAAAGAAAGAAGACTAAAGGACTGTCTGAGTACTTGAGAAACCAAATTGTGAGTAAGCATGAGCAATCTCAAGGCTACAAGTCCATCTTCCAAAGACCTGAATGTTCCTGTGTCTACCGTGCGCAGTGTCATCAAGAAGTTTAAAGCCCATGGCACTGTGGCTAACTTCCCTAGATGTGGACGGAAAAGAAAAATTGACGAGAGATTTCCACGCAAGATTGTGAGGTGGATGAAGAACCTCGACTAACATCCAAACAAGTTCAAGCTGCCCTGCAGTCCGAGGGTACAACAGTGTCAACCCGTACTATCCGTTGGGGTCTGAATGAAAAGGGACTGTATGGTAGGAGACCCAGCAAGACCCCACTTCTTACCCCAAGACATAAAAAAGCCAGGCTGGAGTTTGCCGAAACTGACCTGAGAAAGCCTAAAACGTTTTGGAAGAATGTTCTCTCGTCAGAAAAGACAAAAGAAGAGCTTTTTGGGCAAAGGCATCAACATAGAGTTTACAGGAGAAAAAAAGAGGCATTCAAAGAAAAGAACACGGTCCCTACAGTCAAGCATGGCGGAGGTTCCCTGATGTTTTGGGGTTGCTTTGCTGCCTCTGGCACTGGACTGCTTGACTGTGTGCATGGCATTATGAAGTCTGAAGACTACCAACAAATTTTGCAGCATAATGTAGGGCCCAGTGTCAGAAAGCTGGGTCCCCCTCAGAGGTCATGGGTCTTCCAGCAGGACAATGACCCAAAACACACTTCAAAAAGCACTAGAAAATGGTTTGAGAGAAAGCACTGGAGACTTCTAAGGCGGCCAGCAATGAGTCCAGACCTGAATCCCATAGAACACCTGTGGAGAGATCTAAAAATGGCAGTTTGGAGAATGCACCCTTCAAATATCAGGGATCTGGAGCAGTTTGTAAAAGAAGAATGGTCTAAAATTCCAGCAGAGCATTGTAAAAAACTCATTGATGGTTACCGGAAGCGGTTGATCACAGTTATTTTGGCTAAAGGTTGTGCAACTAAGTATTAGGCTGAGGGTGTCAATACTTTTGTCTGGCCCATTTTTGGAGTTTTGTGTGAAATGATCAATGTTTTGCTTTTTGCTTCATTCTCTTTTGTGTTTTTTCATTGAAGACAAATTAAATGAAGATAATAACACCAAAGAATTTGTGATTGCAATCATTTTCAGGAAGAAACTCAGTATTATCTGACAGAATTGCAGGGGTGTCAATACTTTTGGCCACAAATGTATGCAGTGTGATTGTCATGTTTGTTGGATGTCTGGAGATACCATGATACATAAAGCCTTTGGCTATATTGGCTCAGTGTGAATTGAGCCTTTTATGCAATATTTGCATTGTCCTACCAACATACTGCAGCCTGCATTTACACTTAACAAAATAGATTATGAATTGGGTCTGGCAGATCATATAATTCATATAGAAGATCATATAAGTTATATAGAATCCCTCTTGATCCTCATGTATCAGCTTCTGGAGTTCTCTGGTGTAGCTACATCTCACCTCTTGAGTTAATAATTAAATTCTACTTTTGTTAATGCACTCTTCACACTGAGGAATGCATCGCTGCTCCTCTGTGAGATGGCATAACTCGTAATAGTAGCACTTTCTTCTGCAGGTGGGTAGGTCTACTTCAACTGAGATAAGCATCCTAAATGCTCCACTGTGGCTTATACTAATCCTTAGCATTGTGCACATACTGTATATAGTGAACTTTTCTTCCTTCACTACCTGTCTGCTCTGTGTGTGTCTGACCTTTGCTGGTTGGAAATCACTTCATAGTATGCTCACAATGCTTGCTGCATGCATCCCACATTGACTAAGCAATCAAAATCTCAGTGCACATTTCCTCTTTAATGGAAAAAGTACAAAACCATCACCATATGCCCTTACTGGCTGAAACTAAATTGCTATCCAGCAACAACTGGGGTACATCTGGCATGTTGACTCTAACAGTCACAACATTACTCAGTATGTTACTCATTATAAGATGAGGTCTGGGGAATTTGTGCCAGATCAGATCCCCAATCTGCAGATGCTGCATTTCAGGGCAATTGCCCCTCATCAGTGCAGTGTATGGGACTCTGATCTAGTTGTGTGAGAGGCTAAAACGAGGTCTGGGGGAATAGCTATTCTCGTTATGGAGATAATTCTGCCTGCCGGCTTAGGAAACTTATAGCCACAATGCTGCTCTGGGAAATATGCAAATTGTCACTTCAATGAGGAAGTGCTCAAACTCTAGTGCCACTTATTGAAGGAGTCATTCATAGAGCAGAGTGCCCTTGCCAAAAAGTCTATATAGGTCTTACCACGAGAGAACTTAAAATCAAGGCATGAGAACACTACCTTGATATTGAAATGATGAAAACCCACTGAAGATTAAACCTCAATAACAATCAATTCCAAAACATTTTAAGAAGTTCCATGATTTCAATCCAACCCTACTTAGGGAATAGACTTGTTGACTTTAGGACCTAAAGGTGGTAATCTTGGAAGGATGTTGGTGCAGATGGAAAGTAAGTGGATTTATCGTTTTGATACCCTTGCTCCAAAAGGCTTAAATGAAACTATATTTGTTGCTCTTTTGTAGTTCTCTAGTCTATTTTATTATCGTGTGTATTTACATTGGGATGGGCGGTTTGTTTTTGTTTTTAATCTAGAATATTATTTGATTATGTTTTTAATTGTTTTATATTGATTTTAATATTTTGTCTTAAAATTAATACTGATGTTGATAAGCTAAATGATTTCTTAATATGCATTTTATGTCTTTAAGAAGGAGTGACGTCATTGAATATTAATGGAAATGGGCGCAATATGAGGGACACTTAATTTCTTTTGGGTTCTAATGAACATCTTCACTTTTACAATTATTTTATTATTATTTTTTGGAATCATGCTTAATTATGTGCTGGTTGTATCACTATTATATATAGTTTGTATTGAATTGGCGCCACCCATTTATCCTTTTTAATTTTCAATAAGTGCGGACTGATGACCCTATAATGATGTTAAGCGAAGACCGCCCATTCACCCTCTTCAAATTTTCAGGAAGGGTGGCCTGATGATCCAATAAAAATGTTGAGTGAGGGCCACCCATTTATATTCTTAAAATTTTCAGCAATTGCGGCCTGATGACCCTATAAAAATGGTGAGGAAGGGTCACCCATTTACCCTCTTTAAATTTTAAGCAAGGGCTTCCCTATAAAAATTGTTGAGTGAGGCCACCTGTGTACTCTCTTAAAATTTGCAGCAAGCTCAAAGTAATGATCCTATAAAAATGTTGAGTGACAGCCACCAATTTACCATCCTTTAATTGTCAGCAATGGGTGGCCTGATGACCCTACAAAAATGTTAAGCGAGCGCCACCTATTTAACCTCATAAAATTTGCAGTAAGGGCAATCTGATGATCCAATAAAAATGTTGCGTGAGGTCCACCTGTTTACTCTATTAAAATTTTCAGCAGTTGCGGCCTTATGACCCTATAAAAATGGTGAGCACGGGCTGGTCTTTCACTCTCTTAAAATTTTAAGCAAGGGCAGCCTGATGATTCTATAAAAATGTTATGCCTGTGTATTCTCTTAAAATTTTGCAGCAAGCTCAACCTGTAAAAGTATTGAGCAGGGCCACCTATTTATCCTCTTAAAATTTTCAGCAAGGGTGGCCTGATGACCTTATAAGATTGTTGAGGGAGAGACGCCCGTTTACCCTCCTAACATTTTCAGCAAGGCTGCCTGATGACCCTATAAAAATGTTCAGAGAAGGCCACTCATTTGCTCTCTTAATATTTTCAGCAAGGCCAGCCTGATCACCCCATAAAAATGTGAGTGAGGGCTGCCCATTTACCCTCCTAAAATTTTCAGCAAGGGTGATCTAATGACCCTATAAAAATGTTGAGTGATAACCAGTCTTCTTCCCTCTTAAAATTGTCAGCAATCTGTGGCCTGATGACCCTGTAAAAATGTTGAGCGAGGGCTGCCCATTTTCCCTATTAAAATTTTAAGCAAGGGCAGCCTGATGACCCTAAAAAAAGTTACGCAAGGGCAGCCTGATTACCCCATAAAAAGTTGAGTGAGGGATGCCCGTTTATACTCTTAAAATATTCAGCAAGGATGATTTGATAACCCTATAAAAATGTTCAGTAAGGGCCACCCATTTACCTTCTTAAAATTTTTAGCTAGGCAGCCTAATAACCTTATAAAATGTTGATTGGGGCCACCCATTTACCCTATTGCAATGCTCAGCAAGGGCTGCCTGATGACCCTATAGAAATGTTGAGTAATAGCCACTTGCTACCCTCTTAAAAATGTCAGCCTGATGATTCTATAAAAATGTTGAGCCAAGGGCAGCCTGATGACCCAAGAAAAAATTTGAGTTTGGGCTGCCCATTTACCCTCCTAAAATTTTCAGCAAGGGTGCCTGATGACCCTATAAAAATGTTCAGTGAGGGCCACCCATTTACTTTCTTAAAATTTTCAACAAGTGCAGTCTGATAACCCCATACAAATTTTGAGCAAGGGTTCCCATTTACAATCTTAAAATATTCAGCAAGAGGGGACTGGAAACCCTACAAAGTTTGAGTGAGGGACGCTCATTTACACTCCTAAAATTTTCAGTAAGGATGACCTGATGACCCTATAAAAAATGTTGACCGAGGGCCACCCATTTAGGCTGCGTTCACACTATGCATATTTTTGCATTTTTTTTTACAGCGCTTTTACCCCAAAAGTGCATCTGTGTCTGCAGTTCCTGACAAAGTGAATGGAAATTCACTTTTGACGTTCAGACACTCCACATTTTTCGGCTACGCTTTTAGGGCTGAAAACGCGTGCGTAAAAAGAATGAACTTGTCAATTGTTTGCGCAAATATGTGTGCGCTTTCTCCCATAGGCCCCATTATAAGCGCTGAATTACGCATCGCCATTCAGACAATGCTGTATTCCAGCGCCTATAAACGCAGGCCATGAGGAAATTCAGGATGTGATGTCACATGGGGGAGGAAGAATCCTGTGTTCCTCCCCATGTGTGACATATTGGGGCTGAAGTCTTGCTTTCCCAGTGCAAGCAAAATAAAAGAGAATAAAAAGTATTAAGAATAAAAAAATAAATGCATACTCCACTCACTGTCCAGGACCCGAGGGGAGGACGTCCGATCGCTGCCAGGACCTTAAAGGTGTGATTGGTTGGTATCAATCAGGTGATACATCACATGACGCACCAGCAGATCGCTACCGGCCAATCACATCTGGAGGTCCTGCCAGCGATCAGACGTCTTCCCCTCGGGTCCCGGACAGCTGGCCAAGCAGAATTTATTTTTAATACTTTTTTTTCTCTTTTATTTTGCTTTCACAGTGTATGTAGATACATTGGGAAAGCAAAACTTCAGCCCCGACATGTCACACGGGGAAAGGAACACAGGATTCTTCCTCCCCCTGTATGACATCACTTCCTCTGCACCTCTTTGGGGAAAAATGTAGCTGTAAAAAAAGCGGTGTGTGAATGCACCGCGTTTTTTTACCGACACAAAATAGCGCAACGCAAAAAAAGCGACAATTATGTCATGTGTGAACGCAGCTTTACCCTCTTGAAACTTTCACCAAGGGCCGTCTTATGATCCTATAAAAATGTACAACATTTGCAGCAGCTGTGAGACCAGTGAAGTCATTGTGGTATACAGCTGTGATGTCATATTAACTCAGCTGACATCACTGCTCTCACAGCTGCGGCTCCATTAGTGAGAGAGTGGACCTCCTGGTGAGCGGTCATTGTAAAGTCACCACTCACTGAAATGTAGCAAAACCGGGAAGCGTCGCTGGAAATTGTGTTGTGGATTACCATCAGAGTTGGATATATTTGGCAGCTAATAAATGGGTAAAAAACCCATGTCTGTTTTATTTCTAATATAGGCTATTTCTCAGTGTGTGTGTTTTTTAACTATTTACTTACAGAATTGGTAATGTCCCATAAAGACCTAAATATCACCAATCCAGGGCTTGATGACAATTGTCAATTTTTAGCTGTCATTAACCCCTTATATTACCCTGATTGGCATAGCACCAGGGAAATTGAGAAGAGCTGGGTAATGTGCCAGAATTTGGAGCATCTAATGAATTCGCTAAAATTCTGGGCGACTGCGGGCTGCTATTCTTGGTCTGCCGGGACCCAATGACTATGTGCCTCCCCAGGGTAACAATACCAACCCCCAGCTATGTGCTTTATCTTTTATCTTGGCCGAGTATAAAATTGTGGCAGACCCCACGAGTTTTTTTAAATGATGTATTTAAATAATAATAAAAATAACGTAGGGTCCCCTTTGATAGCTAATATAAAGCACCCAGCTGGGGGCTGCAAGCCACATTATCCACTTTATCTGCACTGAGAATCAAAAATACAGGAGATCACACACATTTTTTTTCAATTATTTATTTATTTTTATATCTCTGTGTGTTTATGGCAACCAATCACATATGCCGACACAGAGGACGTCTGACTGCAATCAATTACAGATGCCAGCATACAGGACTTATAACTGCAACTAATCCCATAGGGTGGGTAGGGGAACCAGGGGAATATTTATGAGGCTTAATGAGCAGACCAGAATGTAGTGTATAGTAGTGTGCAGTGAGCCATGATGGAGGTGCCAGATGTTGCAGAGGGGCCAGCTGGGATATGTAGTTCCACTGGCACACCAAAATAGAGTCCGAGAAATTCGTGAAAAAACGTATTCTTTAATGATGGTTTTCAGACAAATGATATATGCTTTGTCAACAGTAAAGCATACAGATTTGTCAGACGTTTTGACCGTAGTCTTCTTCTTATGACATTAATGACTAACTAAAAGACAAAAGATTATAAAAATTATTAGTATAAATGCTAATTAACACCGTCTTAGAAAATTATCATCACTTTGTTTGTTCACCACAAAGATTACAGAAGTTTTGCAAAAAAGGTTTACAAAAAACTCTTTGCAAATAATTACAAAAAAATGTTTTTAGAAAGAAATATGTATAAAATCAAATACAATAAATGTAATAGTACAAAAGCAATGGACATTAAGTCACCTATCATTGTAGAGAGGATAAAGGCATATATTACCTGAGTACAGTCCTGTGCTATAACGTGCTACTGTGAATAAACACTGTATACAACTAGTCTAAAATAAAATAATATTCACAAAATTATGATCAGAAATTATTTATATGTTCATAAGCAAAGGTGTAATAATAGAGCATGGGAAAATAATAATATAAGCAATATTAGCTTATGTGGAAAACCACTAGGATAATTATATGTGAATATATATGAGGATATATGAATCTATGCGAATACAATCACTGTCATAGTTACAGCCCCATAGTGAATTCTAGCAATTCACATATGTCACACATGAATTCACTAATTTTCCTCTTATGTGCTATAAGAGACCTAGGAATTTACGCGATAATCTTGTCAGAACGGATATAGGCTCCAATAAGAGAGTGCCAAGCCAGAGATTCCTTAGCACACCCAGACAAGGGAATTTTCCTTGTCTTGCATGCACACAATGTTCTCACATTGTTAAAGGTGCTACCTTTCCACATCCGAGATCTGGGCAGGTATTTCCCATCAAGGGTTATTTTACTTGCGACTCTACGTATGTCGTATACATTTATTGTATTTGATTTGAATTTTTTGTAAACCTTTTTTTGCAAAACTTCTGTAATCTTTGTGGTGAACAAACAAAGTGATGATAATTCTCTAAGACGGTGTTAATTAGCACTTATACTAATAATTTTTGTAATCTTTTGTCTTTTTGTTAGTCATTAATGTCATAAGAAGAAGACTACGGTCGAAACGTCTGACAAATCTGTATACTTTACTATTGACAAAGCATATGTCACTTGTCTGCAAACCATCATTAAAGAATACGTTTTTTCACAAATTTCTCGGACTCTATTTTGGTGTGCCAGATCATATTCTACTATTCATAATTATTCCTGAGCACCCTATAGGTTGTGAGCCAGCCTTGTGTTGTTCTTGATAAAGAGAAGGAAATCCTGAAATATTAGTTGAATAAAGAATTGTAAATGAAGCGGAACGACTGAAACAGTTGACTATATCCTGCCCTCAAGCAGTTGTTAAATTACTTCAATTTTAATAATGGAGAATTAATATTAAAACATCATACTATAACTTAAGACTATGATAGTTACATTCCATTTTATATTTCTGCTGACTGATTATTATATCAGTACATTGCAGGCTTCAAAGGAAGAACTGCAAATAATTAAAGAAAATGAAGGCTAACTATGGAACATTTTGAACACAGTGATCTCATAGGTTAGTAGATAGCTGTACCCTTCCCTTACACAGCTGTACCTACATAGTTATTTAAAAAAAAAATCATAAAATTGCTTCTGGGATGTTGTTTATCTGAAATTCATAATTGGTAGAGATAAGCAAATGGATTTGTAGGATACTGATCCAGTAGTTCATGGCTGTCAGATGGGAGCCAAGCGAGCAGCCTCCTAGCTTCAGATTTCTCGATGGGCCTCTTCTAGTTTATAGGCCCGGTGCTACATCATTGTTACAGTGTGAATCAAAAGAAGCGCTGAAGATTCAGGATTCAGGAGGTTTGCGGCACTCCCTTCCAGGGACCGTGTACTACTGACATGACTGCTGAACCAGCGTTCTGTGATTCAATCCACTCATTTCTAAAAAATACCTTTTTCTTTCAATGGACACATTAGATAGTTTTCCACCCTAAAGGGGGAAATGTTAGCAGTCACCATCAGTAAGGATTTATATATTTACTAGCTGTAGAGCCCGGCGTTGTCCGGGCATAGTAACTGACATGTCTTAGTTATAATAGAAGGATTACTTTGCACATAAACATCTGCCTCTAGATCCCCCTCCTCCATAAAATGTTGCCTGGTGGTTCTGCTTCTAGCTCCTCTCCCGCCATAGAATGTTGTCTGGTTCTGCCTCTAGCTCCTCCCTTTCCATAGAATCCTGTCTAGTTCTGCCTCTAGCTCCTCCTCCTCCTCCATAGAATGTTGTCTAGTTCTGCCTCTAGCTCCTCCCCTCCATAGAATGTTGCCTTGTTCTGCCTCTAGCTCCTCCCCTCCATAGAATGTTGCCTTGTTCTGCCTCTAGCTCCTCCCTTTCCATAGAATCCTGTCTAGTTCTGCCTCTAGCTCCTCCTCCTCCTCCTCCATAGAATGTTGTCTAGTTCTGCATCTAGCTCCTCCCCTCCATAGAATGTTGCCTTGTTCTGCCTCTAGCTCCTCCCTTTCCATAGAATCCTGTCTAGTTCTGCCTCTAGCTCCTCCTCCTCCTCCATAGAATGTTGTCTAGTTCTACCTCTAGCTCCTCCCCTCCATAGAATGTTGCCTTGTTCTGCCTCTAGCTCCTCCCTTTCCATAGAATCCTGTCTAGTTCTGCCTCTAGCTCCTCCTCCTCCTCCATAGAATGTTGTCTAGTTCTGCCTCTAGCTCCTCCTCCATAGAATGTTGTCTGGTTCGCCCTCTGGCTCCTCTCCCTCCATAGAATATTGTCTGGTTCTGTCCCTAGCTCCTCAACCTCCATAGAATGTTGTCTTGTTGTGACTCTAGCTCCTACCCCTCGATAGAATGGGGTGGGATATTGATATAAGGTAGTGAAAATCACTATACCAGTGCCATTCCCATCCACAATCCTAAAGTGCAATATCAGTTTACTAAGCTTCACTTACCCATTGTGATGGGATCCTCCTTTTTAACAGCACGTGTCACAGCCCCAACACGTGTTTCACGTGTGGCTGCTTCAGGGGGCATGGGGTGATGGTGCTGGATCAGCTATTTATCTATTTACCTGATGAGGTAATGATGTGCAGCTGCACATAAGGTTGTGCACCGCACCAGCGGTCCCCAACAGGAGGTGAAGGCTTTGCAGGGCGCATGGGGCAGGAAGAAACTTCCAGTGACGTCATCAGCCCCGTGCGTCCAATACGGAAGCCCCAAACAACCCAGGTGACCGTCAGTGCAGTCAGCATGTGCAGTAGCGCTCCACCATCTTAGGTATGGGCAAATTTAAAGGCAAAACACTCCCAAGTCACAGTCATGTGACATGGAGTGTATAGAACCACCTCTCACTTGTAAACAGATCTAAGGAGCGTTATTACACTGTTGGGATTGTAAATCTAAAGTGCAAATGCATATAAGAAGTAGAGATAAGAAAAGAAAGGGGAGAAATACAAATAAACATCAGTTTGTACACCAATTTTCACAAGTATTATAGTTAAAGTGTGAGATGGAGTAGAGGCTGCATCTCTCATACAATATAGATTATATCAGGGGCGGAACTACACTGGTGCAGCCGGTGCAGCTGCACCAGGGCCCCGACCGGTTAGGGGGCCCCTTCAAGCCTGGAGGGGGCCCCCAGCCGACCCCCACAAGCCGCGGGAGAGCGCGGCTCTCAGCGCGGCTCTCCCAGCCGACCCCACAAGCCGCGGGAGAGCGCGGCTCTCAGCGCGGCCCTCCCAGCCAACCCCCACAAGCCGCCGTCACCAGGCGGGAGAGCGCGACAGGAGCAGGCGGGAGAGCGCGGCAGGACCAGGCGGGAGAGCGCGGCAGGACCAGGCGGGAGAGCGCGGCAGGAGCAGGACCAGGCGGGAGAGAAGCAGCGGTAAGAGCGCACTAGCACCCCCCCCCCGGTCCACACCTGCACCAGGGCCCCCGGGGGTGACGGTCCGCCCCTGGATTATATTGTCCATAAGGTGCATCATGGTTGTTCTTCCTTGTTCTCCTCTTAATCTCCATCCATAAACACTATCCATTTACTCTCAGTAAATCAGGGAAATAGAAACAGCAGGGTAAAGGTGATACAACTAAAAAATAAAAGATAAAAGTGCACAGTTAAAAACTGACTCTTAAAAGGGCCATTTAGTGAACTTAGCAGAAAAAAAATAGATTCCCTCAGCTTTATATATATAGATATACAGTATACTGGAATACTGTATATACGTCTCCAGGCTGATCTGCATAATATTAAAAAAACAGCTTTTATTATTCTCACCTAGGGGGCAGTGCAGTTTGATAAGTGTTGCTGGTCTTGGTCCAGCAACTCCTTTCTTCTTGTGATTGCCGCCCTCCTTCTCTGCTTCCAGTGGATGATGCGGCCTACATCACCCACACTCAAGGTCCTCCATTGTGTTCCTGCACACTCATACTTTTCTCTACAATACTTTGCTTTGCCCTCAAAAGTGCAATGAGCAGGTGCATCGGCAGCAAGGGTGAGGGTACTCGGACAATCCAGGTATCAATCTGATGGAAGTCCCGGTGGCAACCCAGAACCCATGGCCCTGACCAAGCATGTTAAAGGGGAAAAGTTTTTAAAAGGGGAATAAAGTTTATCGTGACGCCATCTGAGGTGTCTGGTCAGATTGGAAAAGTGCTGCTTGCAGTGTTTCCAAGGGGATAGGTGTTGCAGCAGCTTCATGAAACACTGTCCTCAGATGGAGAGGGTGCCTGGGGTATAGTGCGGGTGGTGATATAGATGATGGTGGTGGTAGTAGGGGTTGGTGCAGGGTGGCACAGGAAAGAGTGGACAGACACAAGGGTTGTAGTTCTTACTGGTCACATTTCTTGCAGTTCAAGTCCATAGTTAACCCAGCCCGGGGTACTGTGTCCTCCAAGGTTGCAGCTTGGCCAGCTCTCAAGTAGTCCACGTCCACTCTGCCACGGAGTGTAAAGCCTTTCCTTGCTGACTCGTTCTCTCTGACACTTTTCTACTCCTTCCCTCTTGGTGTCCCCGTGCTACAAGTCCCAAAGCAAGTGACTGCTGGCCCTTCTGAGTGACTGCTTTTCAAGTCCTCTTGACCCTCTGTAGTCCCTTCACTTAGGAGAGTCCACGGTGGTGGCCACTGCAACTTCAGATTAGTGAACTCCAGTTTCTCGGCTGGTTCTGCAGATTCCAGAAAAAAAGGTGAATTATGCTGTACACTGACACAAGAAAATTGTGAAATAGCATACTGGCTAATGAATGCTAATGGCAAGGTTATGTGTAGAGCTAGTTAAAGTGTGAATTGCAGAAAGCTACTTCAGAGTACATAGAAAACAATGAGAGCTTAGTTGATGCGATGGCCATAGTATGTGAACCCGGTAACCAGCGTCAAGGTATCTCACCTCACAGGGCCCTAACCTACTGCCTCTGCTTGCGGTGTGGAATTGAGTGTATGGGTGTTAATGGCAGTAAATGCAATAAAAAATCTGTAAGGGCATGTCTAGGACCAAAGTTACAATAAGATGCAGAGTTTCAACATTGCTACAGGGCGGGGGAGGGTACACAGTCAAAAATATAATAATATTAACAATAAATAATGACCTCCAATACCTCTATGTGAAAAGTGCTGGCTAGAAAAAATATTAAGAAACAAAAGGGAAAATTCTGCTGCACACTGACACAAGAAAATTGTGAAATAGCATACTGACTAATGAATGCTAATGTCAAGGTTATGTGTAGAGCTAGTTAAAGTGTGAATTGGGGCATAAGGCATAGTAGAAAACTACTTCAGAGTAAACTGCACCTGCAGTTTAGTGAACTCTGGTTTCTTGGCTGCTTCTGCAGATTCCAGACTGAATTGGGGTTGGTACTCCTCTGCAGCTCGTTCCTCTACCCGACCAAGACAGTCTGCTATATATTTGGGTCCTCAGGCCTGGGGATCAGCAGCTGACCCTTCTGGATGGGTCCTGCTCTCTCCCCAGCTGCCTGGGTTCCCTAGAACTCACTCTTCTCCTGCCATATTGTTCTCCTTACTAACCAACTTGACTAACTCCTCCCATACCCTAGAACAGGGGTCTCAAACTCGCGGCCCGAGGGCCGCATGCGGCCCCTGGGGCTTCACTATGCAGCCCGCGGCACCTTGGACAACTTATGCATTGCCCCAGTGCAGGGGGCCGCTGCAGTCCCCACGGTGTGATGACTTCTGTCCGCAGCACTAACAAGCTCTGCCACTCAGCAAGATCAATGCAAGCTGCCAGCCAATGAGAGGCCCGCAGCTGACGGCAGAATATGACGTCACCTGCAGGCTTCTGGCTGGTAGATTGCATTGATCTTGATGAGCAACAGAGCTTGTCTGAGCGGCGGCTGGAGGAAGTCATAGCACAGCGGAGGCCGGAAGTCAGTACAGTGGGGACCGCGGCGGCCCCCTGCACTGGAGCAATGCATCATTAAAGTGAGAAAAGTGTGCGTGTGTAAGAGAGGGTGTGTGTGTGAGGGTGAGTGTGTGAGTGAGGATAAGAAAGTGTGTGCGAGTTTCAGTGTGTGTATGAGTGTGAGTGTAAGAGTGTGTATGAGGATGTGTGAGAGTGTGTTTGAGAGTATGTGTGTGTGGGGGGGGGGGGGGTTTGTTTGTGGGTTTGTGTGTGAGTGTGATAGAGTGTGTATTTGAGTGTGTAAGAAGGTAAAACAGGATGGGGGGGGCATCACTATAAAAGTAGATCAGGATGGGGGGGCATCACTATAAAAGTAGATCAGGATGGGGGACATCACTATAAAAGGGGATCAGGATGGGGGACACCACTATAAAAGGGGATCAGGATGGGGGACATCACTATAAAAGTAGATCAGGATGGGGGACATAACCATAAAAGGGGATCAAGATGGTTGACATCACTACTAAAGAGGAATGGGAAGGGGGACATCACTAGAAAAGGAGATCAGGAAGGGGGTCATCACTAGAAAAGGGGATCAGGATGGGGGACATCACTACAAAAGGAGATCAGTGTGGGGACATGACTACAAAAGGGGACCATGATCGATGGGGGACATCACTAGAAAAAGGGATCAGGATGGTGGACATCACTAGAAAAAGGGATCAGGATAGGGATCATCACTAGAAAAAGGGATCAGGATGGGGGACATCACTAGAAAAAGGGATCAGGATAGGGATCATCACTAGATAAAGGGATCAGGATGGGGGATATCACTAGAAAAGGTGATCAGGATGGGGGACATCAGTAGAAAAGGACATTACTACAGGATGGAGACATTACTACAAGAAAGGGATCAGGACTTGTACTTTACTACATTGAGCAAGAAATTCTGGTATTACTAAAAATATCACTTAGTCCTACAAGAGATGCGGCCCCCCACTATAAATGTTTTTCTATGTGCGGCCCACCAACCCAGCTGAGTTTGAGACCCCTGCCCTAGAACTACTTCTCCCTCCAGCCAGTAGATGGGGACTGCTCTCTAGGTAAGCCTCCCCCGTCCAGCATCTCCCTGGCCAGGAGTTTGGATTGGTGCTGGGTGTATGTTGATGTATCTCAGCAAAGTTTCTCCTCTTACCTGAGAGCATGATACTACATCTATTGGATAGGTACAGTACCTCTGTGGCGATCGAATTACAGGAGAGAAAAAAAAAAAAAAAGGCACAGGGAGAGGTCAAGGAACTCTCACAGACTGTGCATACACGGGTGTTCTTTGACCTTTCCCCACATCTGCACATTACAATACTTTGCTCTGCCCTCAGCAGGGCAGAGAAAAGTATGAGTGTGCAAGAACATAATGTAGTAGACTATATTTGGGTAATGTAGGACGCGTCACCCACACGAAGCAGAGGACGATGTCGATCACAAGAAGAAAGGAGGGGTGTGGCCTGGCGATGGACCCGACAGGTCGCTTCTGTTGAGGCTCCTGCAGCGCTAGGGGTTCATCCACCCAGGATTCAGCGACAAATCACTTGCGACCGGCAGAAACTGTATTTTCGTGGGACCCTGCGCCTCCAAGAATATACCGGACGCTATTCTGTGTGCCGCTGACCAAGAGAAGAGCTCCTAATTCCCAGGAAGGAGCGGTGAGGCGCGTCTTCAAGATGGCCACGGTTCTCTGAGTGCCGGCCGTGGCTCGTGACTGTGCTGGTGTGAGTGCCGTGCTCTCACACTGTTCGGAGCCTGAACCCCGCTGCAGTCCTTAACGTGAAGTCACGGCACTGATCTCCCCAGTGTGGGAGGCGCGTATCTCTCTCACACCGCCGCTGGAGCCTAGAACACAGCCTCAGCACGTGTCCCTTCCCCCGGCGTGGTCGGCGGGAGCTATTTTGGTGCCGGCACTCCACTGGAGCCCACTGCATACCGAGGGGTCCTGGCAGCAGCTTGCCCCTGTTGGAAAGGTGAGAGCTGTACTTCATTGCCTAGTCTGCTGAGTTTGAGGTGCTAGGATTACAGCATCATTTTACAGATAAATACCACCCGTCCATACTTAACTTTACACAAGTGGGGCGTGTAGAGGGCTTAAATCCGGTGTTTAACGGCTCCCTGCGACCACTGCTTGCCCCTGGGCTGCCGGAGTCTGCCCCCTGACTGCCCGGGAATGCCAAGATCTAACACCCGAAGCCGTAGCACCGCACAGAAGCTCACAGACTTTTATCCTCCTGAGCGTGCGGCAGCCCCGGACCTCAAGATGGTGGCTTCCTCCTCGCCTGCTCCACGCTCCTCGCAGCCCCGCGGCTCTCCCAGAGTGAGTTGGGACTATGACCGGCACCCTCGAGATGAGGAGCACGCTCCACTCACCCGTCACTCCATCCGAGACCTCCTGGATGAACTACGCCGGGCTATTGAAGATGACACCCGACGCATTGTAGGTGAGATCAGGGCTGACGTTACAGCACTGGGGGAGCGCACAGACCACCTAGAGAGGAAGGTGGGAGAGATAGAGGTGGCCCATAATGAACTGGCGGACGTCTTCCAAGATGTTAATGTGGAGATGAAGGCAGAGAAATCCACTACATATGACCTGGAGGACAAACTGAGAAGAGGCAATGTTAAGATAAGGGGCATTGCAGAGGAGGAGGGGGAGGAGGATCTGTTACAGACTGTGCAGCCTTTCCTGTCCCTGATTCTCCCAAGGGCTCCCGCTGAAGATCTGGGGATAGAGAAGATATTTCGTCTCCCCAGATCCCCCCGCATTAACCGTGAAGTCCCGAGGGACATTATGGTTCACCTAGCAACCCCCAGGATGAGAGACCTCCTGATGCAGTCCCTACGCAAGCACCCTTTAACGGATGCCCCATATGACTCTTGGTCCTTATACCCGGACCTCTGCCCAGGCACCCTGGCGAGACGAAGGGAATTCGCGCCCTATTGTGCCATCCTATGAAACCGAGCCATCCAATACGCCTGGGGCTCGCCGGTGAGCGTGTCCTTTAGGTACAGGGGTTCGCGGCACTTCTTTTCCTCCCCCTCCAAGCTGCGAGTGGCCTTGAAAGAGTGGCGTATGTTGCCCCCCTCCAACTCCAACTCGACGACTGCCAGCCCTAAAGATCGCCGCGACCGAACGGGGTCCCCCAGGGATGCAGGGACCAAGTGACGGTTTGACACCTGGGCAGCCGGCCCCTGCCTGCTGGACCTTTCCCCCCCCTTTTTGGGATACCTCGGCCCCCTTGAGCTTGGTTTGCTCGGGAGGCGCTGGACGGTTGGCTGGAGGGATTCCCCTTGGCCCCCCTCCCTTGTTTTATGTCGTTCCGTGTGTTACATTCTGAGGAGCTAGGGGGGCCCTGGACTGTCGTTTCCCTCGAGCCTCTTGCCCCCACGCTCAGGACTTTGTGAGCACTTACAGTTCTTATTGTTGTCCTTTTTTCTTTTTTCTCTTCTTTCCTGTTTCACCTGTGTTGTCTGCCCTTCCTCCTTTTCCTCTCCTCCTCACCTATCGTCCACCCCTGCCCTAATTTTGGGGGCTTTCCCCCATTTGTTCCCCGACTAACCCCTGACCTTCCCTCCCGGTGCCCTTCGCTTTTTCCGTTCTCCACCCGTTCATCCGCGCCCCTCCTCCTTCCCTCTAACCTCTGACCTCCCTCCCCCCCCACCCCCCTTTCCCTGGTGTGACCCTGTGTTTGTCTTCCCTTGGAGAGGCGGGTGTGGCGCCTGACCTGCGGCGATGAATATGAAGGTTGTGTCCATGAATGTAAGGGGTCTAAACTCTCCGGCTAGGCGGTCATTCTTGTGGAGGGAAGCACAGCGGATGCGAGCAGACGTACTCTGTGTGCAGGAATCCCATTTACTAGAGGGAGACAATCAGCGGCTGCGCCATCCCAGGTATCCTCATGTTTTCTTCTTCAATTGCGACCGAAAGAAGGCGGGGGTCTGTATCATGGTGAGTGCCTCCCTCCAATTTGTGTGTAGAAAGATTGTCTCGGATGACGCTGGCAGGTACCTGATCTTGGTCTGTGAGGTCTCTGAGGTCGTTTTTACTCTGGTCACCATTTAAGCACCCAATGTGGGGCAGAGGAGTTTTTTAAGGGCCCTTTTTACAAAGCTGAAGATGGAATCCGAGGGCCATTTGGTAATGTGCGGGGATTTCAATGCTGTCATGGAACCCCGCCTGGACTCCTCGGCCCCTTCGGCCGGGATGCGAAGCGGCCTTCTCCCTCTAACCCTGAATTCCGCCTCCACGACATTTGGCGCTACTTACACGCAGAAGAAAGGGACTATACCTTTCACTCCGGCCCCCACTGCTCCTACTCCGGGATAGACTTCTTCCTGGTAGATGATTGGGCCATGGAATGGTGCCGGAAGTGTGAGGTGGGGGTCATCACCTGGTCAGACCACGCACCGGTGTCGAGGTGGCCCTGAGGGGGGGGGAACGCCCGCGCCGCTGGCGATTGGGCCCTGACCTCCTCCTAGACCCCTCCTTATTGGAGGCGATAGATACAAACATTAAAACATTTTTCGAGATCAATGATACCGGAGACGTCACGGATGGAACCCTCTGGGCCTCACATAAAGCGGTACTGAGAGGGATCCTCCTCCAGAGGGCTTCGCAGCGTAAACGTGCCAGAGACAGGCAGAGGAGAGAGTGGGAGGACCAGATCCAGTCACTGGAAGCTCTGAACAAGGCCGGCCCGGATCGGGGGCTTATGTCCCAGATCCTGGATGTACGCACCCAACTTCGCGCCTTACTTTTGCGCCAATACTAGGTGGGACTCCGCAAACTGAAAACCCGCTACTATGAACTCGGAGACAGAGCGAGTAGATTGCTGGCCAGACGACTGACGAAACGTACAGCGCAGACGGCAGTGACAGGATTGCAGGATCCGGGTGGGAAGCTAGTTAGAGACCCGCGTCAGATAGTTGAGGCCTTCGCAGCGTACTATGCACAACTGTATAATCTCAAACTAGACCCAGAGACTGTGCAGCCTTCAGTGGACTGTATAGATGACTTTCTTGCCAAATTGCACTTACCTGCGCTGTCGCGGGTGGACTGGATGCTCTTAACGCGCTGTTAACACAGGGAGAAGTACTCAAGGTCATCGCTACTTTGAAATCGGGCTCCGCTCCGGGGCCGGATGGTTTTATTAATTAGTACTATAAGGCCTTCGGCCCCTCCTTGGCCCCTTACCTGTTCCGGTTGTTCAGTGGCTGGAGATCGTCTGGGTCCATTCCGAAGGAGGCTCTGGAAGCGACCATAGTCACGATTCTCAAACCAGGAAATCCCCCTGAGCTCCCCGGGAGCTACCGGCCGATCTCGCTACTGAACACTGATCTCAAAATTTACTCCAAACTACTGGCGGTGAGGTTGGCCGAGGTGGTCCCGGGGTTGGTAGGCCCGGGCCAGGTTGGGTTTGTGGCTCGGCGTCAGGCCAGGGATGGCACGAGGAGAATGCTGAACCTCATTGAGATTGCGGAAAGGGGAGGGGCCCCCAGTGCATTCCTGTCGCTAGATGCGGAGAAGGCGTTTGACAGGGTGCACTGGGGTTACCTCGACAGGGCCCTGCGGAAATTTGGGCTGGAGGGCCCAGTCCTCACGGCCATCCTGAGTTTGTACTCTAACCCCTCTGCAAGAGTCTTCTCCTCGGGCTACCTTTCAGAACCGTTTGACATAACCAATGGGACGAGACAGGGCTGCCCGCTGTCCCCCTTGATTTATGTCCTGGCGATTGAGCCGCTTGCCGCAGCTGTCCGGGCGGATCCTAGTATCTCAGGGATACAGGTGGGTGACAGGCATCACACTGTGGGCCTGTGCGCAGATGATGTCATCGTCTCGTGCACCTCACCTGAAGTATCCCTCCCGAGAGTACTCTCTTTGCTGGAGTCATACGGAGAAATCTCGTACTATAAACTGAACGCCTCTAAATCTCTGGTGTACCCCGTTAATATCCCTCGGGAGGAGGCTCTGAGCCTGGCGGCTTCTCTCCCTTTTCAGTGGTCATCCAGGGGTATCCCTTATCTTGGGATCACTTGATGCCCGGTGGGGGAGGTGGTCAAGAGAAACATAGAGACTTTGTTTGGTTCGTTGAATGGGGCCTCAGACCCACGGATCCTGCGGTCCTTGTCGTGGGTTGCGAGAATTCAGTCCTTTCGGATGTCTTGGCTGCCCAGACTCTTATATCTCTTCAGATGTTTACCACTGGTCATTCCCTCGCGTCTCCTGACTCGGATCCAATGAGCAGTGGATGGGTACATTTGGGCAGGCAGGAGGCCGCGGGTCCAAATGAAAGTGATGTTTAAGAAATGGAGGGGTGGTGGCATGGGAGTCCCGGACGTAGCGGCTTACTACAGAGCCGCCCTCTTGGAGGCGCTTGGTGCATGGTGGGCTGACCGGGGCGACCCTGGTTGGGCGCAGACCGAGGCGGCACAACTGCCGGGAGGCTCTTTGAGGTGCTTTTTGACCGCGGATGCGCTTAGACCCACCAGGCCTAGACGTTCCCTGGCGACGATCGACGCTCTCCTGCGGGCCTGGAGACGAACGCCGAAAGAGTGGAGGATGTTTGCACCAGCGGAGATTCCGCTCGGGGCCCTTCGAGTCCACATTCCGTCCCTGCGGCTAACGCAGTGGGCGAACGGTGGACTGAACACTCTGGCGGACCTCTTGGGACCCTCGGGAATCTTGTCTACTGAAGATTTTTTACGACGCCACCCAACTATGGGTAGCTCCTATTTTCAATTGTGCTAGGTCTCACACTTCCTCTCCACAGGTGGGGTTAAGGTGCGTTGGTCTGCTCCTTTCCCTTCCCCCATGAGAGCGGTCCTGGGACCATCACCTGGCGGAGGGGAGATCTCACGAACCTCTACGCGGGGTTAGTGGATGACGACCAGGGCTTTACGCTTCCGTACAGGCCTAGATGGGAAGGAAATCTAAACTTTACGGTGGATAACGAAGACTGGGAGGGAGCTGTTCGATGTGTGACGGGTGTAACAAAGTGCATTAACCACCTCGAGCAGCTCAAGAAACTCCACTTACGTTGGTACCTGACCCCAGCCAGATTAGCTAGATTTGGCAGAGGAATTGCGGTCATAAAGGCACGCTCGCCCACATGTGGTGGACGTGCCCCAAAATTTCACAGTTTTGGACTCTCATAGAGGGCCTTTTGAAATCCATTTTGGATACCTTTGTCCCCCTCACACCACAGATGGCCTTGCTGCACATTGGAGTGGAGGCTTTGCCTCCGGTCCCCCGCTGCGCGGCAACATTTGTCCTTATAGCCGCGAGACAGTGTGTCTCGGCGGTGTGGAAGTCCCCCTCTCCCCCTGTAATGAGTGACCTCACAGCCAGACTGAATACGATCTTCACCCACGAATACTACCTAGCCCTGGAGGCAGGTCATAGACGTTATGTTGGAGAGGCATGGGAGTGCTGGGCTCAGCACCCCCTGGCGATCCCTCTCCCCCCTCAGCATTGACGGTACCCTTGTGGTTTACCTCATTGCTCGGGACGCTGTGGCCCGTTCCTCTCCTAAGACTTCCCTTATGTTTCCTACCCCCCCCTCCCCTTCTTCCGTTCCCCCCACCTTTCCCCCCCCCTCCCCTTATACCTATCCTCTTCCTCAGTCTGTTCCCCCCCCTTCTTTTTTTTTTTTTTACCATAGCCTGTGTTTATCGGATGTCTCTGTCGCCGACTCACACAATGTTTATGAGTGGGCTCGTTTTGGGTGAAACTATTGTTTAAGTTTGTATTCGAAATTTTCTGAATAAAAAACATTCATGACAAAAAAAAAAAGAAGAAAGGAAACACCAGACCAAGACCGGCAACCCCCCTTGAACCAAACTAACCCCCGGGTAAGACTTCGAGAATGCTGTACAAAAGGCCTTAGCGGTGGTGGCAGCAGCTTATATGCAAAAAAAAACTTTTGACAAGTTCACTTTACAAAAAGGTCTGCATGTGGGCTAAAATAAAAAACATGCACTTTACATTTGGCAATTGATTTTACCTACAGTGTTTCAATTATTGCAAAAAGGTTTCAAGCATTTGCTGGCATTGAACTTGCATGTTATGACCAAGACCGCGCAGGTCAAAACACGTCAAAGTTATAGTTGCCTTCTTGCCATACTTTTGTTTTAATGGATTCACTAATAAATTGAAGAATTTTTAAATGGCATGTCCAGCTAACACTTTTATTTCCTGCAATTGATTTGCCACAATGGCCAGTGGGCTTGCTGGAATTCCTTTGTACATACAGCATTGGATCTACTCTACTTGTGCGCTATTACTCTTTGCTTGCTTCACTTTCTGTCACTATACATTGTATACAGAAAACTGTGGTGTGGACTGGGCTATACACAGATCAATAACTGAACTATGCTAAATCCGTAGCAAAGAACATGACTCTATCACAACTGTTGCACCCATTTGTCAGACCCTAATCCAGCATCCAGGTCAGTAGTTCATGGCCGGATGAGAGCCAAGCAAACCACCTCCTACCGTCAGACTCCTCAATGTGATATCACTGGAATCAGGGTGCCTGTCCCT
The DNA here is from genome assembly GCA_033576535.1 of Allobates femoralis. Classification (NCBI taxonomy): domain Eukaryota; kingdom Metazoa; phylum Chordata; class Amphibia; order Anura; family Aromobatidae; genus Allobates; species Allobates femoralis. Next base: position 604,586,963 of record JARQOC010000002.1, read on the forward strand.
ACCTCTTTCTACCTCTTTCTGCTCTCAGGTTACTTAACAAAAATCTAACCAATGCTCAGCAACAAATTGTTATCTTGATAAACATGAAAGTTGGGCTATGCTGTGAAGGAGGTAAAAGTAGACTACAACAACAGCAATTTGTTTATGGTTGACTATAGTCCTATGGCCACTTTCAACATTCAGAGATAATTTTAGTGCTTTGTTTCATATTAAAATTGTTAATCTCTGGGTAAGGAGCACAGTTAACTCCATTTGACAGTAGGGTTGAAAAAATGAAGCATCAAACTGCTAACAAAGAAAGGCATCCAAAGCATGTACCGGTGGAGGATCAGCAGAAGCCATAAACCGCTCCTAGCATCTTACTTGCAGCCTCACAGTATTATCACTTTTTCTAGGTGGTTATGTCTATTAAAGCTAATAGATGTAAATGTAGCCACCCAGTTTACAAGCCTCTAGCCTTTAACTGACATGTTGTGATGTCTGATAATCTGCATTATTTTTGCTACAGTCATTGGACATTTACATTTTTCTGTTTTAGCTTGACAATTTGACTTTTTGATTGCACTTTAAGTTGAACTTCAGTAGTACTGCCCTTAGCAATACCCTTTTAACAATTATACCTGTCCCCATTGCTATGTGACTTCACAGCCATCACTTGGATATGTCTCAGCTTGTAGTCTGCTTCCATGCTGAAGCTGTCAGATGTATCATTTGGAAGTTGTGACCACTGTATGTGCTGTGGGCGATTTGCCTCATATTCGAGTGGCTGAAATTCATCTTCAAAAGCATTCGTTGCAATCAGTCTTTTAGCACTTCTAGTCTCTGCTTCAGGCTATTGGATCATCCATTTAAATGCAAAGGCTAGCTCATATGCCACCTGCTTAAACTGCAGAAAGATGACAGTCCACATCCATCTGTCCTCTGTCCTTTGCTCAGGACTACACTCCGCACAAGTTCATAGAATGGGTGTAAAATTAGTAATTACACGATCTAAAAAATAGTAAAATTTTGTTTATATCTTCTACCCAGGGGCGTAACTACAATGGGTGAGGGTTACAATCGCACCTGGACTCTGGAGCTTAGGGGCCCACAAAAGTCCCTTTGGCCTATAGAAAAAGACTATTGCTATTAAAGATTTGCAATAATTGGTGGCCCCATTGGAGCTTTCGCATTGGGGTCCATGAGCTTCAAGTTACGCCCCTGTCTCTACCATAAATAAAGATAGACTGAGTACAGTTGTCAAGACTTATTAGGGCTTCAAATTTTATGTACTTTTGTATGTGACTGAAAGTCATGAAATATAGAAAGACCCGCACTCTATTTCTTTTCTTTATACATAAAACTAGAAAAAATATTCTACATTCTACATATTCATCTTTAACTTGTGCTGTTTTTTTAATTATTGCTAATGCAATTTTTTTTTCACATTCATTTTTTTTATCCTCATCGTTTAAAAGCCATAACTTATTTTTATTTCTCTACTAAAATAGTCGTATCGAGGCTTGTTTTACGCAGTATTATATGTGGGCAAAATTTAGTTTTCTTTTTAGTTTACTAACTGTGGTTACTAATGTGAAAAATGATTTGTGCTTCTATTTTTTGAGATCTGTAACCTTTTTTTTTACGTCATTGGAGCGTACAAATTTTTATAAGTGTTATATAGGGTTCATGCATGTGTTTGTCTTCTGTTCTATTTCATTCTTATGCAGACATGGTGACCAAAAAATTGCAAATCTGAGAGTATGTATAATTCATGTGGACATGCAGGGTGTGGAGCAGACTAGGCTTCGAAGCCCACTTCATAACCCACCCCACTCCCCTCCATACACACATAAATGTAATGTTTTTTTCATGCCTTTTTGTTAAGAAGGTTAAAGGAAATCTTTCAACATGTATTTGCTACCTCAACTGAGAGCAGGATGATGTAGGTGCATAGATACTGATTCCAGCAATGTGTTACCATATTTTTTGAACTATAATGTGTACTGTTTTTCCCAAGAATTTGTGGGGGAAAATGGAGGTGCGTCTTATATTCTGAATGTACAGTATCTGGCTGTAACTGTGGGAGGGCAGTGATGGTAGAGCGGGTCACCGGAGGCAGGAGCAGATCACAGGAGGCAAGATCAGGCTGTAGCAGCGGCTGCCGATCACCACATGTACCCGTTGATTAAGATACTATAATATTCACTGCTCCTTTACCCATCCCCTCTCAACAGTGAAGCTGGCAGACAGAAGTGTGCGGTATGATGGGCAGGGGGAATGGCATATATGAAATTTCTTAAACAGTGGGCACACGTGATCACCTGCTGCTGTTGCAGCAGCTGGTGATCACAGGTTCCGACTATTAAAGAAAGTGGATATTCACTGTTTCCCACACACAGCACGTGGGTGTGGTCAATACTCCGGTGATGGCAAGTGGCAGAGAACAGATGATTATACTCACTCTCCATCACTCCTTCACAGCGCATAGCCTGGAGCGTGTGGAGCGTGGCACATGACAGTGACGTTGTGCTGTTACACACACTAGTTTGGGACTTCCCATTGCAGTGGGGAGCATTGGATAGTGAGTACAATAATTAATTTTTTGTGTGTGCCACGATGGGGGCCATATTTCAGGATCAGGGTCAGATGTTGTACCTGGATTGGAGCTATACTGTAGACCAGGATGAGGGCCATATTTCAGGATAAGGGCTATATGTTAGGATGATGGATCATATATACCAGGATTGGGGCCATTTACCTGGATGGGGAATCATATAAACCAGGATAGGGGGATGGGGGGCAGGGCCTGCATCAGCACCGAGCGCACCCAGGCAAGTGCTGTGGCCCTGGACAAACAGGGGAACCCACTCACTGTCAGGGACACTGTCCACACGACTTGCAGGATGTTGTCTCCTTGTATGGTGCCTGGGATTACTGTCTCTCCCCTACCTGTGCACTGTCTCTGTGCACAGGGTTCTCCCCCTGAACTGTGCAATCAGCTCAGCTTCTGGTCTGCTGGCAACTTATGAATATTAATAAGCGAGCAGCAGAGACCAATGACATCACCAGTGGGGCGGTGCTAATCTCCTGCATCGCCATAGCACAGCACAGAGAGAGAGAAGGCAGCATACAGAGAAAGCTCACACACATGAGGTGAAAACAGCATATAGGGGGAGAAATAGAGCACACAGAGGGGGAAGATGTGAGCAAATGGGGGAGAAGACAGTGCATGGGGAGAGAGCACACAGGGGAGAGACCACACAATGAGGGAGATAGCGCACAGGGAGAGAGAGCACATGGGGGAGAAGAGAGTGTAAGGAGGAGAAGACCACATAGGGGGAGAGCACACAATTGGGAAGACAGCGCACAGGGCATAGAAGGAGCACACTAGTGGGAGAGAGTGCTCAGAGGAGAGAGCACATAGGGGAGAAGAGAGCGCACAGGGCGAGAAGAGACAGCACACAGTGGGAGATTTATACAGCATAGAGGGAGAGACAGCTCACAGGGGGAGAGGTGCATGAGGGAGAGAGACAGCACAGAGGGGGAAACACACAGCGCACAGCGAGAGAGAGTGCACAGGAGAGCACACAGGGAGAGAGTGCACAGGGGAAAGAGTGCATGAGGGGGACAAACAGCCCTGTAAATGATGCATAACTGAAATAAGGGTATCTGTCTCTATATTAAACTCTCATCAGATTAAAGATGATAAACTGGTGACAGATTCCCTGTAAGCAAGATGAGAAGAATATAAATTTCTCCTGGTGTTCAGATTCTTCTGCCCATGCTATGCTGGTCCTTAAAAGAACAACAAAGTATAATGAGTAATTGCACATAGAATTTTCTCCTAGCCTTTAACTGGAACTTTTTAGAAAGATCATTTATCTATAATGCTTTTTTATGCAATCATTTTGCTTAAATACGGTAGCTAGCGATGGCACCAGGGCCTATTCTTGGCACAATCACATCTCCAATAAGAGAGAGGGAGTACCTCCAAATTCTCTTAACCCACATTGCACCATTCTGTAGTGTCATTGGGTTTAACAGGTCTGTGCAATTAAACACCATTGTATATGGCATGAGAAATTATACAATGAATACAGTTGAAACCAGAAGTTTACATACACTATATAAAAAGACACATATGCATGTTTATTTCACTATATGACATGAAATCAGAATAAACTTTTCCAGATTTAGGTCAATCAGGATTACCATAATGATTAATATTTGCCAAATGCCAGAATAATGAGAGAGAGAGAGAGAGAGTGTGAATGTTTTAATGCATTTTTATTAATTTCTGCAATGTCACAAGTTTACATACTTTCTATTAGTATTTGGTATCATTGCCCTTAAACTGTATGACTTGGGTGTAACGTTTTGGATATGCTTCCACAAGCTTCTCACAATAGTTGGCAGAAATTTGGGCCCATTCCTCCTGACAGAACTGGTATACCTGAGCCATGTTTGTAGGTTGCTTTGCTCGTACCTGCCTTTTCAGCTTTGCCCATACATTTTCAATAGGATTGAGATCATCATTTTTAATAATGTAATATACTGAAATCATCTTACTGTGTGTGATGTGGGATGTTCAGAGGTCATCTTTGGTTTAAAAGTGTTTATGACCCAGGATGGCCAGAAACTCTTGTTTATTTGTCTTGCATTTATTACCTTCTGCTGTGCTGAGTTTCTTTGATTGATTAACAAGTGTAATAGACCCAGATCTAAGTAGAAACTCACTATATATGTAGAGCCACCTTAAGGGGTGCAATCATGCGGGGTCTTGCAATCATGCCAACAGCATAAGTGCCAACTGTAGAAAGTGCAGTTAAACGGGGCAGGAAACGGTAAGTCATGCAAGAACAAACAAACAGATATGCAATTTGTTCACTTGTACTGCAATTATGTATTCACTATGTAAACCCCAGACTACTCATCACTACTGACCTCTCACCCACCACTACAGCTCTCCTTCCCGCTGCATCTGACCCATGCTACTCCCATCCCCTGCTCACCATCCACAATGTATCCCCTCCTTTGCATTCTCACTCCCATCCTTCTCCACTTCCTGCTACCCCCGCTCATCCCTCCACCCAGCAACAAAGTACTTCTCTCACCCTCCATCCTACCTAACCACCTCACTCACTCCTCTGAACTATTCATGCACTTTCAATCCTTCATCTCCAATCAGGCACGGCCACCACGTAAACTCTCATGCTCCCACCTGCTAACCCTCTCCCTGCTCCTCCTACTCGCTGGCGACATTTCCCCTAATCCTGGCCCCCCCCGCCACATTCCTACAGTCACCTACACCCCACCCCCACGTCCCATCACCAACTCTCATAACCCCACCATCACCCACCCTCGCAACCTGACTAACCTTAGACCCATCCCCCCAGCCCCTGCTCCTCTAATCTCCCTGCCAGGCGCACTCTGGAACGCCCGCTCAGTCTGTAATAAGCTCACAGACATCCATGAACTCTTTATTTCTAATAAACTCTCATTCCTTGGCATCACAGAGACCTGGCTCACCCCCTCCGACACGGCCTCCCCTGCTGCACTATCCTACGGCGGATTCAATCTTTCCCACGCACCCCGCCCCTCTGACAAACATGGCGGAGGTGTCGGCATACTCCTATCCGACACCTGCTCTTTCGCCCCTATTCCATTACCCCCCTCTGTTACTCTCCCATCTTTCGAAGCCCACTCTGTCCGCATATTCTCCCCCTGTAACCTCCAGCTAGCCGTCATCTACCGCCCCCCTGGATCCATCCCCACCTTCCTTGACCACTTTACCACCTGGCTACTTCATTTCCTCTCTACTGACATCCCCACCATCATTATGGGCGACTTCAATATCCCCATTGACACTGCCCACCAAACCGCCTCTCAACTTCTTTCCCTGACCTCCTCCTTCGGGCTCTCCCAATGGTCCTCCTCTGCCACCCACAAAGATGGCCACACGTTGAATCTCATCTTTACCCGTCCTTGCTCCCTTACTAATCTCACAAACTCAACCCTCACCCTGTCTGACCACAATCTGCTGACCTTCTCCGCCCTCTCCTCCCCTACTACATCACCTCCTCTCTGCAAACTTGATCATCCCCGCAGAAACCTAAAACACATTGATCTACAATCACTCTCAGAATACCTTCTCCCTCTCGCCAACATAACATCTATACGTGACACAGACACTGCCACCACCCTCTACAACACCACATTAACCAAGGCACTCGACCTAGCAGCCCCCCTCACACACCACACTCCACGCACAAATAGGCAACCCTGGCACACCACCCTCACTAAAGACCTGAGACGGGCATCCAGGGTCGCCGAGAGGCGATGGAAAAAATCACCTTCCACTGAGCATTTTGCACTGTTCAAACAGTCCCTCACCACCTTCAAGACTGCACTTGCCACCGCCAAACAAACCTTCTTCTTATCCCTAATTACCTCCCTGTCCCACAATCCCAAGCAACTTTTCAAAGCCTTCAATTCCTTACTCCGCCCACCTGCTCCCCCTCCCTCTCCCCTTATCTCTGCAGAAGACTTTGCCTCCTTCTTCAAAGAAAAGATTGACAGAATCAGAGGCAGCTTTGATCCACTGTCCCCACAGCCTCCCCTTTCACCTATACTGCCCTCTACTTCCATCAACTGCTTCCCCCCTATAACTGAAGACCAGCTCTCCTCCCTCCTGTCAAAATCACACCTCACCACCAGTGCCCACGACCCGCTCCCATCCCACCTCATTCCCAACCTCACCTCCATTATCATCCCAGCCCTAACTCATCTTTTAAACCTATCACTTACCACTGGCACCTTCCCCTCAGCCTTCAAACACGCCTTGATCACACCCATCCTCAAAAAACCCTCCCTCGATCCCACAACTGTCTCCAACTACCGCCCTATATCTCTCCTCCCTTTCGCATCTAAACTACTTGAACAGCATGTCCACTCTGAGCTGTCCTCTCACCTCTCCTCCTGCTCCCTCTTTGACCGCCTGCAATCTGGCTTCCGACCCCTCCACTCCACTGAAACAGCCCTGACAAAGTCACAAATGACCTACTGACTGCCAAAAGCAAGCGCCACTACTCTGTTCTCCTCCTCCTCGACCTGTCAGCCGCCTTCAACACTGTTGACCACTCCCTTCTACTACAGATCCTGGAATCTCTTGGCATCACGGACCTTGCCCTCTCTTGGATCTCCTCATACTTAACGGACCGCACCTTCAGCGTCACCCACTCCCACACATCCTCCTCGCCCTACCCCCTATCTGTCGGGTCCCTCAGGGCTCGGTTCTTGGACCATTACTGTTCTCAATCTACACTCTCGGTCTAGGGCAACTCATTGAGTCCCATGGCCTCCAATATCACCTCTATGCCGACGACACCCAAATCTACCTGTCTGGTCCTGACATCGCCTCCCTTCTATCCAAAATTCCACACTGCCTGTCCGCCATCTCATCCTTCTTCTCTGCTCGCTTCCTTAAGCTGAACATGGACAAAACCGAGTTCATAGTCTTCCCCCCAAGACGCTCCCCCTCACTACCTGACCTATCCATCGTCGTCAACGACTGCTCTCTCTCTCCAGTCCCCCATGCCAAGTGCCTCGGGGTTATCCTTGACTCTTCCCTCTCCTTCAAGCCCCACATCCAGGCCCTCGCCACCTCCTGCCGACTCCAGCTCAAAAACATCTATAGGATTCGCTCTTTCCTTGACCACGACACTGCTAAAACCCTTATTCACGCTCTCATCATCTCCTGCCTCGATTACTGCAACCTCCTGCTCACCGGCCTCCCTAATACCTCCCTTGCACCTCTCCAATCTATCTTGAACTCCGCTGCCCGCCTAATCCATCTGTCTCCCCGCTACTCCCCTGTCTCCCCCCTCTGCCAAGCCCTTCATTGGCTCCCTGCTTCCCAGAGATCCCGGTTTAAAATATTAATCATGACATACAAAGCCATTCACAACCTGTCCCCTCCATACATCTCTGACATGCTCTCCCGTTACCTACCCTCACGCAACCTGCGATCCTCCCAAGAGCTTCTCCTCTACTCCCCCCTCATCTCCTTTTCGCACAACCGCATACAGGATTTCTCCCGTGCTTCACCCAGACTCTGGAACTCACTGCCCCAACACATCAGACATTCTCCTACCCTGGGAACCTTCAAAAGAAGCCTGAAGACCCACCTGTTCCGCCAAGCCTACCACCTGCAATAAGACCCGGTCCACCACACCGCCTCACGACTGGAATTTCCCCCTCCCATTGTATCCCCACCCGCCCCTCGTAGACTGTGAGCCATTGTGGACAGGATTTCTCCCCTCTTGTTTCTGTACAACTGAATTGTCAACATTTATTGTTACTTGTATTGCTACTATGTTACTTGTCCTAGTCTGCCCTTTTTAACATGTAAAGCGCCATGGAATATAATGGCGCTATATAAATTATTAATAATAATAATAATAATAATAATAATAATAAAAGATCAGGGCTTTATGGTGGCCACTCCAAAACATTGCCTTTGTTATCTTTAAGCCATTTTGCAACCAGTTTGCCAGTATGCTTTGGGTCATTGACCATTTGGAAGACCCATTTCTGCCCAAGCTTTAACTTCCTGGCTGATGTCTTGAGATGTTGGTTCAGTATTGCCACAAATCGTCTTTCCTCATGATGCCATCTATTTTGTGAAGTGCACCAGTCCTGCCTGCAGCAAAACAACCCCATGACATGATACCGCCACCACATATTCAATACTTGGGATCATGTTCTTGGGCTTCCAAGATTCTCCCAATTTTCTCCAAACTTAACAATGGTTATTATGGCAAAAAAGTTCCATTTTAGTTTCGGCAGACCACAAGACATATCTCCAAAAATGTAGGTCCTTGCTCCTGTGTATATTTGCAAAAATTATTCTGGCTTTTTAATATTTCTTTTGGAGTAGTGGCTTCTTCCTGGCAGAGTGGTCTTTCATCCCATGTTGATACAGTACTCGTTTCACTGTGGATGACACAATCTTACCAGCTTCTGCCATCATCTTCGCAAGGTTTTTTGCTTTTTGCTTTTGTTCTTGGGTTGATATGAACATGTCGGACCAAAGCACATTCATCTCTGGGGCACAAAACCCATCTCCTTCCTGAGCGGTATGAAGGCTGGACATTCACATATTGTTTGTACTTGCATATAATTGTTTGTAAAGATGAATGAAGCACCTTCAAATATCTGGAAATTGCACCCAAAGATGTACCAGACTTGTGCAAGTCCACAATTTTTACCCTGATTTTTAGGCTGATTTCTTTAGACTTTCCTATGATGCTACACAAAAAAGCAGTGTGTTTCAGGTGTGCATTAAAATACATTCACAAGTGTGGCTGTAATTACTCAGTGTATCTTAGTGTATGTAAAAATGCCTTAATAAATTATTCTGCCATTTGGGAAATATTAATAATTATGGTAATCATAATTGACCTAAAACAGGATAGGTTTATTCTCATTTCATGTCAGATAGTGACAAAAACATGCATATGTGCCTTTTTATATAGGTATATAAACTTCTCGTTTCAACTGTACATATTGAACATATAGCGAGCGGTATCTAAAGTGTGTAGCATCTCATAGCTGTAGCAGCAATGACAGTTTATTATCATTGCACCAATTACATAGTCCAGATTCCTTGGAAACATAATCTGCTTTTGTCTCTCCTCTCCATTTCTCCACTGTTGCTTTCCACCACCTGTCTTTTTGAAGTCTTGCTATGAAGAGTATACAAACCCTGGATTTGTCATTAATGCTTATCTAAAGCTTTGTTGTGCTGAGCTGAATAATGTACATCAAACAACTGTCAGAATTGTACTTTCGTGAAAAGTCAAGGTTTATTCCCAATGTATTTATTTATTTGCTTTGTATACAATTATTGTATCATAATCTATTTTCAAAGGCACTTTGAAATTCTGTAATGTGTCCGTGTCATTATAATACTTTTGCATTAAGTACAAATGAATATTTGAAACGTTATATTTTACTTGGAGGAATTGACTGCTCTTTCTCCCTCTACGGCATCCTGTTTCCTAAGCTAAAGAATGAAAATATTCAGAAACGTTCAGTTGGTGCTAAATAGGACTTTAGCATCATAGGGCACAGGGAAGAATAGAGAAAGGAAGACACGGTGCAGCATGCCATGGGACACAGGGTGGGCTTCCGGGGGGGGCTAGCAACAGTAGCCCCCTGAATCATTAACATAGTAATGAGTAAGTGATAAAAAGCTTTTATTACACAGTTGCAGGGCACATTTAGGAGCAAGAGGGATAGTTAGAGTAGTAATAGGAAGGTGCAGGAACAGGTAGTGATAGCCTTTGGAGCTTAATGGAGGTGATAGGTTCCCTTTAAGCAGTCAAGGACTACTTTGATATCTTGGTTGGTGCCTCTGGAGCCTTTGCTGCCGCAGGTTCATACACTTGACCTAGTGATTATGATGAGTTTGTCGTAAGTGTAAGCGAGGAAAATCAGCTGAAGATTCACTTATCTAACATGTTGCAGTGCTTGTGGAGAACATCACCATCTGCTGGTCAAGAAGAATAATCAGGAACCAAGTGGCAAACTGGGCGTTTCCTAGTGGGAAGAGTTTGAAAGAGATGCTGGGTAAGGTGAATTATTTGGACAAATGGGATTGTGACTAAAACTGGGGTGACACTGACAATTCCCTGACAGAGAGACTGGGTTTGTTACCCTTAGTAAGATCTGTTAGTATTATAAAAAACAAGCATACATACAGTGTATTGCATCTAGAAATTGTATATCTTTATCTGCTTAATATTGCTGCTGATATTTTTGTAATCACTTTTGCTGCTCTTTGATCGTACCAGTCACCGCTACTCTTTTGTTTGTGTAAAAACAATGTGTGTTGTGAATCACCACTAAGTTGCCATTACTGTGTTCTTGCATCTTCGGGAACTGTTTACACTTGCATAGTTGTTAGCGTACAACATTCCAGCACAGAAATGGCAGACCAGTCAGTGACCAAAACCATCAGGGAAAGCCTTCCCCTGGAGGCCATGCTTAGCAACTTACCACAGTTCACAGAGGACAATTTGTCATGGTAGATCTGGGAAGAATGGCTGAAATACATACAACGAATACAACCTCTTGATATCTGCCTTTCAGGAAGAAATTTCCCTGCTGACCTTAAACGGAGAAGCCAGACAGATCATTATGTTTCGACATCCTCGAGACCATGATATGGTAATGAGGTAATCAAAATCCTAGAGGACATGCATGGACAATTAGCACATCCACCAAGACTTTACCCACGTGTAGCATCAGTGTGGCCCACCGGAACACTGGTTGATGTCCCAGCGAGTCATGGTTCTCAGTTGGACACTGAGCCACACTTAGTGGGAGGCCTGCTAGAAGGGGTAAAGGTATAGGGCCCAAACCTCTCACCCAGAGCCTGAATTTACTGTGAACACCACATTGAACTGTGTTGGGGTCAAGTTGTCGCAGGACACAGTTCAATTCTCTATCACTGCTCATCTCCTAAGCTGTAGAGGGTGGGGGTGCAGGGATGCAGGTTTGAGCTCCTGGGTGAGCGGGAGGGTGAGGGGATGGGAGATTTGGGGAGAAGGGTAGGAGATGTGAGTTTTGGGAGAGGTTGAAGGGGTGTTTTTCAGGGGGTGCAGGCTTGGGGGGGATTTTTTTGGAAGTGTCAGGCGTACGGGGGTAGGGGGTGTTTCTTGGGGGGGTGTGGTTGCTGGTTTGGGAGAATGGGATTTTTGGGGGGCAGAGATGTGGGTTGAGGTGGAGGGTTTCTTGGGGGGTGGGGGACGTGGGTTTGGGTGAGCGAGGGGTGTTTATTTTAGGGGGCGGAGCGCAGGTTTTGTTTGGGGAGTGCGGGTAGATTTGTGGTGGAACAAGGTTGGGTGAGGCAGATTTGGGGCGTATAGTGGACATACATATAGAGCCAGGCGTTGCCCAGGCATTGTAACTGTTTTTAGTTATAACAAAATAGAATGATTATTTTGCACATAAAAGTCACAAAGTAAATAGACAGAAAATATAGCTGGCTATAATGGGTGACTCTAGCCTCTGTGAGGCCTGAGGGGAACAGCAAAACGGTGCTCACCCCCCGCTAGTAATTTTTTAAAATTATTTAGAAATACCATAAATCTGGTTTATACAGATCTATATCTATCCTGTAATATTGAGGAAAATAGTGGATATTTTGATTTAAAGAAATAGAAATAAACACAAGGATGTCAGCACAATCACACGCACATACAAGAACCACACAGATGAATCCAGAAGAAGGGTCATTAATAATAATGGCAGGCCTGGTATAAGCATACACACACAATGATGGCTGCAGAGCGGTGGTCCTGTAGACATAGTCCTGCATCCTTATAGCACAGGAGGCAGCACTGATTACCAACCTATTGTCTAACTAGTCAGACCTTTCCACCATGCAGCAACCCGCAGTCTGAGCATCAACAAGCTGCCACTGCACCAAACTGGTAAAATGGCACTTCTCCTCCAACACACCATCTCTCCCAAAACGCTTTGCCAATCACAAGCGCCACACACGGGGATGTCCGGAGCTAAAAGTGGGGACTGTCCAATTTGGTTGAGCAAGGGATGTGGGAGCGGGAAAGGGGAGGAGCGCCACAAACTGACCGCCAATCAGGAGAAACGTGGCTGGATGCCTATATGTACCAAGGGGCGGCATTGGATGTGGTGTGTACGTTATGGCCAATCAGTCCTGCAGTAGAGGGACAATGCATCATGCACCATGGGCGTACATAGAAGCCATGGCGTCCCATAGCAAAAGTCCTTTTTGTCCCCCCCCCAACCCCCAAAAAATAATATTTTTTTGGGTCACATAGTTACATACATATCTCATAACTCCTCAGCCCTTACAAAGTACATTTTCCTCCTATTGAAGCCCCTACATCTCTCTTTTATTGCCCCCCATTAAGTATGATGCCAACATTGGGTCCCACAAACACTGTATGATGCCCCCGCAGTGACTTCCTCCACACGCACAGTATGATGACCCTACTGTACTCCCTTAACTACCCTGACACAATTTGAACCCCAACTATGACCACCACACAGCTTTCCATACAGTATAATGGCTTCTACATCTCTTTGCATGGTATAATGGCCCCCAACACAGCCCTCTATTAGGTATAAAGACTCCCTCCAAGTATTATCATGTCTCCCACAGAACCCTCCAAATATTATAATGACTTCCATATGGTAGAATTGACTCCATATATTATAATGCATCATCCATAGTCCTCCATATAGTATACTGCACCCCCACAGTCCTCCATATAGAATAATGCACAGCCACAGTCCTCCATATAGAATAATTCAATACCACAGTACTACATTTAGAATAATTCACCCCATAGTCCTCCATATAGAATAATCCACCCTCACAGTCCTACATTTAGAATAATCCACCCTCATAGTCCTCCATATAGAATAATGCACTCCCACAGTCCTCCATATAGAATAATGCACACCCACAGTCCTGCATATAGAATAATGCACCCCCACAGTCCTCCATATAGAATAATGCACCTCCACAGTCCTCCATATAGAATGCATCCCCACAGTCTTTCATATAGAATAATGCACCCCCATAGTCTTCCATATAGAATAATGAACCACCATAGGCTTTCATATAGAATAATGCACCGCTACAGTCCTCCATATAGATAGAATAATGCACCCCACAGTCTTTCATATAGAATAATGCACCCCCAAAGTCCTCCATATAGTATATTGCAACCCCACAGTCCTCCATGCAGAATAATGCACCCCACATAGTCTTTCATATAGAATAATGCACCCCCACAGTCTTTAATATAGAATAATGCACCCTCACAGTCCTCCATGTAGTATATTGCAACTGTACAGTCCTCCATATAGAATAATGCACCACCATAGCCCTCCATATAGCATAATGCACCACCATAGCCCTCCATATAGCATAATGCACCGCCATAACCCTCCATGCAGAATGATGCACCTCCATAGCCCTCCATATAGGAAAATGCACTGCCATAGCCCTCCATATAGAATAATGCACCTCAACAGTCCCCCATATAGAAAAATGCACCCCCACAGTCCTCCATATAGAATAAAGCATCCCCACAGTCCTCCATATAGAATAATGCATCCCCACTGTCTTCCATATAGAATAATGCACCTCCACAGTCCACCATATAGAATAATGCATCCCCACAGTCTTTCATATAGAATAATGCACCCCCACAGTCTTTCATATAGAATAATGCACCCCCACAGTCCTTCCATATAGTATATTGGAACCCCACAGTCCTCCATATAGAATAATACACTGCCATAGCTCTCCATATTGGATAATGCACAGCCACAGCCCTCCATATAGAATAATGCACCGTCATAGTCCTCCATATAAAATAATGCACCCCCACAGTCCTCAAGATAGTATAATGCACCCCATAGTCCTACATATAGTATAATGCACCCCATAGTCCTCTGTATAGTATAATGCACCACCACAGTCCTCCATATAGAATAATGCACCGCCATAATCCTCCATATGGAATAATGCACCCCCGGTCCTCCATATAGAATAATACACCCCACACAGTCTTTCATATAGAATAATGCACCCCCACAGTCTTTAATATAGAATAATGCACCCCCACAGTCCTCCATGTAGTATATTACAACTGTACAGTCCTTCATATAGAATAATGCACCAACATAGCCTTCCATATAGAATAATGCACGCCATAGCCCTCCATATAGAATACTGCACCACCATAACCCTCCATGTAGAATAATGCACCTCCATAGCCCTCCATATAGAATAATGCACCGCCATAGCCCTCCATATAGAATAATGCACCCCATTGTCCTCCATCTAAAATAATACACCCTCACAACCCTCCATATAGAAGAATGTACCATTATAGTCCTCCATATAGAATAATGCACCCCCACGTTCCTCCAGATAGTATAATTCACCTACATAGTCCTCCATATAATATATAATGCACCACCTATAGCCCTCCATATAGAATAATGCACCGCCATAACCCTCCATGTAGAATAATGCACCTCCATAGCCCTCCATAAAGGATAATGCACTGCCATAGTCCTCCATATAGAATAATGCACCGCAACAGTCCTCCATATAGAAAAATGCACCCCAACAGTCCTCCATATATAATAATGTACCCTAACAGTCCACCATATAGAGTAAGGCACCCCCACAGTCCTCAATATAGAATAATGAACCCCCACAGTCCCCAATATAGAAAAATGCACTCCATTGTCCTCCATATAGAATAATGCACCCCACAGTCTTTCATATAGAATAATTCACCCCCACAGTCCTTCATATAGAATAAAGCATTCCCACAGTCCTCCATATAGAATTATGCATCCCCACAGTCTTTCATATAGAATAATGCACCACCACAGTCTTCCATATAAAATAATGCACCTCCACAGTCCACCATATAGAGTAATGCATCTCCACAGTCTTTCATATAGAATAATGTACCCCACAGTCTTTCATATAGAATAATGCACCCCCACAGTCCTCCATATAGTATATTGTAACCCTACAGTCCTCCATATAGAATAATGCACTGCCATAGCTCTCCATATAGAATAATGCACAGCCACAGCCCTCCATATAGAATAATGCACCGTCACAGTCCTCCATACAAAAGAATGCACCCCCACAGTCCTCAAGATAGTATAATGCACCCCATAGTCCTCCATATAGTATAATGCACCCCATAGTCCTCTGTATAGTATAATGCACCACCACAGTCCTCCATATAGAATAATGCACTGCCACAGTCCTCCATATAGAATAATGCATCCCCAGTCCTCCATATAGAATAATGCACTCACACAGTCTTTCATAAAGAATAATGCACCCCCACAGTCTTTAATATAGAATAATGCGCCCCCACAGTCCTCCATGTAGTATATTGCAACTGTACAGTCCTTCATATAGAATAATGCACCACCATAGCCTTCCATATAGAATAATGCACCGCCATAGCCCTCCATATAGAATAATGCACCGCCATAACCCTGATGAAGAATAATGCACCTCCATAGCCCTCCATATAGAATAATGCACTAAAACAGTCCTCCATATAAAATAATGCACCCTCATAGTCCTCCATATATAAGAATGTACCATTATAGTCCTCCATATAGAATAATGCACCACCCATAGTTCTCCATATAGTATAATGCACACCATAGCCTTCTATATACTATAAAGCACTCCTCATACTCCTACAAATAGTATAATGCACCCCCCATAGTGCTCCATATAGTATAATGCCCCCATATACAATACAGTGCCACCCATATACAATAGTTAGCACACCCTTATACAATAAAGCACCCCCATTTATAATAGTCAGCAGCAGCACCTTCCCATATACAATATAGCACCAACAATACAGCACCCTCCATATACAATGGAGCACCCCCCATACATAATACAGCAGCCCCGACAAATACAGTGCAACACCCCCCATAATCCTCCTATATTATAAAGCACTTGATTGTCAATGATTAAAAAAAATAAAAGGATACTCACCTCTCTCTTCGATCCTCGCTGCTTCACCTCTGGTCTCTTCAGCGTGTGTCCTGCGCTCAGTAATGATATCATCACTCCCCACCGTGCAGAGCTGCAGTGGGCAGGAGATGTGAAAGCAGAGACAGCGGCCGGCACGGTGCACACATTGCAGGTGGCAGGCGGCAGGCCCCATAGAAATCGCTATGTGCAGGGAGCCTTTCGCATTGCCACTCCCTTGTTTAGCAGTAAATAGTGCCTCTTGAGGCGACCAGCTCAACTGGCCTCATGGTTGGTGCGCCCCTGCTGTCTATGAAGGGCTGTCAGGTGTGGCTATGAAGGGGCAGAGATATGTGTGGACATACACACAAACAGTAAATAGTCCTTTTTTTTGGTGACTGACTGTAATTCATGGAGTTAAAATTTCCCCTCAAAACATAGTATTAGACATTCCCTGAATCAAAAGACTGTGTGTGCAAAATTTGGTGATTGTAGATGCAACAATGCAACTTCCTTCAGTGGACATACATACATACATACTTTTTTAAGGCTGTGCAACACCAGGCACTGGGGTTAGCCAAAACAGGCATATAGCAGAGCTCTATGGTGTGCAGTGCCCGGTCATTGGACTTTTTTGCACGATTATATATATATATATATATATATATATATATATATTGAGGTAGCGCCCGAGGGGAACTCGGTTGGCACGGGGAAATGATATCAGCGACTACATTTTAACGGAACATAACCAACGGATTTATTGTTTTTCCATATGTTTAGCCGTAGTTGTGTTGACTGCCCCTTTTTTTAGAAATGTAAGGTGCCTACAGCCATGCAACAAATGTCCTATAATTTATGACATAAAACTTGCATATATTTTTGCTGAAATCTATTAAGGGCCCGTTACACACAAAGATATTGTGAACGATATCGTTGCAACGTCATCATTTTGGTGGCGTTACAGTGATGTCGAAACGACATCATTGTGTGTGACACCTATCAACGATTAACGATAAGTCGTTGATCATTGATCGGAGATTAATAGTCCTGTCCATAGATCCATCGTTGGTCGCCCACTGGACGTGCAGCATGGCTGCGTGTGACAGCAGGAGACCAACGATCAGCGAGCTCCCAGCGCCGTACAGCAAGCGCTGGTATCCAAGGTAAACAGGGGGTAACTAAGCACTGCGCGGTGCTTAGTTACCCGCTGTTTACCTTGGATAACAGCATTCTCGCTGGTCCTGATCGCTGGTGAGTCTGCCTATGTGACAGCTCACCAGCTAACGATGTTCCAGCGATCCTACCCACCACGGATCGTTGGTGAGATCACTGGGACATTGAAGCGTGTAACCCGGGCTTTAGTGTTACCATAGTTTTCATCTTCAGGCACACGGTCTACCCAAAAATGTGGCCAATGTATTAATACATATGGCACACTCTACTTAAGTAGATGAAGACTGGCATAATGTATACCAGTCTACATAATTTCCCCTACTTTTTCAGTTTTCCCACAAGTTTTCTGTTAAAAACATAAGCTTATTTTTGCATTAGTAGGCAGAAGAAAACTTAACAACAATAACTTGCAAATTATTATCATATGGATGGACTGATAGGAATTGGAAAAATGTTTGGATAGCTATAAATCAAAATGTTATCTTTATGTGTTATCTTTTTCCCTGGAGTTAAGCTTATCTAATGCTCCTCTGTGGAACAGTGCTTATTCTATTGTATTCAGTTAATATGGAAACTATAAGAGAGCAGAGGCAGGATACCGCGCCATTACCACCTTGTTTTTAATAACTGCTGTTTTTACATTATTTTTTGTTTTGTTCCTGCTGCCTGTCACAGGTTCTTATCAACCATTTTACGAACATGTATCTGTTATTTTTCTATATAAGGCCATGTGCACACGCTGAGTATTTGATGAGTTTTTTACCTCAGGATTTGTAGACAAAACCAGGAGTGGAACAATCAGAGGAAAAGTCTAAGGCTGTGTTCACACTGGGCGTTTTTGGGCTGTTTTTGCTCAACAGTTTTTGTAGCCAAAACCAGCAGCAGGTGATTAAATCCAGAAGTGGTGACGTTTTTCTATTAGACTTTTCCTCTGATTGCTCCACTCCTGGTTTTGGCTACAAAAACAGATGAGCAAAAACAGCCCAAAAACGCCCAGTGTGAACACAGCCTAATAGAAACACCTGCACCACTTCTGTATTTATCACCCACTCCTGGGTTTGGCTACAAATCCTGAGGTAAAAAACTCATCAAATACTCAGCGTGTGCACGTGGCCTAACAATTTATGTGGTAAAGACAAACTGGAAGCTGGAAAAAACATTTTCATATAGAAAATTTGGCACGTGACTGTTTATTCCAATATTTCAATCATATACGATATTTATTTTCTTACATTTTCTAATTCCCGTATCAATAGCTGTAATGCGGATTATGATTATATTATATGATTATTATGGACAACAGATGTATGGGTGAAGCTTAATTTCCAATGTTTTATATGATAAGGTAATAGCCATTGCGTGTTTTTGAGTGGCGATACCATGTATTAGTGCTCTGGAGAATTTAGTGTTGGGTGAGTCTTCAAAATCCACCTATTCAATGCATATCCTTGTGCCATACTCAGGCCAAGATCTCTGAGAGTGGACACCATATTTTGCTCCAGAATGCATTGTTAGTCTTGATGTTTCATTATACCCTCTACACCCCGTGCCAGATGCAGCAAAGCAGCCCCAAACATAACCATGTGTGTTCAATTTTTCATTATCAGAAGCGTAACCATCGCGATCACAATGCTTGCAACCAAGGTCAGGCCTAGGGGTGGAGGTGGGCCAGCAACACCAGCACCGAATTCAGCTGGATGTGTGTCGGCGTACTTATGACTGTCGGCACATGACAGCAACGTTATGCGTTGCTACAGCAGGCATATTGATCTAAGTAGAATGTTTTGTTGGGTTATTTTTATATTTTGAATGCAGCATACTATATATAACAGGAAGGGGCCAAGGATAAAGACATATATACTAGGATGGGGAACATGTATACCAAGGTAAGGACGTATGTACCAGGATGAGGAACATGTATACCAGGATAATGACTCTGATTAACTGCATCTCGCAGCCCTTCCACTGACATCTCTAATATGTTGGAGCCACATGATATGGTCTTGTCACTGGGGTATGTAAGGTCAGCTTGGCACAGACGCCCCCTATCAAGGTGGGCACAGGGAGGCACATAATAATAATAATAATAATATTTATTCATTTATATAGCGCTATTAATTCCATAGCACTTTACATACATGAGTACATCAGGTGAGAGAGCATGATCCATGCAACCTCCTGCATGGCACAACTCTCACATACAACCCTAATATGCTTTGAGACCCTTTTCACTAGACTCAGTGAAACAGAGTCCTGATAGCCTGGCTGGACTGCCACCTGTTCCCCATTAGATATAAACCTGGTCCGTTAATAGGATTATATCAGGCCAGAAACCAGCCCTGGTAGCCCTGGTAGCATATAATGTTAAACTGAGAAAACAGATGTGTGAATTCATGGAATAAGATAATATTTAATTGCTTTAATATAACCTGTCAGGTGGTTTATGTCCCCCCCAGCTATCACCGTCTGTTCCTGCAGCTTCATAATACTATTCTAATCATCCCTGTCTGAGCTCATAGTGTAATGTTATACGTGAAATAAAAGCATTGATACACTTATTGTCATGTAAATGAGGCACAGTCTACGTCTTGGAGGAGGTAGACTGTCTGGCAGGTTAATAGTTAACATTTCAGCCAAATGTCAGAACATGCTGAGATATCTGATGTGATGTCATAATCATGTGACTATAATAGGCCTCCATAGCACAATATGAGTTTACTCGCCTAACTGTGCCCAAAATGATCACATGATTGAGACATCACACAGGTCCTTTAGACATCCAAGTTAATGGTGAGCTAACTATTAACCTGCCAGGTAGTCTACCTACTCCAAGATATAGACTGACTGCCTCATTCACATAAGGAAATGTAAGTGTATAAATGCTTTTTTTTCACCTTTCACATTACACTCTGAGCTCAGACAGGGATTATTAGACTGGTATTATAAAGCTGCAGGTGCAGACAGTGATAGCTGTGTGGGGGCCTTTAAAGGCACACTATACAAACACTATTTACAAGATGGATATTCAGATATGATAGTCAGATATGCAAATACAGGTGGTAATACAAAAGGTATAAGCTAAGCATACATACACAAGTCAGCTACCAGTTCCGTGGTCACTGGCAGCTACATGGGAGATGATGTGGAGCCAGGGACTTCCAGTTACCGTATATACTCGTGTATAAGCCGACCCGTGTATAAGCCGACCCCCCTACTTTTGCCCCCAAAACCTGGGAAAACCTATTGACTCATGTATAAGCCGAGGGTGGACCCCAGCACAAGTATACAGCCCCCAGCAGTGTGGTATACAGCAGCCTCCCCAGTGGTAGTATACAGCACTAGCCCCAGTGGTATATACAGCAGCAGCCCCAGTGGTAGTATACAGCAGCCCCAAGGTATATACAGCAGCCCCAGAGGTATATACAACAGCCCCAGTGGTAGTATACAGCAGCCCCAGAGGTATATAAGCAGCCCCAGTGGTAGTATACAGCAGCCCCAGAGGTATATACAGCAGCCCCAGTGGTAGTATACAGCAGCAGCCCCATTGGTAGTATACAGCAGCAGCCCCAGTGGTAGTATACAGCAGCAGCCCCAGTGGTAGTATACAGCAGCCCCAGAGGTATATACAGCAGCCCCAGAGGTATATACAACAGCCCCAGTGGTAGTATACAGCAGCCCCAGAGGTATATACAGCAGCCCCAGTGGTAGTATACAGCAGCCCCAGAGGTATATACAGCAGCCCCAGTGGTAGTATACAGCAGCAGCCCCAGTGGTATATACAGCAGCAGCCCCAGTGGTATATACAGCAGCAGCCCCAGTGGTATATACAGCAGCAGCCCAGTGGTAGTATACAGCAGCCCCAGAGGTAGTATACAGCAGCCCCAGTGGTAGTATACAGCAGCCCTTAGGTAGTATACAGCAGCCCCAGAGGTATATACAGCCCCAGAGGTATATACAGCCCCAGAGGTATATACAGCAGCCCCAGAGGTAGTATACAGCAGCCCTTAGGTAGTATACAGCAGCCCCAGAGGTATATACAGCCCCAGAGGTATATACAGCCCCAGAGGTATATACAGCCCCAGAGGTATACAGCAGCCCTGGAGGTATAACAGCAGCCCCATGGTAGTATATAGCAGCCCTTAGTAGTATACAGCAGCCCCAGAGGTATATACAGCACCAGAGGTATATGCAGCCCAGAGGTATATACAGCCCCAGAGGTATATACAGCAGCCCCCCCATATCAGTATACAGGCCCCCCCTTGGGTAACAATCCTGTAAAGGAAGAGATTAGTATACTTATCCCTCCGCTGTCCCGCTGCCGCTGTCCCGCCGCCGCCGCCATCACGCTCCTCCATCTTCATCCAGCGTCTTCCGTCTTCTTCCGGCTTCCTCCTCTGGTGCGCAGACAATGACGTCATTGCCTGCGCCCACCGGAGGAAGCCGGAAGAAGACGGAAGACGCTGGATGAAGACAGAAGAGCGCGATGGCGGCGGCGGGACAGCGGCAGTGGGACAGCGGAGGATAAGTATACTAATCTCTTCCTTTACAGGATTACTACCCAAGGGGGGGCCTGTATACTGATATGGGGGGGCACTGTATACTGTATACATTGTATACAGTATACAGTGACCCGCGTATAAGCCGAGGGGGACTTTTCAGCCGAATTTTTGAGCTGAAAAACTCGGCTTATACGCGAGTATATACGGTACTTCCAACACGTCACAAGATGTGACCTCCTTGGTAATAATCAACTAAAAAACATGGGGGGCACCTTTTAACCCCTCACTTGGCCAAACCCTTTACTTTATGACCTCATGTGGGGAATGTCTGGGATGGGCTCAGAACTACAGAGAATTATAAAATCCCAGCTTTCTGTACCTCTTCACCCATGGGTGTTCCAGGTGAAAGATATTACTGTCAACTTTCCTATCATGAAGTTACCTGTTCAAAGATAGGAAAGATGATGTGTGTATGGTCTTCAAGCATCTGGATAATAATTTGAGGCTGATAGACACATCGTACAAATAAATGAAAATATGTATTATTTTCATCCCAATATCTTGAGGTTGAAAATATGTCAGCCATATTTGTGGAAGCTATGTACACCTCAATATTTATAAATTTTCACTGAAGTCTACCTGTCTGATGATCTTCTTAGATAAATACCTGAGAAATGTACTTGCCCACCCCTGTGTCCACAAAGTTCAACATTTTTGCCTCCCTGAGGACAAACTTTCCTGCTGTTGTTAATTGACCCCTATACGGGGTCATCAGCTACAATGATAACATGTCCTCTGAGTTCCTCATTTACAATTAATTTTCTCACCTCACCGTTTATAATTGAACCCATTTGTTTCAAGATGGAAGCATCCTGTTATGACTTACAGTTGATTGACATGTACAGCTGATTGACATGTTCTGATATCTCCTATATACTTTACAATGACATATATACCATATATACCAGGATATGGACATATATCGCTGTCTGGGTGTTATGTTTGACACCGATCTCTCCTTCTCCCCCCACACGCAATCTCTCGTCCGCTCCTGTCGCTTACACCTGAAGAATATCTCTAGAGTCCGCCCCTTTCTCACCATGGAAACAACAAAAACCCTCACCGTGGCCCTAATCCATTCCCGCCTTGACTATTGCAACTCTCTATTAAGCGGCCTCCCCCTCACCAGACTTTCTCCTCTCCAGTCCATCCTTAATGCAGCAGCCAGGATCACCCATCTGGCCAATCGTTACTCAGATGCCTCTGCTCTATGCCAGTCATTGCACTGGCTGCCCGTATATTACAGGATCAAATTCAAATTGCTTGTTCTCACCCACAAAGCTCTTCACAGTGCAGCTCCCCCCTACCTCTCCTCCCTCATCTCTGTCTATCACCTCACCCGCTCTCTACGTTCCTCAAATGACCTTCGACTAACATCTGCACTAATCCGATCCTCCCACTCCCGGCTCCAAGACTTTTCCAGAGCTGCACCAAACCTCTGGAATGCTTTACCCAAAGAAATCAGGACTATCCACAACTTGCATGGCTTCAGACGATCCCTAAAAACGCATCTTTTTAAGGCGGCCTATCATACTCCCTAATAAGTCCATTGTACTGTAGACAGTGAAGGGGCTATCCCTCTGGACATTACTCTTCTACAAACTCCACCAAACCATAAAGGTCTACACAGACTGTATAATGACCATCCATGTAAGCTTAGCTCTATACCCCATTTCCTCAAGATGCCTGGACCACCAGTGCAATAAGCCCCGGCACCTTGTGCATCCCCTATCCCGTTGTAGATTGTAAGCTCTTTTGAGTAGGGTCACCTTCATTTCTTGCTTTATTTATTGTATTTTTTTTTCACATTGATTCTATGCCTATTGTTTTGTATCCAATTATTGTACTTTATTTGTTCTCTATTGTAATTACTTACTGTATTTTCTGTACTCTAACCCTACATTGTAAAGCGCTGCGGAATATGTTGGCGCTATATAAATAAAGTATTATTATTATTATTATATATCAGGAAGGGGCTAAGGATAAGGACATATGCCAGGATGGAAGACATATATATCAGTTTGGGTATATTTACCATAAAGAGGCTCATAATGGGAACATATACATTATGACAGAATGGGGGACATATGTACCATAGAGGGGCCGAGGATGAGGTCATATATACAATAATGGGGGACATATATGTTAGGATGGGAGACATACATACTAGGATGGGTGGCATATATACCAGGATGGGCGACATATAAACTGGATAGGGACACATATACAAGGAGGGGGACATATATACCAGTAAGAACTAAGGATAAGGACATATATGTCAGGATGGGGACATATTTACCAGGATGCTGCTCAGAATGTGGGTATATATACCAGAATGGGGGAAATATATTCCAGGATGGGGGACACTGGTGCTGGATGGGGGACATTACTACATAAGAAGGGAGAGAGGGGGCAAGATGTATGCCTTTGTAAGATATAAAACATTACAAAAGCCCAACATGTAACCAATATGCCGAGTGGTGAAAAGGGCAGGTCCAAATATTTCACTGGGTCCCATTGGACTCTAGTTAAGTCACTATTCACAATATGTGACAATGATATTCATTGAATTAAGTAGATTTTGAAAACTCCACCAAGACTGAATTATCCCACTCTAATTATCTATTGCCAGGATCCTTTTGGATTAATTACACATGGTTTTGGCGTTGTGCCCATACGTGCACGATAATAGGGAGTTAGGTCTGCTCACTGTGGGTTGTAGGTGCTCAGAAGTATTAGTCGTAAGTAATAAAGTAGAAAAATTAACTTTGGCACACAAGGTTGGTTTGAGAAAATATAAGAGACAGAGTCAACGTTCAAAGTGGATTCTTTCTCTTACATTTTCTCAAAGCAACCTCATGTGCCATACATCCAGGGCCATATTTGGGGTTCATGCTTCCCTGGGCAGTTTTAGTTCTGCCACCCCCTATTGATAAGTCAGACTAAGGGTATGTGCAACATATTTTTCAGGCTGATCTGCTTCGTTACCCACCTAAAAAAAACCTAAATTAACTCTAAAAAGACTGGCAAGACAGCTACCAGATAATTGATCGGATACTTGTCTATATGAATGGAGGCATTAGTTAAACACTTGTTCAGCTGACAAATATAACCTACCGTATATACTCGTGTATAAGCCGACCCGTGTATAAGCCGACCCCCCTACTTTTGCCCCCAAAAACTGGGAAAACTTATTGACTCGCGTATAAGCCTAGGGTGGACAATGCAGCAGCTACCGGTATTGAAAATTGTCAAAAATGAAATTTTGAACTTTTAGTTCAAATAAAAACAGTAAACTACCAATGCAGCAGACCATCATCCTGTTATAAAGCCCCCTATCACTGGTATACAGCCCACCATCCCTGTATATAGCGGCCATCACTGGTATATATAGTAGTGCCCATAACTATATACAGTCGCTGCCATCACTGGTATACAGCCCCCAGCACTGGTATACATGCCCCATCACTGGTATACAGCTCCCCTGCAGTGGTATACAGCCCCAGCAGTGCTATACAGCTCCCCTGCAGTGCTATACAGCTCCCCTGCAGTGGTATACAGCCCCAGCAGTGCTATACAGCTCCAGCAGTGCTATACAGCTCCCCTGCAGTGGTATACAGGCCCCATCACTGGTATACAGCTCCCATGCAGTGGTATACAGCCCCATCAGTGCTATACAGCTCCAGCAGTGCTATACAGCTCCCCTGCAGTGGTATACAGGCCCAGTCACTGGTATACAGCTCCCCTGCAGTGGTATACAGCCCCAGCAGTGCTATACAGCCCCAGCAGTGCTATACAGCTCCCCTGCAGTGGTATACAGGCCCCATCACTGGTATACAGCTCCCATGCAGTGGTATACAGCCCCAGCAGTGCTATACAGCTCCCCTGCAGTGGTATACAGGCCCAGTCACTGGTATACAGCACCCCTGCAGTGGTATACAGCCCCAGCAGTGCTATACAGCCCCAGCACTGGTATACAACCCCCAACACATGTATACAGGCCCCTAGCAGAGGCTATACAGGCCCCCAGTAGGGGATATGCAGACCCCCCATCGCTTTAGAGATTCCTTGCTGCAGGAGCAGCAGAAATCTCACCCTCCGCCGTCCTCTGGAGCCACCGGGTCCTGGGTCCTCGGTCCTAGTCTGTCCTCCTTCCTCCAGCCTCATCCTCGGTCCTCCGTGGCCGTGCTCTGTTCTCCCTGTATGCACGCTTCTAATGCTGTGGGCGGGTTGGACGCAGCGGTGATGACGTCATGCTGCCGCGACGCCCACAGCACGGGAAGCGTGCATAGTGCATACAGGGAGAACAGAGCACGGAGGACCGGGGATGAGGCTGGAGGAAGGAGGACAGACTAGGACCGAGGACCCTGGACACCCGGTGGCTCCAGAGGACGGCGGAGGGTGAGATTTCTGCTGCTCCTGCAGCGACAGCGGGGTGGGGGGGGGCGCACTGTATTATGCACGGCTCCCCCTTTCACTGATTGACAGGGGGAGCCGTGCATATTTAATGAGCGGCTTCACAGCACCTCCTGCTCCTATTCCAGCCTCCCCTAGCCACCTCCAGCCCCCGGTTACTGTCCCTCCCCACTCAGCCAGTATATGACTCGCGTATAAGCCGAGGGGGGGACTTTTCAGCACATTTTTTGTGCTGAAAAAGTCGGCTTATACCCGAGTATATACGGTAATTCAGATGGCTGCATTATCAGCCGGCACAATGAACCTATAATGATCAAGTATCATGTCTAAATAAAGATTACAACATCTACATTGATAAAAAACTAGAACCATCATTAGTACACAAATACATAACCATAACCATTATTAGCACAAAAATACATCACAACCACAATTAGTACACTAGTACATTACCAAATCCATCATCAGTACATGACATCATAAGAACAACCATTAGTACATGAAAACATCACCAGAACCACAGTGAGTACATGACTACATCACCAGAATAATCATTAGTATGGAAAAACAGAACCACTGTCAGTACATGAATAAATCACCAAGTTTAGTGCAGTGATCACTTTCAAGTCAGGTTAGCAAATACTGTATGTACTCGTGTATAAGCCGAGTTTTTCAGCACAAAAAATGTGCTGAAAAGTCCCCCCTCGGCTTATACACGAGTCATAGGTGTATACAGTATACAGGCAGCCCGCCCTCCCATCGGTATACAGGGCCCCCCCTTGCTGCCGCACACCAGTAAAGTAATACATCATTATACTTATCCCTGTGGCTGTCGCCGCCGCCGCTCTGACACCGTGCTCCTCCGGGTCTTCAGGCTTCTTCCTGCTTCTTCATGCTTCCTCCTCCGGCGCACAGGCAATGACGTCATTGCCTGTGCCCGCCGGTCACAAGCAGGAAGAAGCAGGAAGAAGCATGAAGACCCGGAGGAGCGCGGTGTCAGAGCGGCGGCGGCGACAGGGATAAGTATAATGATGTATTACTTTACAGGTGTGCGGCAGCAAGGGGGGCCATGTATACCACTGATGGGGGGGGCGCCTGTATACCACTGGGGCCTGTATATACCACTGGGGCCTGTATATACCACTGGGGCCTGTATACACCACTGGGGCCTGTATATACCACTGGGGCCTGTATATACCACTGGGGCCTGTATATACCACTGGGGCCTGTATATACCACTGGGGCCTGTATACCACTGGGGCCTGTATATACCACTGGGGCCTGTATACCACTGGGGCTGCTGTATATACTGCTGGGGCCTGTATATACCACTGGGGAGGCTGCTGTAATACTGCTGGGGCCTGTATATACCACTGGGGAGGCTGCTGTATACCACTGGGGCTGCTGTATATACTGCTGGGGCCTGTATATACCACTGGGGAGGCTGCTGTATACTACCACTGGGGAAGCTGCTGTATACTACCACTGGGGAGGCCTGTATACCACTGGGGGGCCTGTATACCACACTGCTGGGGGCATACTCCTCTCCCCTGATGTAGCCCTTTTTTTATTCTGCTCTCCCCCCCATGTGGCCCCTTTTTCATGCTGTTCTCCCCCATGTGGCCCCCTTTTCATACTGTTCTCCCATATGGCCCTTTCTCATACTCCTCTTCATTCTGCTCCCACTCCCCACATGTGACCCCTTGTCCGTTCTGCTCCCCCCTCCCCCACATGTAGCCCCATGTTCACTCTGCTCCCCCATCCCCCCTCCATGTGGCCCTTTGTTCATTCTGCTTCCCCCTCCCCATGTGGCCCCTTTTTCATTCTGCTCTCCCCCTCCATGTGGCCCCTTGTTCATCCTGCTCCCCCCTCACCCTCATGTGGCCCCTTGTTCATCCTGTTCCCCCTCCCTCACATGTGGCCCTTTGTTCTTTCTACTCCCCCTTCCTCCATTGTTCATTCTGCTCCCCCTCCCCTGCATGTTCCCCTTGTTCATTCTGCTCCCCATCCTTGTGGCCCCTTGTTCATCCTGCTCCCCCTCCCCCATTTTAGCCTTATTCATTCTGCTCCCCCTTGTGACCCCTTGTTCATTCTGCTCCTCCCTCCCCCACATGTGGCCCCTTGATTATTCTGCTCCCTCGTATGTGGCCTCCTTGTTCATTCTGCTCCCCCCCCTCCTCTCCATGTGCCCCTGGTTCCTTCTGCTCCCCCCTGCATGTTGCCCTTGTTCATTATGCTCACCCCTCCATGTGGCCCCTTCTTCATCCTCTTCCCCCCCTTCTCCCATGTGACTGTTTTTTCATTCTGCCTCCCTCCCCCCATGTGACCCCTTATTCATCCTGCTCCCCTCCCATGTGGCCCTTGTTCATTTTTTTCCCTCTTCCCTCCATGTGGCCCCCTGTTCCTCCTGCTCCCCCCTCCCCCAGGTGGCCATTGTTCATTCCACTCCCACTCTACCCCATGTGGCCCCTTGTTCATTCTGCTCCATCTTCTCCTCTCCATGTGGCCCCTTGTTTATTCGTTTCCCCCCTTAAATGTGGCCCTTGTTAATCCTTCTCCCCCCTCTTCCCCTCCCCCATGACCCCTTGTTCATTCTGCTCCTCCCTCCCCTCCATGTGGTCCCTTGTTCATCCTACTCCCCCCATATGGCTCTTTTTTTTCATCCTGCTCCCCCACCCTCATGTGGCTACTTGTTCATCCTGCTCCCCTCGCCCACCTATGTGTCCGCTTGTATAACCTGCTCTTCTCTCCCCTCATGTGGCCCCTTATAGATATAAGGGGCCACAAGTATTTGGACAGTGACTATTCGCTACTCGCACGGATAGCACAGTATTTGAGATACTCATTACTCGGCAAGTATCGCTTGTGCTCATAAGGGATGTGTCCATCGTGAACAATCTGACACAAATTGACCGCTCCCATCAGTACACAAAGGCAGTCAACACCCCAGTGAGAGCAGATTGGATGTTAGGCTCTCTCTGGAGGCACAATAAGGTGTTTTATGCAGTGGAAACGCAAAAAAAGTACTCCCTACCCTGGAAATACTCATTTTATAGCCAGATATGTGTGGGTGTAGCCTAAACACTAATTGACTAACTTTGGACTCGCTATTTGGATGAGTATTAAAAAGTACTCATTACGAGTATAGGAAATACGAATATTTGGCTACTCGCTCATCACTACATTTTAGCTGTTTACCAAAACATATTCAAGATACAGTTATATTATCAATATGGGAATAAAATGCAAATTCTCAGATTATTTGAGGGTATTCACATCCTAATTGGAGTAAGGGTTTAGGATTTACAGCTCTTTAATATGTAGATGCCTCTTTTTCAAGGAACCAAAAGTAATTGGACAATTATCTCAATAAGTCTTTAATGGTCTGTATGGGATATCCCATCATTAATACATCATCAATTGAGCAGGTAAAAGGTCTGGAGTTGAATCCAGATGTGGCATTTGCACTTGGGTGCTGTTGCTGTGAGCCACAACATGTGGTTAAAGGAGCTCTCAATAGAAGAGTAACAGATCATCATTAGGTTGAAAAAAAAAGATGAAATTCATCAGAGAGATAGGAGAAACATTAATAGTGGCCAAATCAACAGTTTGGTACATTCTGTTAAAAAAAAAAAAAAAGAGCACCCTGATTAGAGATGAGCGGTGTTCAATTTGAAATGTTCGCCAATCTCAAATTCAAGCTGTTTTGGGCAGTGTTCGAGTCATTCGACGAATGCGAACAATTAGCTTTAAATTCGGCAGTTTGAGGTTATGTTCGATAACGGTTCGAAAATGCGGCAGATCCGGACAAAAAAACGCATCTGCAGCATTTTCTGCCTAATGAATGAGCTGTGCGGGGCACCTTCACTTCCGCAATGTATATACATATATTGCGAAAGTGACATTAAGTAAAAGAAAGGGTTAAAAATAAAAAAATCTCTATGCTCATCTGTCTGGCAATCCACCGATGCCTCCAGCACCTTCTGTCTGTAGGACCTGCTGTGATGTCACAATCCGGCAGCGTCATCAGGTCACATGACCGCAGTTACCGTAGTAACCAGGGGGCGATGAGGGTGCCAAGTGCAGCTGCGGAGCCAGCAACTCCACATATTAAACATAAATAGAAAAAAACTGCACAGCACTCAAGATATAGTGTGAACTGGTGCAAGCTGCGATGCTGGAACAAACAACCAGAATAAATTCACTGCATCACTCAGTTACTACCAAAAATGTACACATTCTAATAAGCGGTTTATATATGAGGAAAAAATTAAAAAACTTAAGTTTTTTTCAAAAAACTCAATATTCCTATCTTTTTATTTGCTGGGTTCTTGGTACATATATTGGCCACTATCTGCTTGCTCATCAACCACTCCACGGTGACCCCAGATCTGATAAGTCCTATGCTGACATCCCTTTCCTCCTTGTCCTCCCTATACCACTTCTAAGTGGGTGGACACCATCTCAACCTCAGATCACCTAGGGACGATGAGGGTACCAAGTGCAGCTGTGGAAGCAGCAACTCCACATATTAAACATAAATAGAATGCATGTTTTTCTCACTATCTGACAAAAAATCTGAATAAACCTTTCCCATTTTAGGTCAGTCTGGATTACCATAGCAATTTATTGTTCATCCTTGGGTGCAATTTCCAGATATCTGAAGGTGCCTCGTTCATCTGTATAAACAACTATATGCAAGTACAAACAAGATGGGAATGTCCAGCCATCATACCGCTCAGGAAGGAGAGGGGTTCTGTGTCCCAGAGATGAACGTGCTTTGGTCCAACATGTGCATATCAACCCAGGAACAAAAGCAAAAGACCTTGTGAAGATGATGGCGGATGTTGGTAAGATTGTGTCATTATCCACAGTGAAACTAGTACTGTATCAACATGGGCTGAAAGGCCACTCTGCCAGGAAGAAGTCAGTACTCCAAAAGAAACATAAAAAAGCCAGATTAAGTTTGCAAATGTACTCAGGAATAAAGACCTATATTTTTGGAGACATGTCCTCTGGCTTGGCAAAACTAAAATTGAGCTGTTTGGCCATAATAATAATAATAGTAATAATAATAATAATAATAATAATATTTATTCATTTATATAGTGCTATTACTTCCATAGTGCTTTACATACATTTCGCAACACTGTCCCTCTTGGGGCTCAAAATCTAAACATCCTATCAGTATGTCTTTGAAATGTGGAAGGAAACCGGAGTGCCCGGAGGAAACCCACGCAACAACAGGGAGAACATACAAACTCCTTGCAGATGTTGTCCTTGGTGGGAGTCAAACCCAAGCCTGCAGTGCTAACCACTGATAATGACCATTGTTATGTTTTAAGGAAAAAGGGAGAAACTTGAAAGTCTAAGAACACCATCCCAACTGTGAAACATGGGGGTGGCAGCATGTTGTGGGGTTGTTTTGCTGCAGGAGGGACTGGTGTACTTCAAAAAATAGATGGCATCATGAGGAAAGAAGATTATGTGGCAATACTGAAGCAACATCTCAAGACATCAGCCAGGAATTTTTAGCTTGGGCAGAAATGGGTCTTTCAAATGGACAATGACAAGCATACTGCCAAACTAGTTACAAAGTTACTTAAGGATAACAAAGTCAATGTTTTGGCGTGGCCATCACAAAGCCCTGATCTCAATCCTATTGAAAATTTTTAAGCTAAGCTGAAAAGGCAGGTGTGAGCAAGGCGACCTACAAACATGGCTCAGTTACACCAGTTGTGTCAGGAGGAATGGGCCCAAATTCCTACTAATTATTGTGAGAAGCGTGTGGAAGCATATCCAAAACATTTGAGCCAAGTAATACAGTTTAAGGGCAATGGTACGAAATACTAATGAAATGTATGTAAACTTGTGACTTTGCAGAAAATAGTAAAAATGTCTTAAAGGGAACCTGACTCCACAAACTGACCCCCCCGCATCCCTGCACCCCCTGTTATCATTTCTAGCCATCCCTTTTGCAGAAAAAAATCGATTTTGTAAAGTAGAGAAAAGTTTATATTCACCTCGTCCTGTGTGGGTTCTCTATTTATGAATTAGTCTCAAAGGCGTGCCTGTCTGCTGCAGCCTTGTAATTATGCACGCCCCTCTATGCTTACTAAGAGCTTGACCGTGTCATGAAAGGGGGCGGGGCTAACGGCATGACGCGATTTGGCCCCGCCCCTTTCATGACGCGGCCAGGCTCTTAGTAAGCATAGAGGGGCGTGCATAATTACAAGGGAGCAGCAGACAGGCCACGCTATTGAGACTAATTCAGAAACAGAGAACCCACACAGGACAGAGGTGAATATAAACTTTTCTCTAGTTTACAAAATTGATTTCTTCTGCAAAAGGGATGGCTAGAACTGATAATAGGGGGTGCAGGGACAGGTCTAAAGATGCGGGGGGGGGTCAGTTTGTGGGGTCAGGTTCCTTTAAAACATTCTCTCTATCTCATTATTCTGGCATTTTCATGTCAGATAGCGAGAAAAACATGCATATGTGTCTTTTTATATAGTGTATGTAAACTTCTAGTTTCAACTGTAAGGCTGGCTTCACACTGCGGTCAGGTCAGGTCAGATCAGGTCAGGTTTTGTGTTCCAAAACCAGGAGTGACTCCAAAACCTAGAACAGGTGTCAATCTTTCAATTATACTTTTTCTCTGCAAGTTCCTCTCCTGGTTTTGGAACATAAAACCTGACCTGATTTGACCTGACCTGACCGCAGTGTGAAGCCAGCCTAAGTCTGCCATAAAGAGAAGACTTCATGGGAGCAAATACAGAGGGTTCCCTAAAAGGGGCAAACATTAATCAGCCTTAAAAATACAAAGGCCAGATTAGACTTTACCAAAAACCATCTATAGAAGCTGCCCAGCACTGGAAAAGCATTCTATGGATAGATAAGACTAAGGCTAGGGTCACACTTGGCATGCGTTTTTTTGCATGTTTTAGGCAGCATGTGCTTTTGGGCTACATTTTTGCTGTTAGGCGTGGAGCAGCTTTAAAAAACGCATGCAAAAATGCATGTGTCATTTAGTGTCATATAAAAACACATGCGTTTCCCATAGGGCCCCATGTTAAAAAAACGCATGCGTTTTTAAAAAGCACCAAAAAATGCTGCTTGCAGTGCTTTACCCTAGCCTAAGGCTGGCTTCACACTGCAGTTTTTTCACTGATCAGTGTCCATCCAGTTTGTGTGCTAAAACCAGGAGTGTCTGCAAAACTCAGAACAGGTGTCAATCTTTCAATTATACTTTTTCTCTGCACGTTCCTCTCCTAATTCCTTCCGGGTTTTGGCACACAAACTGGTTGGACACTGATCAGTGAAAAAACTGCAGTGTGAAGCCAGCCTAAGATCAACCTGTACCAGAATGATGGGAAGAAGAAAGTAAGGAGAAGGCTTGGAACGGAGGATGAACCAAAGCACACCTCATCCTCTGTAATACATGTTGGGGGCGGTGTGATTGTCGGGCATGCATGGCTTCCAATGGCCTGGATCACTAGTGTTTATTGATGATATGACTGAAGACAGAAGCAGCTCTCTGAATTCTGAAGTGTACGGGGTGATATTTTCTGCTCAGATTCAACCAAATGCAGCAAGGTTGATTGGACCAGCACTTCACAGTACAGATGGATAATTACCCAAAATATAATGTTAAAGCAAATAAGAAGTTTTTTTTAATGCAAAGAAATGGAATATTCTGTAATGGCCTAATCTATAACCAGATCTCAACCCCATCGAGTTTCATTTCACAGGATTTAATCGAAACTTAAGGCAGAAAGACCCACAAACAAGCAACAACTGAATTCAGCTGCAATAATGGTCGGCAAAGCATCCAAAAGGAGGAAACCCAGTGTTTGGTGACATCCATGGACTTCCAGACTTCAGGCAGTCATTTCCTGCAAAGGATTCTCTACAAAGTATTAAAAATGAACATTTTATTCATGGCAAAGTTAGTTTGTCCAATTACTTTTGATCCACTGAAATGAGGAGCTGTTGTAGAAAAATGGTTGCAATTCCTAAACATTTCACAAGATATCTCTATTTAACTCCTTTAGGTAAACCTGAAAGCCAACACTTCAGTTACATCTCAGTTGTTTCATTTTAATTAAATTATAGTGGCATACAGAGAAGATGTCATGAAGAGTCAGTCACTGCCCAAATCTATCTGAACCTAACTTCATATGTACATATATATATATATATATATATACAGCTCTGGCAAAAATTAAGAGGCCAATGCAAAATGTTCAGTTTCTCCGATTTTTCTCTTTATAGGTATATTTTAGAGTAAAATCTACATTGTTCTTTTATTTTATAGCCTGCTGACAACATGCCTTCAAAGTTCAAAGCTAAAAATGTTGTATTTATTTGCAGCAAATGAGAAATCATTAAAACAATAAAAAAGAAACAGTGCTTTCAGAACTCAAATAATGCAAAGAAAACAAGTTCATATTCATTTAGAAACAACAATACTTATGTTTTAACTCAGGAAGAGTTCAGAAAGCAATATATGGTGGAATAACCATGATTTATAGTCACAGCTTTCATGCGTCTTGGCATGCTTTCTACTAGTCTTTCACACTGCTTTTGGGTGACCTTATGACATTCCTAGCACAAAAAATATAGCAGTTATACCTTGTTTGATGGATTGTGACTATCCATCGTCCTCTTGATTACATTCCAGATGTTTTCAATGGGGTCCAGGTGTGGAGATTGGGCTGGCCATGACAGGGTCTTGATGTGGTGCTCCTTCATCCACACATTGATTGACCTAGCTGTGTGGCATGGGGCATTGTCCTGCTGGAAAAAAACAGTCCTCAGAGTTGGGGAACATTGCCTGAGCAGAAGGAAGCAAGTGTTTTTCAAGGATAACCTTGTATGTGGCTTGATTCATACATCCTTCGCAAAGATTAACCTGCCCAATTCCAGCCTTTCTGAAGCATCCCCAGATCAACACCAATCCTCCACCAAATTTTACAGTGGGTGCAAGACACTGTGGCTTGTACGCCTCTCCAGGTCTCCCTCTAACCATTAGATGACCAGGTATTGGGCAAAGCTGAAAATTAGACTAATCAGAGAAGAATACCTTACTCCAGTCCTCTATGGTCCAATCCTTATGGTCTTTGGCAAACTTAAACCCAGCTCTCCTTTGCTTCTCATTGATGAATGGCAAAACTAATGGTCACCACTCTCTGCTTATCCTTCTTGATCTCTCTGCAGCCTTTGACACTGTTGACCACCATCTCCTACTCGCTATGCTGCACTCCATCGGCATCAAGGACATGGCTCTCTCCTGGTTCTCTTCCTATCTCTCTGACCGCTCTTTCAGTGTATCATTTGCTGGCTCCACTTCCTCCCCTCTTCCTTTCACTATTGGAGTCCCTCAGGGTTCAGTCCTTGGACCTCTTCTCTTCTCACTCTACACAGCCCCGATTGGACAGACCATCAGCAGATTTGGTTTCCAGTACCATCTTTATGCTGATGACACACAACTATACACTTCTTCCCCTGACCTTACTCCCGCTCTAATAAAGAACACTAATGACTGTCTAACCGCAGTTTCCAATATCATGTCCGCTCTCTAACTGAAACTTAATCTTTCCAAAACTGAACTACTCCTGGTCCCGCCCTCCACTAACCTCCCTAAATATGACATCTCTCTCTCAGTGTGCGGCACCACAATAGTGCCGAGTCAGCAGGCTCGCTGTCTGGGTGTTCTGTTTGACTCTGATCTTTCCTTCACTCCATATATACAATCTCTCGCTCGCTCTTGCCGCTTGCACCTGAAGAACATCTCTAGAATTCGCCCCTTTCTCACCTTGGAAACTACAAAAACCCTCACTGTGGCCCTGATTCACTCCCGCCTTGACTATTGTAATTCTCTCTTAGTTGGCCTCCCCTGCACTAGA
This sequence comes from Allobates femoralis, assembly GCA_033576535.1. Taxonomy (NCBI): domain Eukaryota; kingdom Metazoa; phylum Chordata; class Amphibia; order Anura; family Aromobatidae; genus Allobates; species Allobates femoralis. Next base: position 604,623,598 of record JARQOC010000002.1, read on the forward strand.
CTGTCCCCTCTCCAGTCCATCCTTAATGCAGCAGCCAGGATTACCTATCTAGCTAATCGTTACTTAGACGCTTCTGCTCTATGCCAGTCATTGCACTGGCTGCCTATATACTATAGGATCCATTTCAAACTGCTTGTTCTCACCCACAAAGCTCTTCACAGTGCAGAACCCCCATACATCTCCTCCCTCATCTCTGTCTATCACCCCAGCTGTTCTCTTCGCTCTGGAAGTGATTTTAGACTCACTTCTGCATTAATCCGAACCTCCCACTCCCGGCTCCAAGACTTCTTCCGAGCCGCACCAATTCTTTGGAACGCTCTACGCAAAAAAATTAGAGGTATCCACAACTTAAATAGTTTTAGGCGATCCCTAAAAACACATCTCTTTAGGGCGGCCTATCATAAGATAAGATAAGATAAGATAAGATAAGATAAACTTTATTGATCCTGGAGGAAATTACAGTATTACAGCAGCAGAACAAAGATCAAGAACATTTCACACTTTACAAAATAAGTCTATATGGACAGTAGATGTGGGTAGACTGGTACATGTACCTCACCTATTCCCCCCATACACATAGAACTTCACATAGTCTTGGGACGCTTTACACTTATACATTTGTTAAACATCCCCACAGCTGTCGGAACAAACGATTTTCTGTATCTTTCCTTTTTACACATTAGTTGGATTAGACGCTTGCTGAATATGCTCTTCTGCTTCGCAAACAGTTCAGAGAGCGGGTGTGTATTGTTGCTCATTATAGCCTTGCATTTCTTATTAATTCTATCCTCTAATACCTCCTCGAAAGTCCTAAGTTGTAGACCCACCGCCGCACTAGCCTTCTTGATAAGTTTATTCAGCTTATTAGCGTCAGCTGTGCTCACACTACTACCCCAGCATATTATTGCAGCAAAGATTGCACTCACCACAATAGATTGGTAGAACATTTCAAGCATTTTGCTACACACATTAAACGACCTTAATTTCCTTAGGAAGTAAAGTCTACTCATCCCTTTCTTGCAAACCTTCTCCATATGGCACCTCCAATCAAGCTTGCTGTCCAGGTGAACCCCCAAATATTTGAAATTCTCCACCATCTCCACATCCTGACCATCAATAGTGATAGGTAAGCAATCCTTCATGCACCTTCCATAACTCAACACCAACTCCCTGGTTTTCTTTACGTTGAGTTCTAAATGGTTAGCCTGGCACCAGTCAACAAAGTCCGAGACCACCCTTCTGTATTCCTCCTCCCCCCGGCCTCTCTCAATACCTCCGACTATCACTGAGTCATCAGAGTACTTCTGAAGGTGACAAAGGTCTGATTTATACTGAAAATCAGCTGTGTATAACGTAAAAAGGAATGGCGACAGCACCGTTCCCTGAGGGGCTCCAACACTGCTCCGAACACTATCCGATACGGCCGCCCCCAATCTTACGAACTGTGGCCTGTCCGACAGGTAATCAATGATCCAATTCACTAGTCCCTCATCAACCGTCATTTCAACCAGCTTTTTACGTAATAATAGTGGCTGTAAGGTGTTGAATGCACTGGAGAAATCGAACAACATGGCACGTACAGTGGTTCCATCATTGTCCATAAAGGAATGTACTGTTTGTAGCAGATATGCTACAGCATCGTCCACCCCTAGACTCTGCCGATACGCAAACTGAAGGGGGTCCATAAAAGCAGACACCCTCAGACACAAGTAGGCAAGTACAATTCTCTCCAAGGACTTCATCGCATGCGATGTTAAGGCCACCGGTCTATAGTCGTTATGGGAGCTCGGGAAGGTAGTCTTGGGAACCGGCACCAGGCAAGAAGTCTTCCATAGAACTGGTACTCTCTGTGATTGTAAGCTCCAGTTAAACAGGTGCTGGAAGACAGTGCACAACTGATTTGCACACACTCTGAGGACACGTGGACAGATACCATCAGGCCCTGCTGCTTTACCAATGACCAGCTTACTAAACTGTTCCCTCACATCATTTTCTGAGATCAAGAAAGTCTCCAACTTCCTCCTCCCAGTTGATATTGCTTGTCGCTCCCCGGCCTTCTCCCCTGTTGACATTGCACATTTATCGTTGAATCTGTTGAAAAACTCATTCATCTCATTAGCCATGATCAGCCCCCCAACCCCCTGATCTGACCTTGCCTTAAACCCAGTCAATAGCTTCATTCCAGCCCACACTTCTCTGGAGTTGTTGTGTGACAATTTATTTTCTAATTTAATTCTGAATGCTTCACGAGCAATCTTAATTTTCCCCTTTAAGTCTCTCTGTACAATTTTCATCTCCTTCTTGTCTTTCCTTTTAAAAGCTTTTTTTTTCCTGTTTAGTAGATATTTCAATTCTTTTGTAATCCAAGGCTTGTTGTTTGCATAACACAGAATCTCATGAATAGGTACAATATTGTCAGTACAAAAGTTGATCTAATCAGTAACTCTCCCGGTAACCTCATTAACATCATCATTATGTTCCCTGGCACATAACACCTCCCAGTCTGTGCAATCAAAGCAGTCTTGTAACCTCTTCTCTGCTGCCGGAGACCACTTCCTTATCTGTTTAATTGTCACTGGTTGTTTGCAGACAACTGGTTGATAGGCTGGAGACAATAGTATGAGGTTGTGGTCAGATTTCCCCAGGGGGGGCAATGCAGATGATGAGTAAGCATCCTTAACACTGGCATAGAGGAGATCCAATATATAATTGTCCCGTGTAGAACATTTGACATATTGATAGAACTTTGGTAATGAGATCTTGGCTCGATTAAAATCCCCAGAAATGACAGTTAGAGAGTTAGGGTGTTTCGTCTGAAGCTGGGTAATCACCCCAGACAGTACTTCCCCAGCTGCCTCTGGATTTGCAGATGGTGGTATATACGACACCACTGCAATAACAAGAGAGAATTCTCTAGGCAGATAGTAAGGCCTGAGGCCCACTGCTAATAGTTCAATGTTTGGGCAACAATGTCTCTCCTTTACTGTTACATGCCCTGATTACACCATCTGTTGTTAATGTACAGTATCACTCCTCCACCCTTCTTCTTACCGCACTTCACTCTGTCCCTGTCAGCCCGAACCATATGAAACCCTGGTACCGATACACATGAATCTGGGACGTCCTCATGCAACCAGGTTTCTGTAAAGCACATGAGACTGCATTCCCTGAACTCCTTCTGGGTCTTACTCAAAGCCAGCAGTTCATCCGACTTGTTACCAAGCAATCGTACATTACCCATGATGATGGATGGGACCGCAGGTTTAAACCTTCTCCTCCAGGACTTGATCTTCTTGCCTGCTCTGCAACCTCTGAAAGGTCTCCTCATTTCCCGTGGAACATGTGGTATTGCAACTGCTGGAGAAGACTTTGTCCTGCGCAGTTCCAGAAGACGACTCCTTGAATACACTACTCGTTTAGCGACAGACCTAGGTACAACCCTCCGATCAGTGATTCCATCCATCCCACAAGGCCTCTCCGTGGCATATTGTATACGGTGCTCTCCGCCGAGCACATATGGCTGTATCACTGACACAGGCTGTGGGCAACAGCATACATCCATCGGTAGTATTAGATGAGATGGACCATATAGCGTACCCCAAAGTGGCCATGCCAGCAGGGGACTTGTGAGTGGTAGTGGAGGATCCAGGTGAAAACCATATGCTGTGTGCCCAGCGGCAGTAGAAAGTGTGGGGTGTGCTGCATTTTCCATCCCACAGCAGACCAGCGTGCGGGAACGTCGCAATCCACGAGATGAAAAACATTGCATAGATCCAAGGTTGAAATTAGAGGTCAAAAAAGACATCAGGAAAGGTACAAATACTGTAGCAAAACTGTAACACACAAAATAATAGCTGCTGCAATGGGCTGCCACTAGCAAGGCGCCCTATTGTCTCCACAGTCTGGCAGAGAGCAGACAGCACGTCTGCACACCTCTGAGTCCAGCTGAGAATGACTATGAATGACTATCATGATCCCTAGTCAGTCATCTAGACATAGCCTATCCGCTCCGCCTCAAGTGGATCACATATAACGGGTTGTGGCCACTTATTCTGCTCCAATCTGTTCCCCATCTCCTCAAGTTGACTATACTTTCATTGCAAATGAGCACCTATACCTTGTCACCCCCACCTCATTGTTAGATTGTAAGCTCTTATGAGCAGGGTTGCCATTTTTTGCTCCAATTATTGTATTATGCTATGCTTTGTACTGTATTGTTTTTGGCATTGTATTGTATTTTCTAATTGTTTCTTATGATTGTTTAAATGTGAGCTTTGAATTGTGAATGTGAAGCGCTGCGGAATATGTTGGCGCTATATAAATAAAAATTATTATTATTATGAAAGCCATTTTTCTAGCTTTACATGACTTGAGCCCTGCCTCTAGGAGCCTGTTACAAAGTGTTCTTGCCATGCATTTCACCTCAGCTGCCATCTGCCATTCCTTTTTGTAGGTCACTTGTCACTGCAGTTGCTGAGTGACATTCAAATAAGATGACGGTCATCCCGGTCAGTGTAGAGTCACTTTCGCCCTCTGCCGGTCTGTAGCTTTGTTGTCCCCATTGGCTGCTGCTTGACCTTCTTGTAATGGACTGCCATCTTTAAAATTGTAAGAATGGAGGCAACATGACGCTCACTGTATTCTGTGCTAGTAAAGCCAGAATTGTGCTCTTCGTTTCCTCACTCAAGACTTTTCTTTTCAACTTCTTTGGCATGGTTAAGTTATTTTTTCATGCAAATTACTTTTGGGCTATTTCTAGCACTTGTTTTGCCATCCAGCTTGTCCTATTGCAAGAGGATTGTGAAGACCACAGCAGTGTTTTTTTATACTTTCATTCATTAAATAAGATTTGGTTCAGGTGATCTAATCAGAAGCACACGAAGTAGAATGAGGTGTACTTTGGTTAGAATTCAACTGACACTGGAATGGAATGGCTGTCAGACATGTAGAGATGGGGATTTGTAGAAAACTGTGCAGTGGTCTCTTAATTTTTGCCAGAGCTCTGTATATATATATATGGCGAGTTTCAGGAGACAAGAGATTCCACACTTGGACACTCCAAGGAGTTATTTACATTTTCATTCTATTGATTCCGACCTCTTACCCTGCACATTTTAAGAGGGAGATGAGGAGATCGTGTGTAGTGAAGGCCAAATATTTAAGCAATCACGGTCAGAAGAAGACGAAGGTGAGGAATAGCAATTTGTAACTCATGGGGTACATGAAGATGATATACTGTTGCCAGCAAGTGTTGTTATTAAGTCAACAAGTCAGAAGGATGCGATTGCGGAGGGGAAGATGAGGTGGTGGACGATGTAGTTACTGACTGAACTTGGGAAGGTGCCATGCAGAGTGAGGACAGCAGCACAGAGGTGGAGGGATCTACAGCACTGCAACAGGCAGGAAGAGGCAGTGGCGTAGCTAGAGGGAGAAGGCAGGTAACTATTCTCCATAGCACCCACACACTGCACGTTCCCAAGCCAAGGGTTAGAAAGAAGCTCCCCAGTCTGGCAATTTTTTAAAGAAAGTGCAGGTGTTAAAAGAATAGTCATTTACAACCGGTGCCATACCAAGATCTGCAGTGTCCTGACCACTACCAGCCTGACCACAACCAGCATGCTCAGGCACAATTAATCAAAGCACCTGACTAGGTGCATTCACAATCAGTGTCTGCAGGTGACATCACTGCCTTTTCCCCTGTATTTTGTGCTTGTCAATCCCCAGTCTAGGATGCATGGTGAGTTTAAGAAAACGCCTCCCATGCTGCACCTTTCTTTGCGCATTCACATGCAGCATCAGCAACCACACCCAATTCTAGGTCCCAGAGCAACATTCACCTGTCCCTTCCCTTGGAATGCAAACATAAATTCCCAGGCCCACCCACAGGCCCAAACATTAAATGGGATATTATCAGACTGCTTGCCCAGGAAATGTTGTCCTTTAGTCTTTTGGAAACTGAGACTTTTCATAACCCAATGGCGGTGGCCATCCCTTGGTACTCTGTACACAGCTGCTACTTTTTCATGGGGTGCCATCCCCACCTTACACCACCACATGTCCCATAACATCACTCATTCCCTGACTAATGCAGTTACTGGGAAGGTCCACTTAATGAGTGACACGTGGACAAGTTCTTGTGGCCAGGGACACTACTTTTCCCTGACAGCGCACTGAGTGAATCTTGTGGAGGACAAGACCAAGTTGGACCTGGGACGGTAAACATGCAATTAATGCCGAGATTTGTGGGCCCTAGTTTCATCAGAGTTTCCTCCACCTACTACATATAACATGCCTGTGGACCCACTGCACCAAAGGCCAGGTTTACCCTGGAGGGGCATGACTAAATGCCTACCAGGTATTCATCAGAGCCGCTGATGGTGAGGTTGGACTTGGCTTCCAGCAGATACCAAGTACCACTCAAGGGCAGTTCCCCGACTGCAGCTACTAACCCTAGGTGCCAGGGACTCAAGTACATATATAGAAAGGAGAGAAGTCCGGCTTTCAGGATCGCGCTGTTCCAGTCCAAAGTTCCCAAGGAGTTAATCCAAGGATCAAGCAGTGATTATAATTTTCTTTTTATTCCAGAAACTCTACGCGTTTCGTGTACACACTGTACACTTCCTCAGGAGCACAGTTACCAGGAAGTAACAGTGTGTACATGAAACGCGTAGAGTTTCTGAAATAAAAAGAAAGTTACTTATAATCACTGCTTGGTCCTTGGATTAATTCCTTGTGAACTTTGGACTGGAACAGCGCGATCCTGAAAGCCGGACTTCTCTCCTTTCTATATATGCAATTCTAGTGACCGGCTGATTGCTGCAGTTCATCGGATCCTACCCATTTGTGCTTATGGTTGTTGTGTTCCACACAACTAAACTAGGTGAGTGGATCATATCTGTGAAACGATTTTACCATTGGATAAGACCCTATTGGGCGCTTCTGTCTCCCCCTTTTTTTAGGGACTCAAGTACAGACATAAAGTACCAAAGAGGACAGAGCCAGGATTACAGGCAGGGTGGATACTGGTACTGGTTTGGACAGGATGGCTGGTACAGACAGAACAGTTCGGGTTCAGATGCAGAAGAACAGTTCGGGTTTAAGTAAAGACAGGACAGGTTTAGCTCAGCAGGATACGTTTTCAGGCCGTGCTTGCTCCAATTTTTTAGAGGGTTATTGAGCTGCTCTCACTTCATATTATTGGAGGGTCATCAGGCAGCCTTCGCTCCAAAATTAAAAAGAGTAAATAGGTGGCTCTCACTGAAGATTTTTAATGGGTCATCAGGCCGCCCTTGTTCCAAATTTTAAAAGGGTAAAAAGGAGACCATCGCTGCAAAATGTTTAAAGGGTCACCAGGACGTACTTGCTCCAAATTTTTAGAGAGTGATTAGCTGACTCTCGTTCCAAATTTCAAGAGGTTAATCAAAACAAATAGCCCTCAATCAAAATTCTAAGAGGGTCACCAGACCGTCCTTGTACCAAATTTTAAAAGGGTAAAAAGGCAGCCCTCACTCCAAAATTTTTAGAGGGTCATCAGGACGTACTTGCTCCAAATTTTTAGAGGGTGATAAGGTGACTCTCATTCCAATTTCAAGAGGTTATTCAACATAAACAGCCCTCATTCAAAATTCTAAGAGGGTCACCAGGCCTTCCTTGCTCCAAATTTTTAGAGGATTATTCAGTACCTGGACCATTGCAGATCAGTTGAACTCAGAGGAGTACAGTTTGTCCGGCAGAGTCATTTTCCATCTCCAGAGTCACTGGGTAACTCTCTCACTCCTGTAGATTGTAAACTCTTTAATGGTCCATGGGGTCCTCTTTAACTCATGTAGAGTGTAATCTCTTAATGGTTGACATGGTCCTCTTTCTTTTTCAACAGAGAGTAAAGCTGGGTTTACATGTACCAACATCGTTAACGATGTCGCTGCAACTTGTGATGTTGCAGCGACCTCGTAGCGACGTCACTGAGTGTGACACCCTGCAACGATAAGCGATAAGTGATCGTCGGTATAATGGCCAGGGCCATTTTTTGATCGTTGGTCTCCTGCTGGACGGCCAGCATCGGCATGTGTGACAGCGGGAGACCAATGATCAACTACCTCACAGCGCCACACAGCACACGATGGGACGCTGGTATCCAGGGAAAACATCGGGTAACTAAGAAAAGCGCTCTGCTTAGCCAATGTTTACCCTGGATACCAGCGTTCTCAATGGTTGCTTATCCCTGGTGAGTCTGCCTCTTTGACAGCTCACTAGCGATAGATAACGATGTCCCAGCGATCCCGAATGTTGGTGGTATCGCTGGGACATCATTATGTGTAACCTGGGCTTAAGCTCTTATGGACAGCAGGGTCCACTTCCTCATCCTCTATTGCTTTTAGAGTATAAGCACATGTATTTCCTGAATACATACAAGGCTTTCACTATTAAGATTTGTGCAAATTTATTTGCCATGAATGTATTTTTTTTTTTTTCTAAATTCAGCATAGTTGGAGATTTTCAATTTCAAAGCATTTGCTTATCTCTAGCTACAAATGGGACACATAAGATACTTGGCCAATCCCAAAGTAGTCCTGTAGATTCGGCCAACTTTTCCCTTATGTACGCTGTATATAACGACTTTGCTTTAAAATAACTGCCACTCACAGAAACAGGAAAAAAATGTGATCAGTAATTTAGAATTTTTTTTTATAACATGATGGAATGTCATCACCCAACTAGTACAGGATGATGAGCTATACTATGCAGGAGAAAAGAAGTTAGGCTTATGACTTTGATCAATGGAATTGGCGAATTGAGTAGTTTAATGTAAAATCTTCAAAAGGAGGATTATTAGGTAACTTAATAAAAATTTCTGCAAAAGGTGTTTGGCCTAGCACAAAATAAAGAATGCTGGTTGAAAGTGTAATGAACCATGAAAGTAAGTTCCATGGAATGGTTTCTGTATGGGAAAAGTCTTGGAAATTAGCAGGTAATGAGAGAGGAGGACAGGAGGAGGTCATGGGAAGAGCTGAGGGATCAAATTGGGAGATATTTGGAAACAAGTGAAGACACGTTCACTGGTGCAATGTTCCTAATTGCATTTTAAGGTAGAGTGCTGGATTGAATTTACTATTGTACACACAGTTTTGGATAATAAATAACAAAATAAAGAAATTTGGGGTACTGTATATACTCGAGTATAAGCCGAGTTTTCAGCACAATTTATGTGCTGAAAAGTGCCCCCCTCGGCTTATACTGAGTCAGTGTCAGTGGGGGGGACGGTGTCCAGGGGTTGGAAAGGCAGGGGGAGGCTGCAGAAGGAGCGGGAGGTCATATGCCCCCCTCATTAGTGTAATATGCACTGCATCCCTCTGTCCATCACCGACGGGGGAAGCAGTGCACATTACATTACACTATGTGATCTTGCCCCCCCACCACTGTATACAGGCCCCTGTGCTGCTGCACATAAATAAGAAACCACTGAACTTACCCTCTGTTGCTGTCCTGCAGGCACCATGGTGTCCTCCCTCCGGTCTTCCTGCTTGTACTCGGTTTCTAATCATGTGATCAGTGCAGCAGCGATGACATCACTGATGTGACGGTCACATCAATAGAAGCCGAGTACAAGCAGGAAGACTGGAGGGAGTACACCACGGTGCCTGCAGGACAGCAATGGATGGTGAGTTCAGTAGTTTATTATTTTAATTGCAGCAGCACGGGGGCTGTAACCAAGGAAGGGGGCCTGTATGCCAGTGATGGGGGGATTTTATACCAGTGATGGGAGCTGTAACCAGTGATGGGGGCTATATATCAGTGATGGGGGCCTGTATACCAGTGATGGGGGGGCTGTATACCAGCTAAGGGGGCTGTATACCAGTGATGGGGGGCTGTATACTAGTGATGGGGACTGTATACCAGTGATAGGGGCCTGTATACCAGTGATGGTTGTGCCTCTATACCAGTGATGGGGACTGCATACCAATGATAGGGGGACTGTATACTAGTGAAGGGGGTGCTATACACCAGTGATGAGGGGCTGTATACCAGTGATGGAGGTGCTATGTACTAGTGATGGCCGCTATACACCAGGATGTCAGGCTATATACCAGTAATGGGGGCCATTTACTATGATGAGAGTGGCTGTATACAGTGATGAGGGGCTATATATAGTGATGAGGGTCTGCTGCATTTCCCACCCTAGGCTTATACTCGAGTCAATAAGTTTTCCTAGTTTTAGAGGGTAAAATTAGGGGGCTCGGCTTATATTCGGTTCGGCTCATACTCGAGTATATACGGTAATTAATTAACAAGATAGATGGCTAAAATACACCATGAAAGTCTATTCAAAATTGTAGAGCTGACCATATCCATGCAATAGCTGACAGCTACGTGTCAATTCATCTATCAAGTACAGTGCCTTGTGAAAGTATTCGGCCCCCTTGAACTTTTCAACCTTTTGCCACATTTCAGGCTTCAAACATAAAGATATAAATTCTAATTTTTTTGTGAAGAATCAACAACAAGTGGGACACAATCATGAAGTGGAATTAAATTTATTTGATATTTTAAACTTTTTTAACAAATGAAAAACTGAAAAGTGGGGTGTGCAATATTATTCGGCCCCTTTACTTTCAGTGCAGAAAACTCACTCCAGAAGTTCAGTGAGGATCTCTGAATGATCCAATGTTGTCCTAAATGACTGGTAATGATAAATAGAATCCACCTGTGTGTGACATATAAATGCACCTGCTCTGTGATAGTCTCAGGGTTCTGTTTCAAGTGCAGAGAGTATCATGAAGACCAAGGAAGACACCAGGCAGGTCCGAGATAATATTGTGGCGAAGTTTAAAGCCAGATTTGGATACAAAAATGTGGCGCCCCGCACCGAGTGCGTCACAAGAGGGTATTGCACCCAAAACAGCAGCAGCAATATTCTCTGACTCAGCGGTCACACAGTTAACTCAGAGATCCATACCCTACATACATCACCTAGCATAGAGGGTCAATCAGGTCCTGGTGGGCGGAGTGTAGTGGTAGTGTGTAGTGGAGAACTTAGTACAATTAGTAGAGTCAAGAAAAGAGAATTCTCCGAACAACGTAGGAGAAGGAGCGAGACCAACAAGCTATGCAACCTAGGAGAGGGGGCCTTCACAGTTCCATGCAGCCCCCTGGCCATCACCCCGGTTGAGCGCCATTATTCCCGGTGCTTCTACAACCAATCAACGGACATCTACATGCGGGTCCAAAACCATCCCGTGACCATCTACAGCCGGTTTGCTGGTACCGAAGCTAGGAGTAGTTCAGCGCTTCTACGCGAACTAGAGGAGTGGAGGGACCGCTTTACAAGAGCACCCCACCACCGCCAAATCCAGTCGTCTAACCAGCGGTGTACCCACCAAGGGACCCAAGGCTCCCCAAAACACCCATAACGTATACTCTGGGTAGGGCATTGAAGCAGCCTCCCTGTACCCGATGTGGTATTCCTGGGCGACAACGGCAACACAACTTAGCTAGAATGGAGGAACACTGCGGAGCTCTGAGGGACACTGATTATTGCTGAGTTCTCCCGGTCCACTACCCGTTAAGTGTATGCCATGTACTGCCTGCTGGTTACAGTAAAGAACCCGTTACAGAGACTTACAATGTCCGTGCTTCCTTACAAACTGTTTATCCGCATACTAAGGTAACCGCAGCTGCCTCAGAACATCTTTGCAGCTTCTGCCTCCGGGGATCACCGCTCAGCCTGTGGGGAGCGTTCCATCTTGCTGCATTCCATCCCCCGGAGGCCCCGCAGCGCCGATACAGTTACCGGAACTCTCATAGGTGGCGTCACAACAAATTAACCCCTAATCTGTTCCACTAACAATGTCTCTCTTTTTGATCTGTACCACCGGGCCCCACTACCGGCAGGCGCGTTCCATCCGTGACAAGGAGGAAGAAGAAAACGCCTGTCCCTCCGGAGTCCCGGCCACGGTGAGTCAAAAGATTTCCCAAGTTTTAAACATCCCAAGGAGAACTGTGCTAGCGATCATATTGAAATGGAAGGAGTGTCAGATCACTGCAAATCTACCAAGACATGGCCGTCCCTCTAAACTTTTATCTCGAACAAGGAGAAGACTGATCAGAGATGCAGCCAAAAGGCCCATGATCACTCTGGATGAACTGTAGAGATCTACAGCTGAGGTGGGAGAGTCTGTCCATAGGACAACAATCAGTCGTACACTGCACAAATCTGGCCTTTATGGAAGAGTGGCAAGAAGAAAGCCATTTCTCAAAAATATCCATAAAAAGTCTTGTTTGAAGTTTGACAAAAGACACCTGGGAGACACCAAACATGTGGAATAAGGTCCTCTGGTCAGATGAAACCAAAATTGTACTTTTTGGCCACAATGCGAAACGATATGTTTGGCATAAAAGCAACACAGCTCATCACCCTCAAAACACCATCCCCACTGTCAAAGATGGTGGTGGAAGCGTCATGGTTTTGGCCTGCTTTTCTTCAGCAGGGACAGGGAAGATGGTTAAAATTGATGGGAAGATGGACGAAGCCAAATACAGGACCATTCTGGCAGAAAACTTGTTGGAGTCTGCAAAAGACCTGACACTGGGACGGAGATTTATCTTCCAACAAGACAATGATCCCAAACATAAAGCAAAATCTACGATGGAATGGTTAAAAAATAAACGTATCCAGGTGTTAGAATGGCCAAGTCAAAGTCCAGACCTGAATCCAATAGAGAATCTGTGGAAAGAGCTGAAAACTGCTGTTCACAAACGCTCTACATCCAACCTCACTGAGCTCCAGCTGTTTTGCAAGGAAGAAGGGCAAGAATTTCAGTCTCTCGATGTGCAAAAACTGATAGAGACATACCCCAAGCGACTTGCAGCTGTAATCGCAAGCAAAAGGTGGCACTACAAAGTATTAACTCAAGGGGCTGAATAATATTGCACACCCCACTTTTCAGTTTTGTATTTGTTAAAAAAGTTTAAAATATCCAATAAATTTCGTTCCACTTCACGATTGTGTCCCACTTGTTGATTCTTCACAAAAAAAATAGAATTTATATCTTTATAATTGAAGCCTGAAATTTGGCAAGTGGTTGAAAAGTTCAAGGGGGCCAAATACTTTCACAAGGCACGGTATCTCTCTCAACTTCCCCATATATGTGAACGCTTGGGTTAGTCGAACGTTCATGTGTTTTTAAAGGGGACAAAGGAGAAAACCGCTGTCTAACAGCTCCAGGATGGGCTCATCTTATGAAGAGCAAAAGTCGAGGTATTAAAATCCAAACTGCTCGACTTCGAACTCCCTGACAGATGATTTCAGGAGGCTCCGTACACAGTAGATTATTTACCTATTAGTGGGTTTGACTGGCTACAGTCTAATGAGTATGGGGGCCTTAAAGGGGAACTCCGGGGAGATAAAACATTTTTAGTACTGTCCCTTCTGTACTACACATGATGAAACAGAGATGGCCACTAAAGCCTAGGATCTATAGATTGCTTATAAATCAATAAAATCATATCTGCTACTCAGCCCTCACCCCACACTTCGGGGACAGAGAAATTCAGCCTCATGTTGCAACAGAAATATGGATTTGTGGTAGGGGTGTGGACCCTGGGGGCTCCAGAATCATCTTACATTCCTGCCTCCTCACACTTCTGTATGAACAAGGGGCATAGCTGGGGCATGGCAGGGGTGTGGCTGCTGACCCCATGGTCACACTACAATCCTGCCCCTGATATACATTTATGTAATATATGAACATGAGTGTTCTCCCTTCAAATAGCAATCATGTCACCAACAAGATATACATACATGCTGTGATTTTTTGCTGTACAATGATGATGTGATTGTGCATAATATGTGCTGCCATGTTTCAGGCTAGGAGCAAAGGCAACATTCTACATTGATTGATTCAGCACTGTCACGGTCTCTCCTCCCCATATCAACTTGGTAGCTTCCTGTCCCATGAAACTTTAGCAGTATGCATGACTGAATTTCTCTGTCCTCGAAAGAAGAGGTGAGAAGTTAGGAGCAGATATGATTTTATTGATTTATAAGCGATCTATAGATCCTAGAACAGTAGTTGCCAGCTCAGCTTCATCAAGTAGAAGGGCAAGGACAGTACAAAATAATTGTATCTCTCCCGAGTTCCCCTTTAGCTGCACTATTGATGATCCTATTTTATTTCAGGGACAAGTAACAGTCATTCTTCTACTGTGCAGAGAAGGTTGCTCTTAAGGTTGCAGCTTGAAAAGAAAAATGAAATGGCAACCATCCTTGAAAATGTACAGAAATCAAAGGCTGCCCCTGCAAATGGTATTGAAGTCAGGAATTAGATTTTACAAGATGTTGAGTGTGACACTGCTAATCAGAGCTCTACAACTGAATAAGGGAAAGTTAGAGAGAATTTCCTTAGTATCAAGCGTAGATTGTATTTGATGGCCCATGGCTGATTTGTCTTGTTAGCATAATATATGCTATATCCTCTATCCCTCTCTGATATCTTCTTATTTTTTTTTTAACTTTGAGTGATGTAGGTAAAGATATATAAAACAAGAGATGCTTTATTTTTTAGAAGCCTGAAGACCCACCTGTTCCGCCAAGCCTACCACCTGCAATAAGACCCGGTCCACCACACCGCCTCACGACTGGAACTTCCCCCTCCAACTGTATCCCCACCCGCCCCTCGTAGACTGTGAGCCTTTGTGGACAGGATTTCTCCCTTCTTGTTTCTGTACAACCGAATTGTCAACATTTATTGTTACTTGTATTGTTACTATGTTACTTGTCCTAGTCTGCCCTTTTTAGCATGTAAAGCACCATGGAATATAATGGCACTATATAAATGAATAATAATAATAATAATAATAATAATTTTTTTAAACTAAATATGCTTTACATGAATTGTTTTCATTGCCATTGTGGCACCCACCAAGCAGGTGTCACAGAGGGTTACTGCACCCGTAAAAGAGTTGCAGATACTTCAGCTGTGGGTGGATTCTAGGATGGTGGGTTGCACCCATTCACCAGCACTCCCACACTAGATTACACGGTGGGAGGTTACCCGGGAGGGAATAAAGTCACCTCTAGAGGGAACAAGGAGGTCTTTGCTCTAAGTTTTGGGCCTGTTAGGTCTTTGCTGCTAGGTCTCTCAGCTGAGGGACCAGGAAGGAGAGATCGATGAAGAAGAGAGGTCTTAAAGAAAGAAAGCTTTCCCAGGTGCAGACAGCCTGAAGGGAGGAGGAACTTGAGGAAGTTTATCCCAGACAGCTTGCCGGGCACCGGAACCCGCACCTGTGGGATACTTTAGGACCACAGAAAATCCGGAGACCCGTGGAGTCTACAATTCTCCCGGGTACCTGAGCAACCAAAAGAGGGTACCAGGCATCACCAAGGGAACGAGCGGCCAGCCAGCAGAAGGTTACCCGAAGGCCGCGAGGATGAGAGAAGGAAGGAGGTCAGGTTGGCTTTAAGTCACCAGGTTTCACCCTACCACTGGGAAGCAGGAAAGGATCAGACAGGGTTAGAGCACGAAGGCACACACTAAGGGTCCACTATACCATCTAGGATCTGCCTGCAGCCACCCATTAAGCTACCTGTCCTCATACCATCATGAGTGCTGAACTGTAATTTTGTATGCGACTAATGCAAATGACAGTAAAGTACCCGGAGGAACAGTGACTTTGGACTCCGCTTGTTTACTTTAAATGAACTTGATTCCATACAGGAACGCTGCCCCCGGAGGTCCAGTCCTACCTGTGGAGGACTTCACCAACTTGCCGCAGTACCATCTACCTCCGGCGGACTGTGGCGGCGCTGGTGGCATCTCACCAGAAACTACAGGTGGCGTCATGACAACACTATATATAATCCCCTGTACATACTACCGCCATTTTGGAAGATAGGCCCAGGACACGGTGTCAGGCGCGGCCACCACTCCCCGTGACAACCGGAGCGTTAACCCTTGCAGCCTGACACCTGAGTACCCCAAAGCCTGGACGCAACACTATCAGCTTTGTAGGGTAAATTTCAATGCTGCTGATTTTGCTGCAGACGACTGCAAATCGGTTCCATTCATCTAAATAGTGTTATTTGCATGGGAACATTGTTGAACTTTCTGACAGTATACCAGCAGCATGCAATTTGACCGTCAGGCTGGAGTCACATTAGCGTATGGCATTAGATGTGATATGCTGAAATGACACTCTGATCAGGCTCTGCTAAAAGCGCAACCTAGCATCATCTACTGTGATCCGATCCTGCGACTGGATCACAAGTGTGGAGAGGAGGGAGAAATGAATCTCTCCATCTCCTCCATTGACGGCCTTGGCATGTATCACACTGCACTCAGATTCCATCCAAGTGTAGTCCAATGTGTTAGACGCTCCCATAGATTTGAATGGGTGCGAGTGAGCCGAGACTCCCTGACATTCACAGCATGCTCAGTCCGAATAGGGCTGAGGAAAAAAGTGCAGATCTGATCTGCAGCATTGTCAACATTAGGCCAAGTGCAGAGCGAGATTTTTCCGCATTGCACTCTTGCGAGTCATACACCACTGTAACTCTACCCATACACTCAATTTCCATGATCGCAGTTATTAAACTGCAGATGATATGGGAACGTATTAGAAGAGTCCTTTGTAAAATGCTGATTATATAACACATTGTACAGTTTATTCGCTGCCATGTAGTGTGTATTGCTGTATTGTTGTGGACAAATACAAGACTGCAAAGTGGCTAAAGTATGTTGAGCATATACCACGTTTACTTTACTAACATTCACTACATTTTGATCCACGGACTACTTTTGACATCATCTAGTAAATCCAAATTTTTGCTAAATAATAAATAAATGCAAAAAGATACCCAACTGCTTAAAATTTCGATTGGGCATTGCCAACAGTAAGTGGCTTTTGTGGATGTGGCCATGTTTGTCCATCAACCAGACAGGTTGGGCATACATTACCTATTATGTTTAGTGAAATATATAGACTAGATTGTGTAAACTAAGAATCCGTCGAAGCTATAGAAGAAAAAACAGAGAAGGATTAACTACATTGTAAATTTTCTGCAATAATTGAACACATATATAAAACATATATATATATACTTTCATTCCCATACAGCAATGTCTAATTTGTTTGCATGGTTATATGACTAGTGGCACAAAAGCTGCTTTGTAGTGCAAAACTTGCCCTCTGAAGTACAATTTTGTTTTTACGGGAAAATATATGTAAAAAAAGGACAAACCTTAGGAACATAAACCCTTCCTTGGCTGACATGTTTACAACCTATTGATAAAGGGCACAAAAGCTAATGCTCACCAATGGCCTCTCTTGCCTGAGGCAATCTAATAGGCTTATTTACTGAAGTCTATGTCATGTAAAAGCAGAGAAAACATATGACAGGTATTATAACAAAAAAGAACTACAGTAACAAAGCCATAGAATGACTTTTAGTTTGTGCCTGGATTTTGAATGCAGGTGGCCATATTGGCTATATATGTCATTAGTACAAGTTTCGGAAAGCGTTTTAAGTGTAGGTCAACAAATGAAATGTTTGTTGCAAAAATATATTTGGCTGCTTCATTCATCAGAAAGTGGTTTGCAGAAGCCATTTACATAATGCAAAATTGAATCCATCCAGGTGTATGGAACAGCTGTACAGTCACACAAATGACTGCATTAAATCTACAACAGGTGTATACAGTATGTATTGTAATAATTCAAGGAAGGCCGTTATGTCTTTTACTGCTTTTCGCCACATTATAACTTGAAGGGGTATCCCCATCTAGCAGTAATTGATATAAAAATCTCATAAATTGGGGTTACTTTAAAAGAACTTCTACTTATACAAAGCAATAGAGTTCTGCTCATTTGGCAGCCCAGGAAAAAGGAGTCGAGGTGCCCACACATAGGTATGGCTATCTCTGTCATACTATATTAGACCTATGTCTCAGTCATACATTCATTTAATTATACATGTAAAAAAAATAGGATCATTTTGAATCAATGTGCTGGATTTGAGTTTCATTGACGATTAGTCTGTTTGTTGACTATAATCATCAGAATAACATCTGTTTTTTGTCTTATGCAAAAATAAATAATAATAATAATAATGCTTCTCAAACCCAGTTAAAATAAATGGTGCCCTGGAATAACACAAATATGGGATCCATGTACAACACATAGGACTGATTGATTTGAATGGGTAAGTTTGATTTGTGACTTAGATAAGAAACTGACAAGTTCCTTTTTTTTATAGGGTAAAAAATGCTTGTACCGTGTTAGCCAGTAGACAGAAAAATAAAGGACTCTCAGTTTCTAATATTTTGCTCTTCAAAAAAACACAGACATGTGAACAAACCTAGGCTTTAATGGATGTGTCTTTTATCCAGGAATAACATGGATAGGACAAATTAATGAAACCCGGATGTCTGAATGAAGCCCCAACGGAAGTATTTATATCCCCCACAAACAACATAAGCTATAACGGAGAAAGAAACGTTCATGCACATTTTCTCCTTTGTAGATTACTTGTAGTCTAAAATATGAGTGACAGAGACACTGAAAAGCACTTTGGGCTACATGTGGCCTACTGATCACGAGTTGTGCACTTGCAGTCTCTAATATCTAGTTATCTCAAGGCACTTACACAGAAGGTAATGTAATTTACAAGTGACTGTTAAGCTGATCATTCACATTGAATAGCTATCAGCAAATGATCATTTGTCTGCCATCTCTATCTCTTGATTTCCCCATACAGAGGAATCCTGTGCTCTCCTTGAAAGAACTGTTTCCTGAATCATCTGCCTGCTGAAGAAATGGATCAGGCAAATTAATTCCAAACGTTTAGGCTGCCTTCACATTTGCGGACCCCTCTGCAGCGTTCTGCGGAGGGGATCCGCAATGTGACCGCAGTACTGCAAGCCCCTATCTTTATAATGGGAGCGCACGGTCCTGCGCTTGACTGCGCACCACCGTGCGCACCCATTCACTCCCATATGTGATCTGTGCGCAGGCGGATGCCTGTGCACAGATCACCCAGTCTCGACCACACCAGGAATGCAACATGTCGCGTCCGTGGTGCGGACGAGACTGGGTGATTTGTGCGCAGGCGTCCGTCTGCGCACAGATCACATGTGAGAGTGAATGGGTGCGCACGGTCATGCGCAGTCAAGCGCAGCACCGTGCACTCCCATTATAAAGATAGGGGCTTGCAGTTCTGCGGTCACATTGCGGATCCCCTCCGCAGAACGCTGCGGAGGGGTCCGCAAATGTGAAGGCAGCCTTAATTCTGATGACCCCTAACACAAACTGTTGGGGGACAGTTGCGAGGCCTCCATACAAATTAGATAGTTGGCCCAATCCATCAATATTTTTGGGATCGGCCAACTTTCATCCAGTGTGCATTAGGACCTTTACTTATGATATAAATTATCAGTCACGTCAGCAAAATAAAGTCCTTGCTGACGTGAAGCTAAAAATGGTGTACATCGTATGCATAATACAATCTTTAAAGCAGTTGTCCACTACTAAGACAACCCCTTCTTATTCAAAATGTCTCCCTAGGTAAATAAAAGATTTTGCACGCAGGCCCCTATCGTCCCATGCTGTGACCGATCCAGGGCTGTTGGTAATCGCGGTTCTGGGTTCATGTGACATGTCACGCGAGTGCCACATCCAATCACCACCAACCTCTGTTTCCCAGCCTTCAGACCAAATGAGCAATCAACAGCAAGTGATTGGCAGTCGCAGAGTCACTTCTTATTGATTAACTCATTTAGTCCGAAGGCGGGGAGACAGAGGTTGGCAAAGATTGGACGCGTGACTCACATGATGGAACGGTCACATGAGCCCCGAAGAGCAATTACCAATACCGCTGAAACAGTGCTAACATGGGAGGTCAGTACAGGCTATTTTACCAAGTGGAAAGGGGACATGTAAAATCAGAAGGGGTTGTCCTAGTAGTGGACAAACCCTTAACACTAGAAGTCCCAGGAATTTCGAGCTCCACCCTGAAGTCCCGAAAGAGGGTCAAATGACCCTTAGTCCAAACCGACAACTCTGATGGCTCCAATTAGCATCCTTTCATTTGTAAATGTGGCCTAAAATCCTTCAGGTCATTCGACCCGTCTCTGGGTTACAAAGGTAGAAATATTAAATGACCCCTCTCTGGGACTTCTAGTGTTAAAGGCATAATGACACATGGCAGAAACATCTACAACTGATAATTTGTGCCGTACATCTGGATGTGGCTTGTCTCTGTGGCATGCACATGTTGCAGACTTTTACAAACACTATTTAGATTTATGTAACAGTTACAGACATTTCTGCAATTTGCAACATGTGAACATGCCCTTATTGTGCATCAAGAAACCAGCAAAATCCTAATTATAGGTAGTCAAATGATCTGAAATAACTAATAAGTCAAGTAAGACATGTCAGTAAATGACAGTACCATTCAGAGTGTGCAATTTAGCAGAATGTGATGGGGAATCATTTCAAATCGCCTGAGGAAAACTATTTAAACCATTCTGATAAATTCAAAGGTTGAAATAAACATGCAACGTATACTTTTTAGTTCAGGAATTCCATGCTTCTAATAAGACATATCCTGTAAAAGGCAATTTTAGTTCTACATGCAATAATATTCGATCTTTTGTGCTCTTTTTGCTTGTAGTTTGCCACCTAGAGCTTTGCAAATTGATGTTGAACTTTGCCCTGTGATCCCTCATTCACATGTCCCCCAAAGCAGTAAGGAAAAGGTAGAAGTCTGTTTGAACCCGTTACACCTTACAAATGGAAAACCTTAGGAAGACAGAAAGGAGGAGATGATGTGAATGTTGATGGAAAGAGGTAAATCCTGGATGGATAGAGGGGGAGTGGAAAGTGACTTCAGGGAGTGGCTGTGCATGCACTATCCAGATCAACTTCAGACACAGAGGAGAGATTCTGCCAGACACATCCCTATAGTAGCTGCTCATGGTGTGTCTGTCACATCTGGGATCACTAGTGACCAGGTGACTAGGACAACGTCACTCAGGAGCGACAAGGGTAGCGGAGAAGTAGAAAAGCACCTAGAGGATCCCTGTAGCAATGGAAAGCAGCAACATATCCAGAGGAAGCATCTTCAGCACATAAGCAGCGAGCACTGGAGAGGAAGGTAGGACAATAAAGGGCTTAAGAATAATAAAGAAGCTTTATAGAGGAAGTGAGTGCAACTATGTATCCAAATTACATAAGTCACTGCCAAGTTCTTAATTCTGTGTAACAATGTTGCCATTATCTCAAGGTACTATAAGATATAAAGTGCTGCTGCTGACAACACATTGCGGGGAATACACCTGTCAACATTGTATAGATCCATAGCATAGTGAGAGAAATGAGCACAATGGGGGAGCATGTGATGATTAAGTATTTTAGTGTTGGACACAGATTTCTTGTCTAAATTTACAAAATGTACTAGAGCAGCTTTGTTTTTTGGAACAACTCACTGTGATCAAATATGTTGTCCTTGATTTAATTTAGTAGAACGACATCTTAAACTCTACCTTATATGTCTAATTTTGCCCCAATGAGTTTCCTGACAAATTAATCTAAGGGCCGCTTTACACACACCAACTTCTGTGACCAACTTCTGAACAGATCTCTGGTTGCAGTGAAATCATGGATACATTGCTCCATTTTGTGGCTGTGTACAAATGTAACAATGTGTCCATGATTTCACTGCAACCAGAGATCTGTTCAGAAGTTGGTCACAGAAGTTGGTGTGTAAAGTGGCCCTTAGCTACATTTGTAAATGCAGCAACTGATGTTGATGTATGGACACGTCTGGGATATATGTCGGCCGGTATGGTGCCACTCGATTAGGATTTGGCACTTCAATCAGAAATTGTGTGCCGGAGCTTCTGTCTGCCTTTGCAACTGCAATACCGGACACTTAGTTCAGTAAGGGTTAAATTAATGACCACAGGTAGGGAAGTGAAGGAAAAAGCAGAAAAGATATTTGGAAAAAAAGACAAGATTTATTGTGGTCTTTTCATGGAGGCTCCCCGCTGCCATAGTAAAGCAGTCACTATAGCCATGCTGTTGTAGGCCAATAAAAGGTCCATTTCACTTAGGTCAAAAACGTCTTAACAACTGTGCGGCAGAAATTCTTTACACATGATGTCCATGTCCTGACTACAAGTAACCCCATATAAAATGTAATGTATGGGAAATCAGAATATTAGTGATTACAATATAGCTTGATCCAGACTTCTCATTTCATATATCCCATTACTGGGCACACCTAAATACCTCCCACAGCTGGCACTGTGCGAATAGGTGTGAGAAACTACATTAAATGTAATTTATTCAGAGTTAGTTGAAGAGTTATACAATCTCCGATCTAGAGCTGTCATTCTGCTGTTTCATAGGGAAATATCATGTACATGTTCAGTGTGGATCCACCATTGAATCATTAGTCATTCTCTCTTTATGCTTCGGAATTGACTTATAATTGAATTGTTCTTTCCTCTTATCACTTTTATTAGATTTTGGTATTAAAGTTGTTTAGATAATTTTAAATCATGTTTATATGATATATGTATTGTGTGAGCCATGTACATATCAGGACCAGGTTACAGCTCTGTTCTGTGTTGGAGGTGGGCGACCTGGATTATGTAATATTTCACCTCTAAGTTTCAGTGGAGACAGAAAGGTTTCCATGTTTTCCTTACTGATAGTTATTTTCTAGTTTCTGATGACTAATAAACAGGAATTACAACATAAATCATACATACAACAGCTGGCTATTAGGCAAAAACTAATAAGTATACATGAACATGGCAAGTACAATGGAACCTGCTAGAAAAGGAAAACTGGGGGTGCAATGAGTGTACATGGCTTTATTCTTTTGCAGTTTTACACCAACACATACTGTTTGTAATGTCCTGTTTTTTATTGCTAATTATATAAAAACAGATAGATACATAACAATGGATAGATGTAGATAGATAGATACATAAAAATGCATAGATAGATAGATAGATAGATAGATAGATAGATAGATGCATAAAAATGGATAGATGTATATAGATAGATATGGAAAGATGTATATAGACAGATATAGATAGATAGATAGATAGATAGATAGATAGATAGATAGATAGATAGATAGATAGAGTCAGAAAGATTTAAATATGTAGATAGACAGGTATAGATAGATAGACGGATACAGATGGATAGATAGTTATAGGCATCAAGATGGAGAGATATACAGTGACAGATGTAGATAGATAGCTAATACATACAAAGTGATAGGCAAAAATAATAGTATATATGAAATGCAGACAATGATTGCTAAAAAGAAAATAGAACAGTGTAATGGATTATTTTGCAGATTACACATAACATAGTTTGTAATCCTGTATGTAATATATAAACAGTGTACTAAAATGTAGATGTAGTAGATAGATACATAAAGATGCATAGATAGATAGATAGATAGAGTCAAAATGGATTAAATATTAGATAGACATGGAAGAGTATATAGACGATAAGATGGATAGATAGTTATAGATAAGATAGATAGATAGATAAGCAGAAAGATTTAAATAGTAGTAGATAGATATAGATAAATAGATCGATACAGATGGATAGATATTTAAGGCAAAGATGATAGATATACAGTAGATTAGATAGATTAGCTAGATAGATACAGAAAGATAGATAGATAGATAGATAGATATAGATAGATAGATACAGGCAGAAAGATTATAGATAAATGTAGATAGATAGAGCTGTAGATAGATAGGCAAAAAGATAATAGATAGTAGATAGATAGATAACAGAACTATATAGTGATGATTAGAATCACTTATGATAGGAAATTTATGACCCAAAAGTCAATATACAATATAAGCAGATATTTCTGCTGACATATACCATAGTTAATACAATTGAAATAATTCAGTCAAAATGAGGTAGAAGATGGATTTACCATTGTCTCTGGACGTCTTTCAGAAATGTAAGTGTATTTACAATTCTTTGAAGTCACTCTTGTTGTGTATATGGCACAGACCCAATAGATCAGAATAGCTTATACATTGCTCCCTAAATATGATGTCTGTACATTCACCATGTGCACATGTGTAGTCTGTATACTCCTGTAGCTGATAGATGTAGTTATCATTTATGTATTGATAAACTGTGATGTAAAATCAGAATGCAGCCCAATGAAAAGGGCTTTACTATTTACACTACACCTGCTGATATCCCAGTCATGGACTGTGCACTTTCTAGATCTAGAGACCATCAATTGTAACTTTAGTTTCCATAAATACACCATAAAGCCATTATTTGGGCTAAAGATGAGCTCATGTTGGTCAAGGAAAAAAACAGAAAGGTAGCCTTGGTTCGTCTTATGTTGTTTCACTGTAGATGTTTCATTTGTGTGTAGAAACATAGATAGATAGATAGATAGATAGATAGATAGATAGATAGATAGATGCAGCCCCCACACTTTATGTGCCCCCATCCACCTTTCCTACAGCCCTACCCAACATCTCTACAGTCCCTATCCCTATTCCCTTTTGTACACTTGCTTTGGCAAAACTGATGTGTATTTAGTCCTGCCAATAAAACTTATTTGTATTTGATAGATAGATAGATAGATAGATAGATAGATAGATAGATGGATAGATAGATAGATAGATAGATAGATAGATAGATGTAGGTAGACCAATGTCTTCAATGAGTACAGCATACAAATCTACTGTCAGGCAGGAACCCTAGAGTTAATAAACATCACTTTAACCAGTCAATTACGTATAAAGCATATAAAACACATAAACATATGTATGGCTACTCCTCAAGAAGCTCATAGCAGATGTCTTTTGAGGGAAAACTGTAACCAAACACCTTACAAGAAATGAGTCAGTTTGGCTATTCCCCTCTTCATGCACACCCTCACAGCATCAATGTAAACTTGGAAACCCTTCAGAGATTAGAAGACTTCTCCAAACAGTATATATCAAAGAATAACAATCACACTGGATTGAAGATACTTGATCCTTTGATATTTGTGAAGCAATTATCCAACCCAAAAATTGCTCCACTTTTGCCTTAATACATAATATTAAATGAGCATGTCCTATTACCGAGAACACATAACAAGATTAAACCTGCTCTAATGATACCTGCTGAGGATTACTCAAACCTCCAGCTAACCAGACAAGCAGGGACACCTGCGGAGGGACGGAGGAGCACTGGCTTTCCTCTAGCCACATGCGGGGTACAGTTTACTATTAAGTCTTTCATAGGCTTACTTAGTGGTTAAGTATTACTTAGCTTTATAGTCATGCTGAGCCCTATTTACTCTTACCAGTGAATCCCACAGAGCATCATTTAATGATATCAGCATGGAAGTGTTTCTCACATTGAAGTGACCACCATGGAAATACAAGTGGACATATACAGCTTCAGCCTTTACATCGATAACACTTAATACATATGTAGCATCATTTCTTCTTTAATAGAAATCAAATGTTTAATGCTCCATATTAAACCACAATGAATTTATTCTACAGCTATTTGTATTTATAAACTGATTAAAGGCATTATATTTGGATCTACTAGGACTCAGCAAATCGAGAAGAACAAAAGTAAATGTGAACATCTCAGCCGCAAAATGATAATTCAGTCATTAGTATTAAGATGATGCAGATCGGAATGATTAAAAGACTTATTGAAAGTGTCTATGTAGCTAAGGATTTGGACAATAGAGATAGAAGGGTATAATGTGAGACATCACAAGATCCAGTGTGGAGAAGAATGAGTAAATAGTATATAGAAAATGGTTAAAGCTGCTCTTCATGTCCTTTGGTGGTTGTGTGATCTAACATTGTAGTAAAAGGAAAGAATTCTCCAAAAGAAAGAAAATCAGTTTTGTCTTCAAGATCTTACTTTCCTTACTAGTAATTGTGGTCACAACATAAATATTCTCATTGATCAAAGTTTACTCTTCAAACTCATTTTTACAAAAGAAAAGGACACAAATTCCGAAATATTATGGATTAATATATTGATGATATAGACAGTCAGATGGGAGACTTGGATCAGATAAATCATGTAAGCAACTTATGTATGGGTTTACTATTTGTATGGGTTCTTAGTTTCTGATCTATCTGTGGTATGTCATAATTGTCATATTCATAAGGTTGTATGCGTGGATACCAGATCTCTAGGGACTTCAATGAATCACGCTTTGCACTTTTCTTTTTTAAGGTTGCTTCATAGAGTAATGCTAATATCAAAAATATAGTCAACTGTTGCTATCTTTGTCTACGCATATCGTCTCTTCAGGGAGGAAGTAGACGAACTCTAGTGCCACCTATTGAAAGTAGCAATCCTAAAAATTGAGTCTTTAACAAGTCTTTTAATATAATTGGGCAGCACAGTGGCTCAAGTGGTTAGCACTGCAGCCTTTGCAGTGCTGGGATCTGAGGTCCTGGGTTCAACTCCCACCAAGGACACTAAGGACACATCTGCAAGGAGTTTGTATGTTCTCCCCATGTTTGCATGGGTTTCCTCCCACATTGCAAAGACATGCTGATAGGATGTTTAGATTGTGAGCTCCAAGAGAGACAGCATTACTGATGTATGTAAAGTGCTATGGAATTAATAGCGCTATATAAATTAATAAATATGATTACTATTATAAATATTAATTTAGGATCTATGTCACATCAGAACCCCAATCTGCAGATGCTGTGTTTCAGAAGTATAACTTATCGTCTAACATGAAGAAATTGTGGGTCAGTACACATCTCAAAATAGCAAGAACGAAGTCAGTGTGTATCCCATACTGTATACCTCGTATCCTCAGATAGTATCCCACTGCCTCAAGGCCCATCTCATGTGGAATACTGTTATACAACACCTCAATGTCAATTGAGGCTAACTGTACATCAGCCCCCGCCGAGACACCATCAGGTTTACCTATACGGTCCAAGGTATCTCTTACATACGAAGGTAGACTTGCCATGAGGGGATCTTCCAAATTAAAAGGAATGTCTTAAGGGAAGAATGCCTATAAATACTCCAATCATTTTTCATGCTCAGGTAGATTTTATAGAGTTTTATTAAAAGTAATAAAAGTGCTTTGTGTAGAAGCGAGCTAGAGTATTATTGGTGCTTGTAAAGAAGAATTTCACATAAAAACATTTTAGTTTTCACATTGTGATTTATCCAGTACAGAAAAAGCTAAGGAAAAGGTGACTAGGGCTTAACATTTTTATCAATATTCACATACAGGTCTTATCTGAGCAAAATATCTCAGATAAACTGAGCTGACCTCAACTGGCCTCACCTCTAATGAAGATCCTTCCTTGGAAAGACACCTTCACCTGCTCACTGTGTTCTTCCCTGCCCCTGAGCACCTTAGTTATTACAATCCCACCCATCTCTCCCCTATACCTTCCTCCAGGAACCTGGCTGGTCTTTCCATACATCTAAGACTGGTTTCAAAAATCTACATGGTCCTGACAAAAAAGCTGTGATTTGTGGTTGTGGGGATACACTGGTTCCCATATTTATTGACATAGTCCAGGCTACTTGAGCAATTGAAGGAAAATACTTCTTGTTTGAGTGTGTTTGCACCATTGTTACTGTATTTTACTAGATAGTTAGTCAGCTCTTTTTATTACATTGGCAGCTTTTTTATTGCATTTTCCACTTCCCTTAGTGTTTTGCATGTTATTCCCTTTGTTCTAGCATAATTATGCCCATACAACATAGTTGTGAGTATATGCACTACCTTATAGATCCTTACTGATATTTTTACTTAGTGTTAAGTGTTCTTTTCCTGCCATGTTTGAGATCATTACAGTTGCTTTATTGATCAAATGGCCCATTAGGGTACTCCTGTCTGTTGTAAACTTACTATATCATGTTTTGTTAGTATTTAGTGTTAGATTTTATTAAAAAAAAAAAAATAGCAGACTAATTCTGCTAGCTGCAGATTACACAATTGAGCTAATGTGAAGTAGGGAATAGGGAACATCATATGTCCCTTAAGTTATTAGCCCTCGGAAACAAAGGTTCTAAACATATGGTAGCAAAACCTCAGCTGTACTATAATGTATCAAACTTAATCTGCATCTTAATATTTGCATTTTTGACCATGTTCGAGCAGCAGCTCATATCAATTGCAGTGTATTCTTATATTAATGAGCCCCCTTGTGGCAAATGAGTGCAAAGGTTAGCCCCTCTTTCATCAGTTAACTGCCAGGCATTATGTTTTATAGTCCAAGCAAAAAGTAGAAGAACCCAAGAAATACCAGTCTACCATAATGTCTATTTGATTATATATTTTAACTGTAAGGCTTTATGAATACTGATCGCAAAATCTACAAACCCATACAGTATGTCCAATTCCACTCATTCCACACATACTGAAGATTTTTTATCACATAAAAAGTGTCGCTTTTCATCATATCACATGATTCTGGTAGAGAACGTAGTGTAGTATGGAGGCACCATATGGCCCATACACTTAATATATATTATCACGACTCTGTATGATCACTGTGTGATACCATGCAAGGGTCTTTCTTAGAAATCTATTTTACAATCCATTCTGTACGAATGTAGAACAGAAAGTACAGCTCACCCCTTCGGCTTTCGCGAGGAGCAGGATCCACCCCGTCACAAAGAGCCACCCGGTCCCGGCGGTGAGCGTCCAGCCCTTATAGGAAAAAGCGCCGGCGCTGCTGCGTAAAGAATTGACAAGTCAATTCTTTTTACGCTGGTGCTTTCTCCCAGAAAGGCGCGGCGCGAAAATGCACGCTGTCTGAATGGCAAAGTGAATTTTACATTTACTTTGCTGTCAGACAATACACACCTGCGCATTTTTGAAAAGCACTCGTAAAAAAGCGCTCAAAAATGCGCAGTGTGTGAATGTAGCCTAAATGTGATTTCCCTTTACAGTTCTGAGAAAACAGATAAACATTACCCAAAATTTAAATAACCCAAATTATAAATTCTTCTAAGGTCCCCTTTAGACATCCAATTACAAAAGGCAGGTGTAGCTTGGTCTATTTTGGATATTCGTATGGTACTCTGGGTGTCTATGTGTGTCATCCATGTGTCATAAATGTGTTTTCCGTGTGTGACATCTATGTGATATCTGTGTGATGCGTAGCAGAGAAAAATGCATGTCACTGAAATGAATGTTTTTTCTATGTGTAAAAGATGCACAAAGATAGATACATGATAAATTATGACAGATGAATAAATAGAGAGAGATAGAAAAAAATATAGAATAGATAGAGGAATAGGATAGATAGATAGATAGATAGATAGATAGATAGATAGATAGATAGATGATAGATAGATAGATCGATAGATAGATAGATAGATAGCTGAATACATAGATGTCAAACAGCTATATAATGTCCCACTTCCATATATATTGTAAGCTTATACCATTTAGTGCCTTTCATGTGACACTAAAGGGTGTTTAGCTCCAAAATAAATAAATAATTAAAAAACAGCAACAAAGGGGTCACCCTATTTTTGATAGGCAGTCAGGGCAAAGCAGACAGCTGCAGCCTGCATACCCCAGCTGGCAACTTTTCCTTTGCTGGTAATCCAAAACCGTGGTCACCCCATGCTGTATTTTTTAATTATTTATTTAAAAATAAATAATTTAAATAAAACATGGTTAATGGACCCTTCCCAGCCTAAAAATAGCAGAGCCCAGCCGCCCTAGAACTGGCACCTCCAAATAATGTGCCAATCCTGATGCTTTGCCCTGGCTCGTCCCACTGCGCTGGTGCATTGGCAAATGGGATAATGGTATTTGGGGTTGATGCCCGCTGTATAATGTCAGCTAGCATGAAGCCCAGGGATTAGTAATTTCAAGGCGTCAGATACCCGACATTACTAAACTATTCAGTAATAAAAAAAATAACCACAACCAAAAACTTTTTATTTGAAAAAAAAAATCCCCAACACACTCTCTCTTTGACCAATTTATTGAAAAAACAAGCTAAAAAAGCTAGCTGGCTATCAAAAATAGGGGGGACCCCACTTACCTTTATTAAATTAATTGTTTATTTTTTACCTAAATACAAGGCTAAACACCCTTTAGTGCCACATGAAAAGCACTAAAGGGTGTAAGTGTATAATATGTAGGGGGAGGGATATTATATGGCGGTTATACCTTTATATTTACATATATAGTTGTGCTCAAAAGATTACATACCCCAGCAGATTTTTAGCTTTCTTGACCTTTTTTCAGAGGATATGAATGATAACAGAAAAGCTTTAATTCCACTCATGGTTAGTGGTTGAGTGAAGCCATGTATTATTAAATTACTGTGTTTTCTCTTTTTAAATCATATTGGCAACCAAAAACATCCAAATGACCCTGATCAAAAGTTCACATACCCCAGTTCTTAATACCACATATTGCCCCTCTAGCTTCATTGACAGCTTGAAGTCTTTTGTGGTAGTTGTGGATGAGGCTCTTTATTTTCTCAAATGGTAAAGCTGCCCATTCTTTTTGGCAAAAAGCCTCCAGTTCCTGTAAATTCCTGGGCTTTCTTGCATGAACTGCGTGCTTGAGTTCTCCCCAGAGTGGCTCAATGATATTGAGGTCAGGAGACTGATATGGCCACTCCAGAACCTTCAATTAGTTCTGCTGTAGCCACTGATAGGTCGACTTGGCCTTGTGCTTTGGATCATTATTGTCCAAGTACGATCCATGTGCAGCTTCTGGGCTGATGAGTGCAAATTTGCCTCCAATATTTGCTGATAACGTGCTATATTCATCTTTCCTTTAACTTTACCAAGCTTCCTTTGCCTTTGTAGTTCACACATCTCCACATCATCAGCAATCCACCTCCGTGCTTTACAGTAGTAATGATGTTCCTATCATCATAGGCAGGGGTGTAACGATTGTGGTCGCAGGGGTCATGACTGTGACAGGGCCCCGACGTACAGGGGCCCGTGCCGCCTGCCGCCCCTGCGACCTCCGATCCCTGCACCGGGCGCCTGCTTCATGTGGCTGTGCGGCACTGCTCGACAGTGCGCACGTGTGTCAGGGAGAAGAGAGGAGGAGGAGAGGGGTGGAGAGGGAGTCTCCCACTTCCTACTGCTGCCGCTCCTCCCCTCACTTCCTCTTAGCACTGCCTGCTCTTATCTGCATTCCACTGTGGAACGCATTTAGCAGGCTGGTGCAGCCTCCTCTCACCTCCTCTTCCTGGGTCTTCTCTTCAGTTTTTGGGAGAATGGTGCAACGAGGGAACCAGGAGAGATAATTACAGATTTTGTTCTTTAACCTTCCTAGCGTTATTCCCGAGCCTGACTCGGGGTTAACATTCACTACCAGAAGCGTTAACCCGAGTCAGGCTCGGGCTTACCGCGTTCGCGGCAGATGCGGTGAGAAAACCGCATCTGCCGCACTTGCCGCACTTGTGCCGCACTTGTGCCGCACTTGCGGCGCGGTTGCGGCGGTTGCGGTAATCTGCATAGGAACCAACCACCTCTGATGACCCTCATACATTGTTAATATGTGCCCCTGCAGCCTAGTAAACCATTAGCAGCACTGTTGTTGTGTGCAAAGTGGCTGCAGTAGAAGTGCGATAATGATTTTAGACACTTACATGCCTGGTACTTGAGGCCGTCTCCCTGTGTGTGCTGGGACTTGTTGTACTGTGCTCATCATGTCTGCTCTCCCCCTCCCTTATGCACGCCCCCTCTCAGCCTGCTATAGTGATGTGAGGCTGATTGCGTCATAAAGGGGCGGGGCTAAATCGCGGCATCATGGTAGCCCCGCCCCTTTATGACGCAATCAGCCTCACAGCACTATAGCAGGCTGAGAGGGGGCGTGCATAAGGGAGGGGGCGAGCAGACATGATGAGCACAGCACAACAAGTCCCAGCACACACAGGGAGACGGCCTCAAGTACCAGGCATGTAAGTGTCTAAAATCATTATCGCACTTCTACTGCAGCCACTTTGCACACAACAACAGTGCTGCTAATGGTTTACTAGGCTGCAGGGGCACATATTAACAATGTATGAGGGTCATCAGAGGTGGTTGGTTCCTATGCAGATTACCGCAACCGCGCCGCAACCGCGCCGCAAGTGCGGCACAAGTGCGGCACAAGTGCGGCAGATGCGGTTTTTTAACCGCATCTACCGCGAACGCGGGTAGCCCGCTTTTAGCAACAAATTCCAGAACTAAACAGACCGCCAGGGAGGTTAATAAGTGAACGCAAGGTGTCCAGAGGACTATGGGAGGAGGAGGGGGGTGCATGATACTATATGGTGAGGCTATGAGGCTGCACTGTGTGGAGAATTATAAGGCTGTACTATATGAGACTGTACCATATGGAGAGTTATGAGGCTGCACTATGAGGCTGCACTATATGGCGAATTAAGAGGCTGCACTATGAGGCTGCATTATATGGAGAGATATGAGGCTGCACTATATGAGGCTGCACTATATGGAGAGTTATGAGATTGCACTATTTAAATAGCTATGAGGCTACATATATGAGGCTGCGCTATATGGAGAGCTGTAAGGCTGCATATATGAGGCTGCACTATATGGAGAGATATAAGGCTGCACTATATGAAGAGTTTTGAGGCTGCACTATATGGAGAACTGAGCCTGCATTATACTGTATGGAGAGATATGAGGCTACATTACACTATATGGAGGGCTGTGAGGCTGCATTATACTATATGGAGGGCTGTAAGGCTGTATTACACTATATGGAGGACTATGAGGCTACCATTATATTATATGTAGGATAACGGGTGTGCATTATAATAATTGAATGACTATTGGGGCTACCTTATGAATGGGGGACTATGGGCTACATTATAATACATAGAGGACTATGGGAGTACATTTTAATATATGGAGGAATATGGGGTGCATTATAGTAGTTGGAGGTCTATGGTGGTGGGAGGAGGAAGACTATATATACCAGGATGAGGGCATATATACCATGATAAGGGCAACATTCCAGTAAGAGGACCATATATTGCAGGATGAGAGACATTCATACATAATGAAGGAGGAGAGGGGTCAATCTGTGAGTCTTTAAAGTATTTAGAACGTTACACGTGGCCTGTACATCTGACTGACATGTGCGCGGGGGGAGGAGCTCCAAATTTCACACCGGGGCCCACCAGACTCTAGTTATGCCACTGATCATAGGCCTTGTTGACACCTCTCCAAATGTAACATTTATGGTTGTGGCAACAAATTTGGTTTTGGTCTCATCACTCCAAACTACCTTGTTCTAGAAGTTTGGAGGCTTGTCTCTGTGGTATACTATAGGTGAGATACTTTTAGACATTTGCATAGTAATACCTTTCTTCTGGCAACTCGACCATGCAGCCCATTTTTTTATTCAAGTGCCTCCTTATTGTGCATCTTGAAACAGCCACACCACTAATATTGAGTGAGTCCTGTCTTTCAGCTGATCTTTTCTGTGGGTTTTCCTTGCATCCCGAACAATTTTCCTGGCAGTTGTAGTAGAAATTGTTGTTGGTTTACCTAATCGTGCTTTGGTTTTTACAGAGCCCCTGATTTTCCATTTTTTTATCACAGTTTGAACACTGCTGACTGGCATTATCTATTCCTTGGATATCTTTTTGTATCCCTTTCCTGTTTTATACAAGGTCTGGGAACTTGCTCTCAACCTTATGGAGAGAGCGAAGTAGGTGAGGAGATTGTAAGCCACTTCCCTCCTCTCAGATATATGCATATATGCAAATTTGCACTTCACTAAGGAAGTTGAGAAACTCCCGTGCCACATTTAAGCAGCTTCCTCAAAGTCATAATCGTTTTCCTACAAGCTTTTAATATAACTAAGGGATTTGTGCCAGATCAGAACCCCAAACTACAGACGCTGCGTTTCGGGGTACCTGCCCCTCATCAGTGTAGTGTGTGGGATATTCTGATCTGGCAGAGTGAGTGGGCTAAGACAAGGTCTGGGAACTTGCTCTCAACATTATGGAGAGAGCGAAGTAGGTGAGGAGATTGTAAGCCACTTCCCTCCTCTCAGATATATGCATATATGCAAATTTGCACTTCACTAAGGAAGTTGAGAAACTCCCGTGCCACATTTAAGCAGCTTCCTCAAAGTCATAATCGCTTTCCCACAAGCTTTTAATATAACTAAGGGATTTGTGCCAGATCAGAACCCCAAACTACAGACGCTGCGTTTCGGGGTATCTGCCCCTCATCAGTGTAGTGTGTGGGATATTCTGATCTGGCAGAGTGAGTGGGCTAAGACAAGGTCTGGGAACTTGCTCTCAACCTTATGGAGAGAGCGAAGTAGGTGAGGAGATTGTAAGCCACTTCCCTCCTCTCAGATATATGCAAATTTGCACTTCACTAAGGAAGCTGAGAAACTCCCGTGCCACATTTAAGCAGCTTCCTCAAAGTCTGTTTTATACAGTTCAACTATCTTTTACCATACATGCATTGACAATTATTTTGCTTTCCCCATGACTCACAATCCAGAAATGTCAGTGGCAGGATGAAAGATGCAAGAGTCTTACTCAGCTTTTATGCACACACACTGATTATAAGCAAACAGATCAGGTGAGGATATTACCATTATTAGCCCTTCAAACCCATTTGGGTCAACTTCTGTGCATGTTATCACTCCAAAACCACCAGGGTATGTGAACTTTTGATCAGGGTCATTTGGATGTTTGGTTGTTGCTCTGTTTATTGTTAACCTAAAGGGGTTACATCAAGCGGGAGGGGGTGGAGGAGGCTTGAGACAACGGCACCATTTTGCGGGAGCTCCACTTCTACGGGTCTGTGCACAACCGGTGAGTGCCATCTTTTTAATCTACCGCAAACATAATAAATCTTTCCATCTATCTATCTATAAATCCATCTATGTTTTCTATTGTGTTTAATTAGTATGCATGTATAGGTATCTCCAGGACGTGTGAAAACGGACAACACATGTCCTAGATACATGAACATGTGAAGTGGGGCCTAAGAGGGCAGGTTAAACAGTTCAACGTTCCTAATATGGGAACATGTGAAAATTAACTTTTTTCCAATATAGTAATATTTCAATATATATATATATATCTTCTAGGTAAACAATTTGTGCAATCAGTAATGAAAACCTAGATAAATTCATATGATTTGTGATGTGTGATCCCAATATTTTACTTTTTCAAAAACTGTCATGGAAAATATTAGACATGTTGTTGAATATGTATCTTCCTAAGGCTGTGGTCACACATAGAAATCCGTTTTTGGAAGTGATTTTCATCACCAATCCGTTTTTTTCTGGGTGCTTTTTGAGCCTCCTGCACTCCTGAACGTTTTTGGAATTTTCATTAAAAAAACGCATGCGCAAACGCATGCGCAAACACAAGTGCGCGTTTGCATGCGTTCGCGCATGCGTTTCCCATAGGGCCCCATGTTAAAAAAAACGCATGAAAACGCATGCGTTTTTTAACTGATGCCAAAAACGTTGCATGCAACGTTTTTGACTCAAAAACGGACAGGGCAATGTTTGGAGCTCCATAGAAAAACGGACAGGGTGTTTATTACACCCAATCCGTTTTTCTGTCAGTTTTTGGACTTAGAAAAAAAAAATGAGAAAACTG